>VZRQ01008163.1:139100-179085 GCA_013397975.1 Machaerirhynchus nigripectus | reverse complement strand
TCTCCTTTGAGCCTGTACCCCAGGCTACTGAGAGAATTCCTGACCTCTCATTCCTGACCTCTCGCTGTTTCAAACTGGTAAGGGCTCCACTGCCTTCTTGCAGCTATTTTAAGATGAGCCAAAAGGTCTCCAAGGGCCTCTTCCCCAGTCATAACCCGAGGAAGCCAAATAAAGTATTCATGATTGCAAGGAGAAACCGAAACAATTAGGTTACATAGGTTTGAAAACAGCCCCCTTAAATATTTCAGGAGCACTTTGCTGCCCAATTGTCTGCCGTTCAGCAGGGCTGGATGATCCTGTTACACTGCAGGGCAGCGTCCCCTGGCCCCATCCCCGGGGTCAGAGAGCCCCAGGCTCTGTGCAGGGATGGAGCCGATCTGGGTGAGCTGAAGGACTCTGCCCTGTGCTAAGACACGGCTCAGACTTCTCCCTTCTAACCCCCTGAGTGACCTCTGTGGTTCGTGTCTAAAAGGAGCAAACCGAGGAGGCAAGGCCAGGCGAGCCTGTGCTGAATTCAGTCCTGGTTTGGCACCACCAGTTTGGGGAACACCAGTGAGCTCCTGGTAGAAAAGTGCCAGCAGCAGCAGCAGCTCTGGCCTGGGCAGCAGCCAGAAACAGGCCCCTGGCTCATCCCACTGCAGGGTCCTGCGCTGCTCTGGGACTCCAGATGTGATGTGTGTACATCACACTTTCTCTTCACTGGGCACACAGAGGAGCCTGGGTGGCCTCGGATGAGCTGTCCTCCTTGCCCTCCTTCCCTATTTCTGCATAGCTGGGAACCATGGGTTTGGTAGAGAATTCCTTCGAGTCAGTGAAATCCCCTGGATTTGAACCGGATTTCAACCCAATTATACATGAAAGCAAGAAGCTTTTTAATGGTGGGGGGTGGGCTACAGCCCCCAGGGCTGTTCTCCCGTAGGAAATGAATGCTCTGCAGGAAGCAGCTGAGCCCCTGAAGTACAAACCAAAGGCTCAAAGTGGAATGTCAGATTGTGCAGGCTGAAATGATTACACCCAGGTAGTTGAAAATCCCCAGCAGATTCTAATAAGCTTGCAGAGATAAAGGTAGAAGGAATCATGCAGCTAAGGGTGAGGTCTCATGTTACAGCCAAACTGACTTTATGGGGCCACTCCTTCCTTCCAGGGTCTTCTACATTCCCCAACTGTTTCCTTTGCACCAGTTCTGGTGGTCGCCTCAGGGCAATTTGATCTTACAGGTAAGTTGACCTAATGCTGGACTTTCTCTTAAATGACTGGCCTGCTTGCCTGGAATTGCCCTTGCTGGTTATTCCCTTACTCCAGATCCTAAGGCATTAGTTAGTTAAAAATCAAATTTAAAAGCACAAATGTGCACCAAGAGAAGAAAGGGAGCGGGAACAAGCAGCACAGGAGGGCAGAACAGACCTTAGCCACAAAGGTGAAACTCTTTGGAGCTCCTGAACTCTGGGAGGCAATGAGGAGGAAGGTACAGGAAGGCCACGAGTACCTGGAAGAAAGTTTGGTTTGGAAACCTGGACAGAGGCTCTGTCAAAAGCAGATTATCCTATAGTGGACTAATAAAATTTCATGAGATACTGGGCCACTCACATTTTTAGGCCCTGTGATATTGTCTTTACGCTTTTGAGGCACAGGCACTGTTACCATGCTTTGCTACTGAAGATCTGAAACAAAGTGGGAGTTGTTTGCTGAGCCAGGCATTTGAAGACACTTGAAGACTCTTTCAAGGGGATTGCTTCCAAAACTTGACGTTTATTTTATAGGATGAAAAACATTTTCTCTCATTTAGTATTAACTGCCCTGTATCTTGTGCTCTGTTCCACTGCCGATATTTAACTCCCTAATCTCCTGTAGATAGATCCCTCTTCATTTTATGAGAGGTCTCACCTCTCCCTGTGCACAGGACAGATCCTCACATAAATCTCTCTCACCAGATATCACTGTGGCAAGGAAGTGTTTTATAGAATCTGAGCCACTTCCATGCAGGATACATTCCAGTGGAAAGTTCTTTCTGTGCATAAGCAGATCCAGAATGAGCATGTTGGTAAGCAAGTTCACCTGCTGAATCAAGCCTGGTCAGTCTTATGAAACAAGAAATGATCACAGCTACTTTCTGTTCCTTCTCCTCAAAGAAAATCTACCAGGTTAATGGTACCTGCCTCCCATGTTATTAATTAATGAGGCTCAGGGAGCTCTGATACATTAATTCATGCCTGTGAACTGAGTTACTGAGAAATGAGCATTTTTCTTGTGCACTAAAAATTACTAGTTGAAGATCTTACCCTCAAACAGGATTTTTAAATGGTTTGAACAAGCAAACCTCTAAGGAACAGCTGAATGGGCACAGAGAACTGTCAGGAGGAATCTGCCTGTGCAACATCAGTTAAGAGAGATTAACTGGAGCAGGAGTGGTTTCCATCCAATCCAAGGTCTGAGGCTTTAAAAGGACAAAGCACTTCAGAGAGATGACATGATATTATTGCACTTTGAAATCCTCGTGTACCACTTACCACAGTTGCAAACCAAGGGGTTTTAAGGATGGACCCTGGATGCTGCCCAACAGAAATCCCAGTGCCTGCAGTGACACTGCTCTTAGCAAAGGGCTTCAGGAGCCTTTAAGGCTGAGGTATTGCCACCTGCTGTGGAGCTCCAGTAAGGTAAGTATAAAATTAAACCAGTCTTTTTTAAAGGTTAATTCTGTAGTAACTATCATACCGTAACAATCACTTAATGCTTGAGTTGTATTATTTCCAGAAGCTGTGCCTCATGGATCTACTTTGACAGAACTGAATTTCCTCGAGATGGATTTTTTTCACATCTTCATTACTATTAATTTACATTCGAAACATCTTCCTGCGATGATGAAAAGCACAGGCAAATATCACCAGGTCTGAACTGTGAGCAAACTGTCACAGCACTGACAAGATCACAGGTAATCAAACTGATTAAGGACTGTGATACCTCCTTTGGTCACAGCCTGCACTTCATCTGCTCTTATCTGTGTCAGAATAAAGTCAGGAGGATGTGTTTGTCTGCAGAACAATCACACCCTTGAAAAATACCTCTCCCAAATTCCACTCCTGTGGCTAACTTGAAGTCTGGAATAAAGCTCCCTCGGCTGTAGCTGAAGCCACTTTTGCCTCAATACATTGCCTAAGAAATAACACCAAGCCTTTTCTTGGTCCTGCCATATTCTCTGCTTTCTGGGACTCTTACCCCACCAGGGCTTGAGCTGCAATACCTGACTTGGGGTGATGTTCAGCAGCTCAGAGGTGTCCTTGTGTTGCCAATTTGGGGTTTTTAGGAGCTCAGACTGTTTTCAAGGGCTCAGCACAGCAATCTGATAAAGTTCCCTTAAAGGAAGGAGAGTGTGAGCAGAACCCAAGCTTCATTTTTTGAAGTCCCTGCCTTAAGCATAAGCAGAGAACATGAGAGTGGTTTTAAACAAATGAACAACATGCAGAGGCTGTAGGAATAAGCACACAATGCACAGACTCATCTGCCAGAGGAGCAAACAGGAGGAAGAGATCCTTGTCTTTTGAAGGGGAAGAGTCAGGGACAGGCTGGGCTCTGCCCTTGGAGATACAGGTCCTTCCCACCACGGGTGACTCTACCTGCTGCTGTCAGCATGTGCACAGGACCATCCATCTTAAAGAGGGCTCCCTCGCCAAAAAGCTCTTTTAAAATATAACTTAGCTCTGCATACAAGAGCTGTGCCACAAAGAGCTGGAGAGCCTCAGTTTCTGCTCATTTAGCTGGGGAAGAGGTGAGCAGAGGGAAGAGCCTCAAAGTACCTTCTTATCTGCTTTCCTCCTTACTGAAACAGGCCACAAATGCAAGGAACCTTTTAGCTCTCCTGTCTTGGTTGTGTTCCCAGCAAACCCATTCCCCCCATCCCCATGGATCAGCCAACATGCATAAAAGGCACGAGAGGCAAGGTGGAAACGAGGAGTTTGGTCATCCAGCAGTTTCATTACAAGAAAATCGTACTTGAGAGAGGCCATTTCTACCTCAGCAACAGCTGGGACAAATTAACCAACACCAGGATGATCTCAAGGACCGTCCTACTGCTACAGCAGCCTTTTCACACAGGGATTTGCAGGTCCTCTGGGAAGCTGCACCTAACCTGGAAAGCTTGTCTAACATTCCCATCACCATCATGTTGGAGGAAGAGGTTGAGGTGCTGCATGGGAATAATCCAAGCACTTTGGGGCTTGTGGCTGTGAGTGAAGGCATCCAGCTCCCTGTGACCAAGGGCTTGTGGCAGATACTGAAGGAATTTTTTCCACCTGGTTCACCCCAGGGAATCAGGTACAGCTGCCACACAACCTTGGTCTTTGCTTGAGAGAGATAACAAAGTCTAACGTGGCTTAGCAAGGACTGCTGGGATTTAGAAGCAAATTTCCACTGAAGTCTGTCTCATCTTTCAGCCATACCAGTTCCTGCTCTGATTAAAGACATCCCAATCCATGAGGCCACAGAGGCAGTGGTTTGGAGGCTGAATTGAGGACCACAGGCCAGGCATGAATTTGTTTGAGCCGCCACAGACACAAGCTATAGTCTAAGAAACAGACCAATTAAGCTGTAAAAAAAAATTCATTCTCTCACTAACCAGACAGGCCTCAGGCTTCACGACCAAGATGAAAAGTACTTTTCCTTCCAACATTATGTTCTTCTAATAGAACTGTTAGACAAATTCTGCAAATGTTCAGTTGCTAAACATCTGAGGAAAGCTTGCATTACNAAAAAAGACCTCCAGGCAAAGCTTTTCTAGGAGTAGAGAATTTTGGCAGCAAACACACCACCCTATAAAAGAGCTCACGTTACCAGAAAGCATTTGACCTAAAACTCAGGCCACTCTAAAACAGCATCCCATATTAGGGACCCAATATGTGTACTCAGATGTGGAAAATTTGTTCTTTAGTTGTGATCCAAGACTCTCCCCTCTGCAGAGCAGTGGGTCTGTGGGGGTCAGGGAACACTGTGCCAGCATGGCTGGAAGGATTTTTTCAAGTCAGTGTTAACAGCAACTCGCATCCTGCAGCCAAGGGACACTTCCCAGTGCCAGAGCCCAGCGAGGCTGCACAAAGCAGGAGAAGGGGGAAGCACTGCCAAAGCCTGACTGGCAATAACCTTAATAAGGGCCAATGAGCCCTCGGAGTGCTTCCAAGCATTAAAGCATTAGCTCTTGGAGAGGGCCAGCAAACTTCTATCAGATCCCAGACAAGGAGTTCAAGTGAAAAGTAGAGGTAGGCACAAAATTCGAGGGGTTTGGCAGCAGCTGAATCCTCTGATCAGAAACAGGCCATTATTTTTACTGTCAGCTGAGGGGCAGGCTAAGAGTAACCACAAGGCTCAGAAGGCAGCTCCTGAAAGGGAGAGATGAAGAGGGATTTTTTTCCCCCATTACATTCAAAAGCTGCTTACATTCACTCATTGAAGGCTCCGCCCCTCATGACCATCTCATCCCATCACCGATTTTACTTGCTGCTCGTTTTCTGACAGCACCAAAATACACCCTAATTCTGTCACAAGCCTTTCCATCCCCTCCTGCTCAACTCAGACCACAACTGAAAGCACAATTCGTGAGTTCCAGTCTTGCCTCTCTTTGTCCCTTTGCAACTTCTCCTGTATTTTAGGCATAGCAGCTCTAAAAGGATTCTTAATGTCTCTGCCCACAACAAGTCAAGGAGCTCTTTCCAGTGAATCCTTCAGTTCCAAAGCTCTGCTAGAAAAAAACCCTGCCATTATCTCAGCACATATCCTAAACTACTCAATCCCATTTGAAGTCTGGTTTGTGCTCTGAGGAAAGTAAGAAGCCTGGATTAATTTGTTTTGTTGCTGTTGGTTTTGCATCTAAATGCACTTTAGGGTGTACAAATAATGGTAGCATTTTTGTGACTCTCTTCACTCTTTCACTGGACCTATTGGATTTTTCAAGTTACGTGGGTGAAAATAGGGAGAAGATAATAAATTGCTTCTGCCCTTTCTGAGCAGGACTGTCACATCTCTTCCCCCAAGCCTGCCAACAAGTAAACACTCAGAAAAAGCTTTAGAATCAGTCCATCTGCGAGGAGCAGAAAGAAGCAGCTGGGTGCACCAGGATGATGCACATGCACAGGGTCACACCAGCTCAGAAGCTGCTGATTAAACCATAATTTCCTGTAAATTTGCAGCATCAGTGCCTGGCACAAGAAGTGGAAACAGCAGGACACCTCCCTGCCAGCCTCAGTCCTGCAGCAAGAGACAAGGAAATAATGAACCAAACAGAAATAAGGAAGTGAAAACTACTTTGGAAATGGAAACTGAAAGAGAAGGCTCTCTAAAACCTCATTAGCAATAAATTAGGTCTCAAAGGAGATATTAATACTTTCAGAAGGAAGGGTGCCTGAAGCACCACCTGAGCAACTCTGCAACCATTTCTTCCTGCAGAATAGAATGTGCCATCCTGGTGCTGCAGGAAAGAAAGGATCCCCCAGCCTTGCTTGGGAAGATCAAGACAGCCTGAAGCAAGAGGGCTTCCAAGGACAGGTTTCCAAAGCGTGCCAAGGACAGCAGCTCAGAACCATTCCAGCAGGATTTAGTTCTTCCTCAGTGGGTCTGTGCTACAAGCAAGTTATGGGAGAGAAATTTCAGGATACTTTGTTCTTTTTCTTAGCTGGAAAAAAAAGAGTTGTTAGGTGAGGGATAAAGGAAGGAAATTTCAAAGAGGAGCAAACTGCTCCATGCAGAGTTTCACCAGCTTCAATTCCAAATCCACCAGTGGGCTGGCAGACAGCACAGCAGCACTGCCAGATCAATCCTGTCTCCCCTCAGTGTTATCACCCACGTTATTCCAGGACAAACCAGCAATGACCTTCCAGGAACTATAATCTGAACCAGTGCCTTTCCTGGCACCATCCCCCATCCCGTATGGATTGCAGGATGGTGACACAATCACTTTGCTTCTCCCACCCACCACCTTGCTTCACCTCCAGCAGAGCTCTTTGCCCCTCAGCTCAGAGAGGGCAGCTCCACCTTCTCCCAGGGATCTGTGGGTAATGTGAAAGAAGCTGCTGAAGGACAGAATAGATATGAGAGGAGACGACGATCACAAAAGGGAATTCAGAGTTTTATTTCCAAAAACAAGAGCAATGTAGTGTTGAAACAAAAATCAAATTCAATTAGTTTTCCTCCGATTTGAATGGCTACAAAAATAGATTCTACCCAAATCCATAAAGCCAGTTAACAGTACCATAACAAACAAACCCCAAAATTACTCATTCAGATACCACATACAGCAGTCACAGGAATCTACCATATATTACTTAATGTTTTTTTTTCTTAAAGTAAATTTCTAAATGTTTCTGTTAAAACTGAAATACCCATAAGATTTTAAAAAATTGTACAAAAAAAAAATTGTTGGAGGTAACAGTGTGCGTTTATTAAAATCCTGCGCCAAGGCAGTAAAACATTTATAATTTAAAACCCAGCCCAGTAGAAAAGAGAAATGTGCAAACATTTGAATGTTAGATGTACTCAGAGGCTTGTGGTGCATCAGACCTGGCATCCACTGCTGTCCTAAAGCAAGGCGGGCTCCAGCAGGAGAGGTCTCCAAGAGGCACTAAAGGGGAGGCAGAGGCAGCGAGCACAGCACACGAGCTGCAGCTCCCCAGTCTGGCTGCTGGGAGCACTGGTGCCTTCTCCCCAGGGACGGTTTGCCCAGTCAGTAGTGTTATGGCACTCGATCCAATGCCAGGAAGTCCTCGGTGAGTTCTGGTCAATCTGCTGCAGGAGGGAAGAATGCAAAGCCATTTTAAAAGGCAGGCATTGAAAGCTAATGAGAGCTAATGAGTTGATAACGCTCAGATCGGTGCTGGGAGTTCTGGCTACCTCACCAGCTCACTTTGTGATAAGGGTAAGAGTCAGGAGCCTTCAAAGGATCTTGAGCTCTTCCTTTACCACTGGTGCAGCACATAAGGTGCTGAACAGTGCTCACAAACCACTCAGCCAGCAGATTCCCACCCTGAAAATTCGAGTCAGAGTTCTGCACAAAGCGTTTAAATGAGCGGAATTTTGTAAAGAAATTCCATTCTACTTTCTGCCTCCTTCGGCTACTTCAAGTATCTGCAGCCTCACCTACCTCCTCCATTACTTAGTCCATGTCCTAACAGACTTCTTGCCAAATTTCTTTCTGCATAGCTCCTGCAATGACACAAGAAGAGATTCCTTATTGCAATGCAGTCTCATGCCAACCACTCCCAGATGCCGACAGAAGACCAGGATGAGGTAGTGTCCGGAGGAAGTGCACAGAGCAGAGCATGTCAGGCAGTCACTGATCCTTCCACACCAGCAGTTACCAATCCCACCAAGCTTCCTGCATCCGTTGCAGACAGTAGTCCTTTGCCTACACTTGGTAGCCCCTGGCCCTTGACCCTTCTAGGGAGATGAGATAAAGCCCCGCAGCCGTGGTGGTAGCTCAGCTCTACTGTACAGACAGAATGGGAGCAGAGACACTGAACACATCCAAGGGACAGTGTCAAGCCAGGATTAAAACTCCAGAGTCCCATCCTTGACCAACTAAGCCCGTGTGGCCTGCCCTTAGATCAGCGTGGGTTGACACAAATAGAAACCTGTATGCGAATACTCAGAGTCCTGCTCCTTGGGGAGGTGGGAATGTGATCTCTCCTGCTTTTCGGAGAGAAAGAGACAAAGCATTATTCATAAAAAACGCCAAGGGACAGCATGTGAAAGAGAACCTGACTCTCATTATTGCCCTTGGGTAGCTTGTGGGATGCACACGTGACCAGATTCCAGCACAAGGATCCCTGCCATCAGGTGGGCACCCCCCTGCTGTCACCTCAAGCTGCCCTCCCCTGCCAGCCCCAGCCATCAGGAAGAGAAGTTGGTTGATACTCACCCTCTGCCCCCCTCCAGAGTACTCTGGATCTCCTTCAGCACTTCTGGAAAGCAGAGGGTTAAAGCAGTGAGCCAAACCAGAGGAGATCTGCTTTCAGGCAGCTGCCTGGCCACATTCCACCTCCCCATGAACCTGCCTCCCACAGCCCAGAGGTCAGTCCTTGGATCATCACTGCCTCTTCAACAGCACCAGGTTTTTACTGGGCAGGCTGGCACAGGACAGAAGCAGCCATTTGCCAGAGGGAAACACTGCCAATCCCCATGTACCAGAGCCCCAGAGGAACTCTCTGTTCCAGCTGTCATCTTACACAAGTCCTATTGGAAATAAAGATCCTTCTCTTATCTCAGCAGGGAATGCAGCTCTGCAGAACAACCCCTGCCCGAGGGCATGGCTATCTGTCCAACCCCTCATTTCTGGGGATTCAAGACAACCCAGCATTTTACCAGTAATTACAGATCCCTTGGAACTAGAATCCACAAAATTCCCAGCAGCTTTCTTCTCTTCCCACCCAGAAAGGCACCTTCCCTCTCAGCAGCAAGACATCATCTCACTCACTTTCGTCATTGAGTAAGGCATGTTCCATCAGCCTCACAGACTTCCTTTCTAAAAAAGAGCAGGAAAAAAAGGTTTTACCCAACAACATTTCCCCCTCTTCCTGAAATAAGTGCAGTTTTGGAAACCCATAATGGAACTGGATTTTTCCCCTACATTAAGTACTTTTTGTCTTTACTGGATGCCTCACAACTAATCCTGTAAGTCTCTCACACACTGAACTGTATTTTCCAGCAATACTAGTTTGGATAACAGAAGATCTAAATAACTTCAGACCTTTCCTCCAGCAAAAACTCTGTTCTAGCCTTTAAGGGAATCTTCCACATGCAGTTTACCTCAGAGCTACCAACTAAAACACAGACCAGGCAGGTCACAAAGTTTCCCCCACATCTCTCCTTATTTTTCCCTTTCTTAGGTAGAAAATATCAACTGTAGCAATAGGAAAGACATTCTGAGGTTTACACATCACCATGCCACCTTCAGTACACTTATGTCTTCACTTACCATCTTCTCCACAGCCACCTGGACTCTTTCCTGGTCCCCTAAAAAAGGAAAGGAGGCAGAAAACAATTACTGATGGTGAGGCACAGGGGTGCAGAGAATTCCTGTGTGTTCTTGGCAGCTGAAATAGGCTCCAGTGCACATCAACTAAATGGTTTGCTGAGTGTAGGGAGGGCTTCACCACATGCAGGTGATGGAGAAGTCTGCAGGCACCACAGAACACTAATAAACTCTTAGAGTAAAATTCCTATAGGATCTCTGTGAGTGTCAGATCTACTGTTACTCACTGATGTTCCAAGAGGAGGGAACACTGGATTTCCCTTCGCAGAGCAACAGCTCAGCCCCAGCACTTAGGAACAAGCAAAGCAAGCCAGGTCTTGCTCTAAGTTTGTGACTCCAGCTTAGGGATACCAGTTCCAGGGCTTCCTGCTTTGTCCTACCAAACGTACTCCAAGCAGGAAAACCATTGGGGGAAGGTTACATTCCCTTATGTCAGTCCCTCCATGGATGTTAACTTCAAAGGTTTTCTTTTTCCCTCCCTACTCAGTCACAGTCAGTGTGCAAGAGTGTTACAGACTTTACCTGGATTTCCTTGCAGCATTCTCTGTACCAGACTTGTGCACGTGATTGTTGCTTGTCACTTCTGGCACGTCCACGACGCACCGGGGCTCCACCAACCATTTGGTGGAAAGGGAAAACCTCTCAAACTCCGACGGCGAGATCAGATAGAAACCTACAGCGATTGGGAATTTGTAAGGGCAATTCTCAGGAAACAGCTCCAGAACCAAAGCTGATCCAAAGAAAGAACAGACCCAGGCGTGGTCTGTGTTTGGCAGAAAGGGTTTGCATTTCCTTCTATCTAAGCAAGGAGGGATCACTGAGGAAGATATTACCCAGCTCCCCCCTGGTTAGCCTAGAGACTGTGCAATTTAAGATCATACTGGGAGATAATTCTGTTGTCCTGTGCTGACATTTGAGAAAAACAGCACAGAAAGATGCAAAAAATGAACTGGAAAGCAGCGATCCATCTTCAGCAGCCACAGGATGTTGGATCCCGGCTGTTCAATGTGAGTTCTGAGACACAGGCATGTACAGGAGGCACACTGGAGACATTTCCCCAGAGCCTGCTGCTAGGAGAGCCATTCCCCCCACACCAGACGAGAGGAGGGTGGCCAGGTGGAAGTCACCCAAGGGGCACATCCAAGCTGAAAACCACTGTATTTGTTAACAGTAATGGAATAAACTCACTCCTGCTTCTGCTAACTCATGTGTTGGTACCTGTTGGGAGGTGGTACTGCCCAGAAACACACAATGAACACACTCCTGAAATATTCTCACATGTGTACACAGCCAGCTGTAAACACTAAGCCCTTTCCCTTTGTCTCAAAGGCACAACAGGAGGGATGATTTGGGAGAAGCCCACCTCACCTTGGCCATATTTGGTGAAGACACAGGATGCAATGCCACTCACATCCTCCTTGCGGATGCAGGGGTAGCGGATCTGTAACTTGAGGAAGGGCAGGGAGATGATCTGGATGTCTCCCAGGTTGGTCAGCACTGCCAGGTCGTTCTCGCTGTAATCGTCGGTCTTGCAGCTGCCGAAGTTGGCAACTGTCACCTTCCGCACCCTGCAGCCCTCCAGGGCTGTCAGCTTGAGCTTCAGCTTGGAGCTGACCTTGGGCAACGTGAAGACCTGTCACAGAAACCAGGCACTGACACCTCTTCCTGCACGGAGGCAGCAGCAGCTCCCCGGGACGCCCGCTGCTCCCTCCTGGGACAATGTTTTCATTCACAGGGAATACACCCAGCTGTAACCAGAGCCAACCCCCTGCTCATGGCATGAGAAGGAATCAGCCACAGGCAGGGTGAGAATCTCTTTCTGTTCTGACATCAGTTTTACCCTCCAGGCTGTAACTGCACTTCTCCCCTGTTTTCCCAAAACTCTTCCCTATTTGGCTACAAGCTGTTACAGAAAGAGAACAGGGTTTGAGCAAGTGTGCAAAACGAGAAACTTTTAAGCGACTTCACAAAAGTACCTACAAATTCCTTCTTCTGCACTAACCACAGAAAAGCTCTTACCCAAAAG
Source organism: Machaerirhynchus nigripectus (assembly GCA_013397975.1). Classification (NCBI taxonomy): domain Eukaryota; kingdom Metazoa; phylum Chordata; class Aves; order Passeriformes; family Dicruridae; genus Machaerirhynchus; species Machaerirhynchus nigripectus. Next base: position 167,050 of record VZRQ01008163.1, on the reverse strand, counting down.
CAGCAGCAACCATGTCCAAAGAGTATAACGCAATATAGACATAAAATTTCTATATTCAGCATGTGCAGCACTATGCTGAACACCAAGTTCACCAGCACACATCTGATTTATGGACTGCACCAAACAGAAGTGCTGTGCCAGGGCTGTTCTTCAGGTACAGGAGAACAAGCACTCCCAAGAGTTCTCTCCACTGAGCTGTCCCAGTGCTTTGGCAGATTTCATGCACAGTTCACAGGCACCTCCCTCCCTCAATAGGTGACACTCACCTTAAATTGCTCTTCAGATACTACCAGCAGCTGGTGGCTGCCTTGCATATCAGGACTCTTGGAAAGGTCATGTGCTACTTCTAGAGGTTCTGGGAGGGGAGTGCTGCGTCCATCCAACACAAGTATCCCCACGACAGGAGCCCTGTGCATCAGCTGAATCTCTTTGGCTAGACAGGCAAGATAAGGAGGGAAAACAAACAGAAAAAACAAACAGGAGTCTAGTCAGAGACACGGTTAGAAACTCATTCACACCCTCTCAGGGCTGGAGACCCATACACTGTGGTTATAGAAATGCTGCCTAAAATGATTTAGCAGTTGAAGGGCACTCTGACTGGACTGATCTGTGTTAAACAGAAACCATTGTTACATAAAGACAGCGGGCCCAGCTGTCAGAACAAGGGACGTGCAGTGAGAGTTGATGGCAAACTTCAGTGACAGCTGACACAAATTTACATTTCTGAAGTGAGTAGAAAATGAGGCTGAGGCACATCAAGCAGTGCTGGAGCTCCAGTTCAGCTGCTGCAGTGAGCACTGCTTAGCTCAGACACTGCCACGCTTGGCTCCAGTCACTGATAAACAGCACTAATTGAGCGATCCTGCTTTTCTGCCCATAACTCATGAGAGTAATGGCTCAGACCCAGCAGAACGCTGCTTTCACCAGGCACTTACCCTGCTCTGCCCTCACAGGCTCATCCATCCTCCTCTCTGCTGGAGGAACACGTAAACAGAAGGCGTAGACTGTCCCTCCATTGGTGCCAGCCCACAGGGACGGGCAGTGCCGGGAGCCTGGAGCAACAAAAAGGCCCATGAGCAAGGCACTATCCATGACACCCTTCAATAACAGCTTTCCCTGGCTTAATAAAACCTCCCTCTGTTTGCACCTTAAATATCATCTTTATAATCTGGGGAGACTTGCCAGGCAAACTGCAAGTTCTTAACATTCTTTTCCCAATACCTGTCCACCAGCAGCCCTTAGAAAGGACACTGCATGTGAGCAAAGGCAAAAGTACCACCACATGAACCCCGACAATTGCTGTGTCCAGTTTTCCACACATTTATATAATATAGGAGCAGAGTAAACTTGTGCATCATATCAGTTTGGGCTCTGATGCACAACCAGCCACCACCTTCACCGAAATTAAAAGGCTCTGCTGGAGATAGGGGTGAATTTCAGAGCAATGAGAGAAAGAAAACTTTATACTAAGAAGTCAGATGCCATTCCAGCACGTTTGAAAATCACACATAAAGACTTGATTCAAAGATGAACTGCCACTTGCCTCAGATTAGCCAGCAGCCCAGAATGGCTAAATAATTCTGCATGACAACATATGCTCTTGTTCTATATCGGTTTTCCAGCACTGCACAAAGTAGGACACAGGAGGTGCTGAGTTTTCCTGGCAGTAAATCCTAATACACTCCTTGGCAGAAGAAGTAAAAACCCATTTGGAAGAAGAGAGAGAGATGCTTTTCCTACTCACTGTCTCTCAGGAAGGTATCAGCAAAATACAAGGTTCGCACAAAGCCAGTGAAAGAGTCTTCTGCCGAGCGGGCTTCGATCTTGCGCTGGACTGGAGCCAGTTCCATCTCCTGCAACGCGTCCTGGTCAAACTTGGCATTTGCTTCTTGCACCTTCACAGATAAGGAGACACACTGTCAGTCAGGGATAGACACAGGAGGGAGGGGAGGGGGTTGGCAGCAATAGAAAGGCACAGCAGGGTCACACCAGTGAACTTGTCCTCTGAATTGATCTTCTCTAAAAATGTGCCTGTTTTTATCCAACAGAGCAGCATCAGAAATTGCCATTTTCCCCCTCATACCAATAGCTACTGATTTGATAGCAGGGCTGAGACCACCTCCTGCTCTAGGCAGTCTCAGCAGGCTCCAAGCTGTAAACAGACAAACCCCAGAAAGGTGAACCCCTCACCTCAGAGGCATTCCCACTACCTCCTCGCCGCTTCCTACTGGACACGCGGCTTCTTCTGATCCGTCGGAATGACTGACGGAGGGACTTCTTCAAGGATTTCACCCGAGACAGGGGACCTTCTAAGGCCAGCTGGTCACTGGGATGCAGTGTGCACCTGGAAGAGGGAGACAGTAACCAAGTGGTCACTTTCTACTGGGTGGCAATCACTCCCATGAGTCCAACAGGATCCACACAAATGTTGGAACACACTTATATATTCTGGAAGATCTTCAAGGGTGGAGAAAAAAGAAGCAGAGCTTCTTGCTGCGGTGACAGCTTTTGAGAAATCACTTGTCACACCTTGCTTTGTTAGTAATTCCAGGTCATCATTAACATAAGGATTACCACAGACCCCCTGAAAGATGACACTTACTTGACAAAGACCAGTCGCTTCTGCTGATGGTCAAAAAGCCCAAACCCATGACTGGTACCAAAGGCCACAAGCTTCCACTCCGAGTGCAGGGCCAAAGAGGTGACCACAGCTGGTGGCTGACATTGGACAAGGACAAATGGCTGAAAACCAGCTTCAAATCGAACAGGGCCGTCTCGAGTTTTTAGCTTCTCGTGACCTTTCCATCGATAGCCCTCTTGGTCCTGCAGGAGATCTGCTTCAGCATGGTCCACCACGTGTTCTGCATCCTCGTCATTCAGTTCCATCACCAGCACCTGAAAGGAAGAGAACAACCTTTGCTACAGCTTTTGCTGTGCAGGCAGATCTCCAAGCTGCAGCCCTTCCCAACAGCTGCTAAACTACAGCACTTCTCAGGACAGGTAAGTAACAGCAGACAACGTCTAAAATACCAACTAGAGAAAGCAGAAAATCCCAGAATGGTTTGGGTTGGAAAGCACCCCTAAAGATCACCTAGTTCTAACTCCTGCCATGGACAGGGACACCTTTTCTGGTCAGAGTTCCATCCAACCTGGCCTTAAACCCTTTCAGGCATGGGGCATCCACAACTTCTCCAGGCAACCTGTTACAGTGCCTCACCACCCTCACAGTAAAGAAGTTCTTCCTATCTAATATCTAATCTAAACCTACTCTCTTTCATTTTGAAGCTACTTCCTCTTGTTCTGTCACTCCAGGACCTTGTAAGTAGTCTCTACCCATGTTTCTTGTAGGCTCCTTTCAGGTACCAGAAGGCTGCAATTAGGCAACCCCAAACCTTCCCTTCTCCAGGCTGAACAATCCCAATTTTCTCAGCCTTTCCTCAGAACAGAGCTGCTCCATCCCTCTAATCCAGCTGGTGGCCTCCTCTGGACTCACTCCACCAGCTCCATGTCCTTCCTGTGCTGGATGCAGTGCTCCAGGTGGGTCCTAACCAGAGCAGGGTCCCATGAAGCATTTCCAGAAAACAGATCAATTTACCATGAGAGCAATGAGCATTTTGAATTTTAGCAGATCTCCAGATTAGTCTGAAACCTGCACTGAAAACCGTGTTTATGTTGATTGTCCATATTCCAATACCTGTCCTGCTGTACCAGCAACAGCCAAGTATCCACTGTATTTACACAGGTAGATCTTCTGGATCCCAAGTCTTGGATCATCACTGTAAGGATCGAAGGTACCAACCTAGGCAAGAGAACAGAGAGGGGCTGGTCTTTACCTGGGCCAGGAATCAGAACTCCTCAGGTTTTCAGAAAGTTTTGACAAGCAGCAGCTCTCTTACCTTGCGGAGTGGAGGCCATTCATCCTCCCCCAGGGTGTTCATGTTGTCATTGGGATCTGCATCTGTGAGGAACACTCTCACTGTGCTCAGCTTATAAAGGAGGTGCAAGCAGACACCAGAGGCATCCCAAAACCTCACAGTGCCATCCTCATGCCTGCGGGGGAGGATACAGGAACACACATCACATGCGAGAACAGCAATGGAGGGTAAAACAGAGGGGAAAACACAGAACCAGAAAAACAAACCACAAAGAGAAAGATTTTTGGCTTCTTGGGTATGTTTTGTGGGTTTTGGTTTTGTTTTCTTTTAGTTTGTTGGGATTTTTTAATCCAGCTGTTCTTGGTGATCTGACACCATTACACCAATTTAAGATTATGCCAAAAAGACATGGAAAAGGCAAAAAGCTTAGCATATGGAAGGAAAAACTCATCCAGGCAAAAGTATGGTTACTGCGAGTGAAGGGAAAAAATAAAATTAAAAAAAAAAATCAAGCTTTAATCTTAGTTTTCCAGGTGAAAATTTGCAACAGTCTTCCACAGCACAAAGGTAGGAGCGTCTAACATGCTCCATCAAGAACAAAATCTGAGGAAAAGCCCATTAAAACTCTCAAAAGTGCTTTGAAAAGAAAATGGTATGTTCTTATGCAATGAGACAATCTCTTGCTAGCTACTTCCACCTCTTAGCTAGATCTGTTCATGCTGATCAAAGCAGACAGGAGTCCAAGTTAACCTCTATTTTCAGATTCAGAGTGTAGGGTAGGGGGCAAAATGCTTCAAAACATGCAGGATTAAGCTCACTTTTACTCTGCTGCCTTTGAAACAGGCTGGATTAGTGCCTGCACTCCTACACACTTTGGGAGTAGGGGGAATGGATAACACATCAAAACTAAAAATCAGCCACTTTCTGGGTTATCTGTGGACATCATGACCCGTTTGCTCAGAAGCAGCAAAATCAGCTGGCTTTACAAAGCCAGCAGCACGGCTTTGAGACACTGCACTGTAAAGCTGCAGCCTCCTCCCTACAAGATGAGCAGACTTCAACTCCACAGGAAAGCCTCAGTTAGTTCAGAAGGGGGAGCTGGAACTGGAAAGGGCTCCCTGATGGTTCCTGGGTCAGTACCTACCCTGTTAGCAGCAAGTCCCTCTGCGGAGGATCCGGAGCGATGTTGGTGCCACCATCAATCGGCCAAGGCTACAAGTACAGTAAGAGAAGTGTGTGACTTCCTAGGCAGTGACAGTGTGGAGAGAACATAAAGTCAGCAGGAGGGAATGAACTCCAGTGCAAGTGGCAGTGAAACTGTCCGTGCTGTCAGCTTTTGTTTGGATTAGATGTTCCCATTCTGACACCAACTGTGCCTTTTAGAAGGCATTCTACACATTTCCCCAAGAACCTTCATGCTTTTACTTGAGAACTTTGTTACCACTGACAGCTGGGAACACTCAGACTTCCGCTCTGGCTTGTCAAAGCTTCAAAAAACATCACATTTTAATTCCCCAGTGTGAGTAACTGTGCTGGTGGTGCTTTGGGAAAAAGCCTCTCTCGACCCTATTAAGAGGCAGGACAGTGTCTGGTGGGGCTGCACCCTCTGCAGATCATCAGCAGCACAGACCACCCACACCCTGAGCCGTCACACTGCCCTAAACACACGGGAACACACAGGGGGACACAAAGCTGTCATACCATACTGGAGTAGTGAATGTTCTGCTTGCTCCCAGCGCTGATAATCCGCTCCCAGAGCTTCAGGGGGATGTTGGAGACGTGGTGAGAGCAGGTGATGGCTGAGCAGTGCAGGGAAGCCAGGTATGGAGGGTGCACTGCTGGCCAGCCTGCGCTTTTCAAGTCTATCACCACGAGCTCTTCTTCTGCCAGCACCACCAGGGCAGAGGGGTCATCGAACTCTGCAGAAACAACACTCACTGAGACTGGCAAAACTGACCACGCAAGGTCAGTGCAAACAAGCTTCCTGTAAGGCTGCTTTGAAAGCTGTAATCACACAGCTGCACATCAACATTTTTGTTGGAAAAAACCTTAAATGCTTCTGTGTTAACTGGGCCTATTGAGTATGAATCTGAAGACACTCACAGATTTACTGCGAATTCACGTTTCCTTACATCACTCCCGGGACTGTGACAGTGACTTCTAAGAGATTCCATCGCAGAATAAAAAAATTGTTAACAACAATGACTAAATAACACAAAGTTCATACTTACTACTGTAACAGGCAGAATTCCAAAGACTCTACCTGCAGCTAATTAACAGCACTGGGTGGAAAGACATGCATACACCCCAGCAGTGACCCATTTAGTGCTGTGTTAGGACCACAGTCCATCCAGGCTAAGCTGCTTAAACATGCTAATGCCTTGGGTTCTGCAGAATGCTTCTCTGCTTGAACTGACAAGTATTTACAATTCAGCTCTCTTACTTCTCATTTTCTCCTCGTATGTTGTGACACATCCTCTAGACTTTCTTTTTAAGGATGTGTACATCACCTAATAATTCTTGTGTATATTAGGAACAACTACAAAAGAAATATGTTAATGTAACTTGACTGGTGACATCTGACACAAACAAGAATTTTAATTCTAGTTAAAGTGGAAAATCTTGAGTGAAAGGAATTTGATCTGCAAGGACATTATTGCAGCAAGGTTCAGGAGTCAGCCACAGCAGCAAACTGGTGGGGAAAACCAAAACCACAGACCAGTTCAGAGCAGTGATAATTAACACAGCTACAGAAATCTGAATGAATATAAAGCTGGATTGGGGGTGATAAACAGTGAGCCATTAGCAAAGTAACTAACTCAGCTTCTCCCCCGACCTTCCCTCCTTTACTTGGTTGATTACCTGGAATCCACTTGCAAGGAGGCACATACTAACACTGTTCACTCACCAAAATCAAATTCAAGTAATTAGTATTTGGCATCACTAGTGAGGCACCCCAAGTTTCAACCTCTGACTAGGCCCAGCCACAACACATCACTAATTAGTTCTGTTTCTTCATGAAAAAAATGTTTTCTGTTCAGTTTTACTTTGCTTTCCTATGTGCCATCATTTGCAGTTGCCCACAGGACTTCACAATAAAACACATAATATCATCCCTGTACTGTAACAGCCCTGCAGTTTGCTGTTGCCAACATTAACCAAAAGTGCTCTAACACTTTTTTTTCCCCTGCAAAGGCACACATCTGAGCTCATTTCTTATGGCAAGAATCTATTTTAAGTTGCTGAAGTAGCAGGCACAGTAGAATTTGTCATGATTGCCATACACTCACCCCCCTCATTTGGAAAAAAAAAAAAAAAGAAACAGGAAGGGCTGGCCTTTTAAAAACTGTTTCCACAGCATATTCAGGGTAGTGGAAAGTCACCAGCTACGACCATGCTGCAACGCACAAGCTTTGTGCTTATTAAATTAAGTGGCTTTGGTATACAATTAATACCTTGGTATTGCCTTTGCAGGGAAGACTGCTTAAGGGCAAACAAGGCAAGCTACGTAGATCCACTAAGCTTAGGCAATCAGCCACAAGGAAGCTTGTCAACCACAGAAACCTCATTTTATTGTAAAAAAACTGCCTCTTCTAAGTGCAACAGTTTCAGCTTCCTGTAGCAGCTCCTGTCTGAACCCATTGGCAGTGGTGTTAACTGGATAATTCAGTTCTTGGGAAGTAGAAATATAAAGCCTGTTAGTTCAGTTATTTCATCCTAAAGGATTTCTGATAATATCCAGAAACTGAACTCTAAGCAGTCCAACTCTGACCTATAAAACTCAGGTTTCTTTCATCTTTAAGACTTTTGTTCCATCATCTAGAATCTCCACTGTAACAATTTCATAGAAAGTAAAAGGGTCTCCTTCATTAACACCAAAAGGTATTGAACTTGAGGCACTGAACAGTACCTCAAGTTTATCAGCACTGTGAGCTTGAAGGTTTAGACCTGTAGGTTCTGCTCATTTGGAAGATGCTTATAAAGGCAGTGTTGTGCAGGGAACATCAGTAACAGACACATACAGACACTTCTGCTCAGTTACTCTGCATTTCTCTGCTGTCTTTTCAGTGACCTGAGAGGGTCTGTTAAGATCTAGGAAGAGAGGCAAGAGGGAAGCCAAAAGCTGTTTCTTTCTGCCTCTTTTCCCAAGACTTTCCTCCCCTGGATCTGTGCTCTGCTTCCCAGAGCAGGCCGGAGGGATCCAACCTGCACCGACAGACTCGAATGTGGAGCTGTGGCTGTCACCACCCTCCCTGACAGGGCACTGGACAAATTGGTTTGGAAACCTGTCTAGCAGGCAAAGCAGAGACTAGAAAGCCTGAGAAGATCCAGTAACAGAAGATTTACTTACAAGCTCCTAAAAAATCTGCAGTTTAGTCTGATCCATCTTCCAACACTGCACATTTTTGGAGCTTGAAATAGCATTTTATACTCAGTTACTACTCTGAGTTAGCCAGAAGCAAGAACTACACCAGCATTAAACAAGGAGTTCTTGGGGAAAACCCTTTACAGCTTAATGAAAGAAAAGAATGTACAGTTACTGCAGAAATAAGGGCAAGAAATCTCTTCAACAGAAGCAAGAATCTGACAAGCTCTACACAATTCCAGGAATGAGAACTATTCAGTTTACATTTGTGTTCACCAGCACTAAGGAAATAAGTTCTCCATATACTGACCCTTGGTTCTATGTCACCCTTTGCTGATTTATTACCCAGAGCTCCAGACACAAATCCAGGTAGTAATTAAAAGAAGCAGTGTCTCAGTGGGAGTAAATTCTGGTTTTAATTATTAGCCTCCTTTGAAGTGCTATTTCCAAACAACAATATTCAGATCCTCATTTCACGACCTGGTTATGTCCAGTGTCCAGCTTAAACAGACACAAGCTTAAGAGATCTTTTCTCATTAACAGAGTAGATTAATTTTTTGGGGGAATGTATGGCATTTGTAACTAGCCCTTTATTTACACCAGTATTTTACACTTCACTTTTAAATGGGAAAGCTTTCACAGCTGGACTCAATCTTAAGGGTCTTTTCTAAACTAAATTATTCTCAGATTCTCTGCTAAAGTCTCAGAAACTCCCCAAACAACTGACCTCCTTATCACATTTCATATGCTATTTATACCAGGCAGATTCCCACACACGTACACAGCTACCCTAATTCCTCAGTAATGCCCTTCCATCACATACCTGCAGCAGGATCTGAACTGAAGATTATGAAGAAGTCTATCACTCGTGAGGTAAAGTCAAAGGCTGTTTGCTGGCTGCCATGGATAACAGAGATGCTGTGCCGGTCCCCATAGCTGGCCCGGGGCATTCCTCCTTGGAATATTATGTAAGGAAGCCTTAAGAGAAAGAAAGATTTAAAGTGGTGTGGGGTGAAGTGAGGATTAAGAAAAAATTCAAAGAAACGTCAAAGAAACTTTGACAAGTTCTTATAATGTTACTCTAAGGGGTTCATATGGCATTGCACACTGCACCCTTTAACTAGGTGAGACTGAAGGGATACACCACAAACTCACCCATTTTTTGTTGTCTGCCAGTAGATCTTGGAGATGGCCTTGCAAGGAAAAGGACCTGAGAAAACAGAGTTACTTGCTACAGTTCAAGAAGTGCATCAGAAGTTGCTGGTTCTGCTTCAGCCAGGTCACCTCACCCTCCACCCCAAGGGGAGCCACCTGAATTAGCAGGAGCCAGCACCACCTCCCCAGACCAAGCCACATCAGACAAGTCTTCTGGGACACACTGAGCACAGAACGCCTCAGCAAAACACAGCTCAGGCTCAGGGGAAGTTCTAAACCATGTTGCTGATGGCTACCAGGGAGGGGAAGTGCTGTTGGAGGAGCTGATTAACTAGAAAGGATTGCTAAAATCACAGTCATTCCTGAAACTAATACAAAGTGATAGAGCTTTAGAAGCCTCTCTACGCTCAAAAGGTGAGGTCATCCCATTTGGTGGGTTCCAGCAAACCAGAAGCTTCATTTCATCACTGCCCAGGTCAACAAAAAATACACTCAGCTCACTATTAATTACACAGGATCCAAGCAACTCCTGCTGAACAGGACACCAGCTAGAACAAAGAGCTGAATCACCAACACCCTTCTTCATAAGGGGTACTAATTTTGTCAACAGACTGCTCTCCATGTTCAGGACCGACTTCAACAATGCAAGGGAGTTTCAAATCCAAGAAAAAAGCTGGGCTGAAATCCCTTAGTCCAGGCTCCCAAGCCATTCAAGAGGCACCTCTGCATTTTGCCATTAAACACTAGGGAGAACTGAGACTTGAATATCCTACACAAGCTCAGAATTAGTTTGAGTTTGGACAAATACACAACAGTTAAAGCTGACTTACTGACCATAAGGCACCGTGTTTTCCAGAGGCTCTGGCTGCCTGTTGTCACTGGATACTGGCCACTGGGTGTAACTTCCATCGTAGTGACAACTAATGAATTTACTGCCATCCCTCTGCCAGTAGAGGTTCTCCAGTTGCTGAAAAGAAAGCCATACAAATGACTGCTCTCCAGAGAGCTGTTATCTCCCCAAAACAACCGTTCTTACTAAAAAAGCAGCTTTGTCAGGCTCTCCCTGCACCTGCTTTGTCTTCAGTGTCAGTGAGAGCCCTTCCTGCCCTGCTGAACTGACTCTGAATTGAATCAGTACCTGGCTGCCCAGGAAATGGTGTGTTGCTTTGTTATTCTGCAGGTCCCAGAGGACAATCAAGCCCCTGCTGTATCCAATTAGGATCTGGTCAGGGTTCTTAGGATGCTCCCGAAGGGCTTCCACCAGTTCACAGGATCGTCTGTTGCAGTTATCTTCTGGTATCCTGCAGGAGCAGAAGAGAAAACCAAGAGAAGCTGAGTCCAGGTACAACCTAAAAGGACCGTAATAAAAGGTGTAAGAACAAGAAATTAAGTGACAAAGTTGAGACAGGTAATTACAATCTTCCCACAAATCCTTCAAGCAGCAGAAAAATCTTATGGGAGACATCACACCAGGCCTACCACATGGACATGCACCCAGTCCCATTTTCTTGAAGGCAAGGCCAAGGTTTACAATGAATTCCAGGACTGGATCCCAGGACTGTAAAGACAGTTTGAACCACCCACTCTATTCTCCTACAGAATAAAGGTAAGATGGAAATGTCAGTAGGAGACATGAAGAAGGATAGTTTACAGCAGCACTCAAATCTCCAGAGTGTTAAAATCCCCATTTGAACAAAGCAGTATCAGCCAATGGTTGAAAAAATAAATGGGTAATTACAGCTGAACAAAATTCTTTTTTCAAAACTAAACACAAGGGCCAGGGCACAAGGTTTGCAGATTCACCCCAAGTGAACAGGCTGTACCTCCACAGTGACAACACCAGGCTGACCAGGACAGAAACTGTTACTTAACACACACCAGGACCAAAAGCTACTTTCATGAGAGTCAGGCAGATATGGACAATGCTTAACACAACAGTGAGGCCCCAGTACATAATCTGGGGTGACATTTTAACAAAGGATGTGTCTGGTAATGGGATTCCACCTCCTGTTTGCTCACTCACCGCTGCAGCACAGCCTCGGGGGTGATGGTCCTGTCCTCCAGCACTCGGAACGAGGGCAGCTCCACCACAAAGATGTTGCCACTCTCCGTGCCAAGGTACAGCACTTCCCGTGAGGAATGGGGAAGCACAGCTGTTACCTGGGTGGCACTTGGCGGAGAGCTGGGGATGCAAAGAGACTCTTGTTACTGAATTTGGGAGAGTTAACAACATAACAGGGGCATTTATTAGTGTCATTTGTTTTGGAGGCATGATTTTTTCTTAAGGAGGAAAACATCAGCTTTAAGACAAATTATGTCAAAAATTTTTGACAAGTGCATGGACAAAGAACCAGGCGCCTTTCTTACAGAACCCTCTTTAAGTGTTCCTAAAAATAGCTCATCTAAAACTGGCAAGATCAAGTGAAACTAAAACCACAACAGCATTTCAAAGTCTGACTTAAGGCATGGTTAGATTTACCTAACCTTAACAGCCCCTGTACCCACAGCAGCAAATGCACAATATTTTAAAAGACGTCACCCTTTGCACTGGTTCAGCACTTTTAAAAGCTGGTCTCCCATGCCCTAGCCAGCTTCTGGTTGGTTTCCATGAATGCCCTTTCAATAGATTCAGAGGAGTGGCAGGCTGTAAGAACTGGACAAGCTCTACTTTAAACAATAGCAGAATTATCTGAGTTGCTTATCCCCAGACCAGCTCCAAGCCCCTCCTGTGGCTTACCCAGGTGGCCCTTTGAGGGTGAAGCGATGCTCCTCCAGCAGCTCGGATGCTCCTCCGTGCTGCTTCAGGCTCCAGAGGTGCAAGCTGTTATCATCCAGCAGTGTCACCAGCTGGCACTGCAAAATCACACAACTTGCTTTTTTCAGAAAGCCAGTATTAAATATAACACAGTAAATTTAGCAGTAGAGTTGCTGCTGTTCATAATTCCTTGCTAAAACAGGACTGGGGAGCTGGTTCAGTTTTTTATGGCAGTGGACAAACACTGCAGCAACGGGATTTGGGGGGTGGAGGGAGACAAGAAGTAGCCTAGAGGCTAAAAACCCTGTTATAAAGGCACAGGTTATCAGTGAGGGGGATGACGAGGATTTAGGCTCCTGAAGATGATCAGCCTGTGCTGTACAGCCCAGCCATGCAGCTGCAGGCTGTACCTCACCTCCTCCTGGCTCAGCACAGGTTTGCTGAACACACCCCAGCTTTGGGTGGGGCTGATACACTCTGCTACACCACACTCCTCACATTCTTCGTGTCCAACCTCATTCTGGAGGGTTGTGTCAGAATCCTTTTATGAGCCCAGCCCTGCTGGCTGGATGTTCAAATTGAAGCATTTTACCTGCTGCAGCCACACCTGGTGCAACACTCCCCATGGGAGTTTCAGTTTATACCATTAGTTAAGCAAACAGACACCCAAAACCGCCTCAAGAATTAAATCCCTCTCATAAAGAGGCCACTTGTGCTACACTGGGGGCATCAGGCAACAAAGTCTGTGACCAAGACACCAGTCTGACAGTCAAGGGAAAGGGAAAGTGGTTAGACAGCCACCAGACATTTGGAAAATTCTGCTTTCCTATTTTTAGTGTGTGGCAATAACTGTTCAGCAATCCCCAGGAGCAAGATTCAATATCCCCAAACACAAAGGCAACACACTTAACAGCAGGCGAGGTTAGCAGTGCTGTTTTGAGCTCCTGAAAATAATTAAATCAGCTCAGTAGCAGCTCCTGTTCTATCTGTTGTGCAGAGGAAAGACCACCCAGTCCTACTGAAAAAACAGGGGCTGCAAAAGGAAGTTCTTGCTTCTGCAGCAAATTGCCTGAACTGTCCTGGCCTTATTACCATTCCCAGGATGTTGCTGGAGATAAATGACTAACAGTTATGAACAATAAAGCTACTCTTCAGTTTAAAGCTTCTCTTTTAGTTTTACTGAGCATCTCCACAGCAACAAGCGCTGCTGAGAGCACAAAATACACTGGGACAAACATTCCCAACCAAGCAGCATTTGAATATTCTCAGTAATAGGAGCCCAGATCCCTGGAATAAAATCAACACCTGTTTAGGAGAGATCTACATAAGTCACAGAGGTACTGAAAATGCACTTACCTGATCAGGTATAAAGTGAATCTGCATTACAGTGTTGTTTTCTTCATGTAAACCCATGAACTCCACTCCAGGAGCACCATATCTGATGAGTTTGTTGAGGATCTACAGTATTTAAGGTGACCCACAGCTACAATTAATTGATAAGAAGCTTGCTAGCAAGCAAGATGAGAAGAGATTAGTTTGAAACCACGTTTTACTGTTGGTGAGCTGGTCCACAAAGAATCAATGCAAATCTACTTTTGATTTTACACGCTTGTAAAATTTTCAGGCTGTGCTCACTGTGGGGAACAGGGAAGTTCACTTCTTCCTTCAGCACATGCAGAAGAGGTGCCTGGACCCTGTTTTTTCTCAGGGATGTTTCGTGGTTTCCCAGACATTACAATCCTGCTTAACTAATTTGTAACCAGGAGACAGATGGCTACTGCCTGCATGTGGAGTCCAGCCTCTGAGCACAAACAACACCAGCAATGAATGATTAAGCTGGCAGAGACAGCACCAACTTTTCCTTTCTGGGCTGGGTGACATGCCTGTTTTACAGCTCATCTAACTGGTCCCTGCCATGAGAATCACCTCACACACACAAAAATCAGACTGGACATCATTAGCTAAAAATAAAAAAAAATTACCACCTTCAATGTTTAGGTCTTTAATTCCTGGATGGTCAAAAACTCAGGAAGTTGAAAGCATTTCTGACTTCAGCTTTAACCTTTGAAATAGAATTGCTTTAGGAAAAAAAAAAAAAAGAAAAAGGAACCCTGCCCCAAATATTTAAACAACCCTGGAATTTACAATGTGAAGGATTGCTAAACTTAGGACAGATCTAGTCTGACCTTCTGCATAGGAAGAGCAGAGTCTTGTTTAATATCTGCACCAGCTCAGCTTCTGTTGGAGCTATAGCTCAGCTCTTGGAAAGATAATCCCACCCTGATCAGACCAAAATCACTCCAAACCCTGGCACACTGATTCACTGTTCCAATAACCCTTGCCTGCAAATTCATACTTGATCTAACTGTTGAGGTGTCCTCAAAGCTCCACATTCTGCTGAGGTTAAAGAACCCTCACCCAAGGTGTCCAAAGGATACAGTTTGATGGCTCCCGATCGTGTCCCAATGGCCATGAGACGGAGAAATGGGCTGTAGCCCAGGGCACTGGGCTGGTGGGGAAAGCCATGTTCCACAGTCTGGGGGAGAGAAGGAAAAATCATGATCAGCAGCTTGTTTCACGGGCATTGTTGGGCAGAGATAAAACCCAGAAAGTAAACATGGCAGGGCAGTCTGAAATACAGCACTTAATGGCAGCTTTTTCTGCTGAAAGGTGCTCAAACACAGGTCAGATTTGCTGAACAACAGCCTAATGATGAACACATGCCAAGAATCCCTGGTTCCACAGCCAGGATATCCAGAAGTGTAACAGAAATGAAAGAGAAATATTCTGAAAACAGTAGCCGAAGCAGCTCTTGATGTTAAGATTATAAATAACTCTGCATAAGCACAGCTTAGTTAGTCAATACAACACACTCCATCACTCCACATCAGCTGCACTTCTGTAAACCAACTGCTCAGCACAATTTCAAAGTCTGACACAAATGCTGTGTGCAGTAAGATCAGCTTTATCTGCCAAATTCCACACAGGTCAGCCTTCCTGACCTCTTTTTGGTGACTGACACGAAGAAATGGTGCAAAGCAACGCAGAGCTACGAGGGAACATCAGGGCTCATCAAGGAAACTAAACAGATTTCCTATGAGCAGTCAGGAAAACTAATGTAATCCATATCCATTTTCCAGAGGGAACACGAGGAACACTGGAATTTAATGAGAGCAGGAGGCTGCTAGGCCACCTCAGAGTAATTCAAAGCCTTTTGGGACTAAAAAGATGTCCCTGTCACGGGGAGCAGTGTTGCTTGGCCTTAGTGGCTTCCCTAAAATACAATTTCTACTGCTCCAGGAGGGAGATTTGGAGCGTTTGTACACACCACACTGAGCATGGCTGATGGATTTACACACCAGGGAATACAGTCCTGCCATACTTACAGGATGCCACCAAGCTGCTTGGAGAATAGCTCGGTGAGGTTTTCAGAAGTGCTAATGCACAGCTCTTATCCTGGTTTAGGCAAAACCAGTATGCACCAACACACAGCCAGGTAAAGAGGGCTGGTGTGCCCACAGATTAATAGGGAAGATTAACAGGGATGCTTCCTGGAAAACACTGATCCTTACAGAGTCAACTCCTGGAAAATACGTTCTTCTAAGGCAAGCTGGCCAGCTACAGAATAGGAATTCATTCACTCACTATTGAAAAACAACCAAAAAAAAAAGAAGCAGAGAAACCTCCATCTACAGCGCTTGCACCTCACTCCCATCCTCATTTCCATCATGTCTTTGAAGCAAAGCTACCACATCACTTAAGTTTCATGCTTCATTCAGCCTAAAAGTAACACCTGGACCTTATTTCCTGCATAGTGATTTCCCAGCTTAATCCCCTGCACGAGAATCAAATGGAGCCAGTTTGATTTCTGTGGTCAGGCCATAGCCCGAGGTGCCCCAGCTGCTGCAAAGCACTTTAATGTCCTGCTCAAAGACACAGCACAGGAGGATCCAGCTGACTCCAGAGTCTGCCAGTTTGCTTCAGTTTTACCCTTTTGATCACAATTCCTAAGCTGCAAGAAAAGACCTCCATCCTCTAAATAGTGGTTACCCCAGCCTGAGGTCCTCCTAAGGGAAGATGAGTCCTCCTCTGTAGAAGATAAAACTGGGAATATTGGAGCATTTCCCAATTTTCTGCTTGCCAACTCATTAGGCTGGGCAAAAGGGTAGTTAGTAATTTTACCTTTTATAGGTAGTAAGCCAAGATTAGTACTACAAGCTCCAAGACCACTGAGTTTACTTCCTTTTATGATAACTTAATCTCCAGCCTTACCTATATATATTCTAAGAAGGTAATTTAAGTGTTAGGTTTGCACTATTAAAAACAAATTTTGAGAAGTCAGTCTTTTTACTGTCACCCTTGAAGCTGCTGCTAACCAACCTTTGCAGAGCTACACATATCACACTTCCTAGAGAAGGCTGTATGAAATTTGGAATTTATCAAGGAAATCAGAACTGAAACATGGCAGTTTCCTAATCCAGCACAGGCAAAGAGGAATTTCTCTGCGCTGTGATAGCTACTGAGACAACACAGAAAAGCTTCCTAATTGTCAAAGTTGTGGGAGTATAACGCTATGGTGCAAAATTCTGGGAAGAAGATCCAAGGTAACATGTTATCTTAACAACAAATCAGGCATTTAAATGAATCAGGTGTAGCACAGGCAATAAACACCATTCCACTCTCACCCAAAACAAAGTGAGGAACTTGTTAGGGAGACACCAGTGTAACTCCCCTGTTAGTTTTAGTTTCAACTTGTTCACAGTCACTGCACTGTCATGTTATCAGCTCAACTCGGTGCAATTTTCAGTGACACATCAATTAGAAACTGGGATCATTCTGAGATTTCATCCAGCCCAGAAGATAAAGCTTTAGCCACAACTCTCAGAAAAGCATGACTTATACAATGCTGCACTGCCTGTTAGGAAGCTGTCAACACCAGCCTTAATACTGGCCTAATTATATCTTGGGTTTGATGTGTTAATTTGTAAACACATTAGACAAGTCAATAAAGGCTTTAATTTTCAAGCATCAGACCTATGAACTGCACAACCAAGTGTGTATGATTCAGTAATAATAATAGGAGGGTGATTTTTTTTTCCTCCAGGTTTTCATTCAACCAAAAATTTGAAGTACTCCCCATTCCACAGACAGATTTGCAAAAGAGAAGTATCAGTAACAACCACAGTGTGCTACACAACTGCTCATGGAGAGCAGTAAATGTACTGAAGGTTTCTGATAGCTCTGAATCTTCAACCAAGATGCCCATAAAATGCAACAAAGATAACTCTCTCTCATGTCATTCATTTGTTTCCACAGCTGGACAACAAAGGCTTCACGGTGGCTTTTGGGCTGCATTTGACACCACCAGGGCCACGCATTCACATTCACTGTCCTGATTACCCAGATCTTTTCCTTGTACTTATTTGCACCCAGTTGTTAAATCACATGAAGCCAGCTTTGGGCTGCCCTCCCTCCTTCCCTCCCCTCTCTCGGCAGCTTTCATCAGCCAATCCTTTCACCTGCCCAGCAGGTAAACGCAGCAAGGGGGAGAGAGGGGGGCAGGAGGCAGCAGAGGTTACAATGGAGCCTTTCAGCAGAGCTGAAATAAGAAACTGGAGTGCCCACAATGTGCCCGCCTTCTCAAAAGGGCCTTTGTTTCTTTGGGGAAAGGTAGGAGCTTTTTTTCATTCTCCACAGATTTCTCAGACTCCAGCAAGCCTGGTGTCAGCAGCACTGACAGAAATGCCTCGTGTCAGTCATATTTACTGCAAGAAAAATGTGGCCAAACTGAACACTTGTTCCCAGCCCACACTAAAGCTGTGCCGATGAAATTCAGCTCTGTCTTCCTCCTTTCACTTGTCTCTGCTTCTCCTCTCAGATTGTTTTATGACAGATCAGAGACAAACCCAACCACAGGCAATACAAACCCTGTTCCTTTGTTAGTTCATCTTTTGAAGAAACAATGAAGCCTGTATGTGCTAACTCCACTTTGCAGAGACACTAATTCAGATTTCAGGTGAGCTACCCATCACACCCATCAGCAAAGGGGCAGGAAGGCTGAAAACAGGGGAAAAAACATGAAGCCATAAATTAAATGCAATGCTCTAAGTTGGGTAACATTCAGCTGTAAGACAGGCTGGTTCACCTGTGTGCTACCCATCATCTAGTCTGACAATGCCAGCCTGAACATGTTTCTTCTGCAGGGCTTGGACTGAGCCAAAGGCATCCAAATACTACTTCCAAAAGCAGGATAAACTCAAAGAAGTAGACTGCCAAGTCCACATACCTTACCCTTCATTCTATGCACTGAGCTAAAAACAGATTCTTGCAACAGGTACACACAAGTATGGGAAGTTCTTACTCATACAGAGAAACAGATATGCAAAGCTAAGTGACTAGCAGAATTTAAGAAGGTGTTTTTTGAAACAAACACAAGTTTGAAGACAGTTTGAAGTGCTAGTCCAGTCATCAATCAGTCCTTTAAAACCATCTGGACTACCTCTTATGCAAGACAGAGGCAGTAAAAAGATCACAGCCTATTTATACCTGACAGAGTAAACAAACAAACAAAAATCCACCACCACCAATAAGTAGACTTTCTAAATTGAAGTCTTGAGTGGACTTTTGTGGTCAAATACATTCCACTACACTAACACCAAATCAGTGTGGCATCACGCATTTATATTCAACTTCAGTGTAAAATGAGGGCAGGAATCCCCAGCACCTTGAAGGTACAGACCTTGCCTTTAGTCATGACCCGCATCACACACTGGTGAGGTGCAAATCCACCGTGAAATTTCTCTGATCAGCAACTTTACAGTCCCACAAAATATTCCCAAGCAGGTTCTTAACCAGAAGTCTTTCAAAGACCTCAAATAACAAGTGTTTAAAAACCTGCTTACCAGCACTAATGTGCTTGCTCTAATAGCACATTAGACCAGGACAGCCTTGGCACACAAGGCACTATGATTCTTGGCTCCTTGAAACCACAACCTTCAACAGCTCAGAATTAAGGTCTGACTTTCCCAGATTTTCTCAGTCTACCTAGCTGTGAGTAGATGTTTGTTTGATCAAAGGGTAGAAGTTTTCAAATGACCCATTATCTCTGGAAATACTGGAATGGGAGACACAAGACTTGGGAAAAAAAAACCCTCACTTTTATGCAAAAAAAAAAAAGTAAAGTGCAAAAGATTCTGGTATAATGTTCATCCCCTTCTGATTCTTATTAGAAAAGAACAAGTTACTGTGGCTTCAAGGTGCAAATGCATTTTACAAGGTCTTTAATTACCAAGCTGTTAATGAGAGTAAACCATTAGGAAGTGTCCAAAGTAGTTGTCTCCCTAGAACCAAGATGCAGTATTTACCTTCAGGACTGAATCAAATGGAGTCACAAATCCTGATGTCAGCTTCTAATATATTTGGAAGTTTCCCTCTGCTGCAAAAGCCAGCTCTTTCAACCCTGCTTTGCATTATCCAAATTGGTGTGTCTCTGGCAGGTAAAGCTTAGCCAAATATCCTCGTAAGAGAAAGGCATATTCAAGGAAGAGACATCCCTAAAATAGCGAAAGTTTTTCCAATGTATATATAATTTTAAATGCTTATAAGCAACTGTGACCCATCCCTGGGACATCTTTTCTGAAGCTGACATTGCATTTAGCCAGATGCAAACAACTCAAACCTGGTCTGCATTTACTGATTTTTCTACTGCATCTGCACTAGGATTTCCTCGTGGTAGCAGGCAGAAAACAGACCTGAAGCACTCTTGAGTTCCTCTGTCTCCCCAGTGGCAGGGAGGTATGCATGGTGTTGCTTAGTACCAATTACATTAAATCATTTATCTCAAATATCCACAGTTCCACTTCAAGTATCCAGCTACGCTACAATTCTAATGAATCAAGGAGGTTATTTCCTAGGCTGATTTCATTTATCCATTACACTTTTCAGAAAAATTCCATTTAAACCTTGGAAACACAAAACCTACAGACATATTTCTGCTCCCCAAAGAAGATATAAGTAGCCATTAGTCTAGCAATGGTTTAATACTAGGCATTTTCAAAGATAAAAGCACTATGCTCTTGGCCAGGGCTCAAAAGAAAAATGCCCAGAGTGTTGGATAGATAACACAGCCGTTGCTATTTTTTCTTCACAGAGGGAAGGAAAAAACCTAGAAACAGATTCAGACTAAGATAATCGTAAATTCATTATTAATGGCCATTGTGCTGCCTAGGTGCTAGCACAGCCTTTTAAATTCACATTTAAAAGCAGAGGTACACTTGGAAATCCAAAGTGTAATCAGGGACAAAGAACTCTGGCTTCAGCTGCTGTGGCATCACAAGCTGTGGCTTCTGTGTATCTTTAGAAAAATGTTTATTTTCCTAACAAGGACTACCTCTAACAGCAACAGTCCCAGCACATAGAAGGACAAGTGGCAGACCACTCAGAGGATAGAAAAGCTGCTGTGAAGATCTCTTCTTTCAGCAAGTGCCACTCAACAGCATCACAATATCCTTCCTCTTAAAAAGGAGAGACAGAATTGAGAACATGCCCAGGAGCTTAAAGGAAACTACTCAGGCACATCAGGGGAGAAAAGGACAGAACTGAAAAAGAGAACAAACCACCTCTCCTAAATTTAACTTTTCCACCCACGCTCAAGTAGTTTATCCCTCCTTTCGCAGGATGCAGTGGCTCAGGATAGATTTGCCTTGAAGTCTGAGGGAAGCCCCGTACCTTGTTAAACTGGAAAAGGTCACGTTTGAGCCTCTCTCGCACTGGATCGTGTCCGGGTCTTAAGAACCTTCTCATCTTCCTTGCTGCAGTATCTTGGCAACAAAAATCCTATCAGAAAAGAAAAGAAAAGCCATATAAACAAAAGCAGCCTGAGCAGAAAGCAGGCAGAAGTAGGTTATTTATTTTGGCTTAGCAGGTAACGAATCAGCCAGAGCAGACTGAGACAACATCACTATCGAGTGACTAAAACCTGATACCAGTCTAGCACAGCTCTCTGCTGCAGCACTTCACAGTTCCATTTTCACATTGATAAAGCAAACTAGGACAGATACAACAAGAGGATTTTTTAAAGGGTTTTGCACTTGGCCATTTTGTGATCCCTGGAGTTGACCTTTTCCAAAGAAAAGGCAAACCCGCAGCATTTGCATACAGACAAACCCAACCTAAAGACCAAATCCCAGGCTCAGGCATTATTGACTAGCATCAGTTTTCACCCCAGGTAACCCTCCAGCTATTGAACCAAAAGGAAAAGAATCACATTTTCAGGTCTCTCCATGGGCACGGCAGAAAGGGCCCTGTGCTGCCTGCAGGGGAGCTGCGTTAATTATTAACTTGCTTTTGTAAAATATCAAGCCAAACTCCCTGCTCGGGGTGGGGGTAGGGAATTTCACACCTGCAATTCCCTGTGCAGACACAAAGCAGTGTCCCAGTGCCTGGTCTCTCACAGCAACAGGAGGATCCAAGCAGGACAAATCAGACCTGACTTGCAAGCCAGCAATCACACGGGGAGTACCAGGCTCCAGCTTCCTACTCTCTACAGCTCAGGAGGCTGTCACATCTCCCCTCTGCAGAGGTGCTAAGTGACAAGTAAAACTCTGCCAACTCAAGAGCAAAGGCTTGAATTCACATCCTGACAATTTACCCTGGTGTAAGTTCTCCTGCCTGCCCTGGCCATCTCTCACAGGCTGCAGTTTACAGACACTCCACTCAGTATTTTATTTTAATTTGTTGGGCAGGGAGCAATTTGGCAGCTACTCTGTACACAACACACATGTGCAGCGGGGGCCAGAACTTCTGAGGTGCCATGAAGGATCAGAATGGATATTCTGCACGGTCAGAAGAGGTTCATACACACCTACAGCAAGGTGGGGAGCAGGGGGGTGATGTTGCATGAGAAAGAGAGGGACCAGGAGCACCAAAGGAACTGACAAGGGAACAGAGGGCCTTGGACCCTTCAAACAGTGGGGCTGGAGGTGAGTGACTGAGGGGAGGAGCTTTCACACCTGTATAGATGGGAATAGCTCAAGGAAACAAGGAGCTGCTTCTGTGCTCCTGCCAGCAACAATGGCCTTTGGATAGTGACTTAAAGCAGCCACTCCTGAGGAGCTTGAGTTGTTTTTCAAAGAGTTCCCAGCAAGGCCTTGCACCAGCTGTGAAGGTCCAAAAGAAGGAAATGGTGTGATAAACAGGATACTCCACAGGCATATTTTGAGAACTCCCTTTAGAAACTGCCTGAGCTTGAACTTGTACCTCTTTGTTACACTACTGCCCTTTTACCTTTCCTGCTCACACTCCAACATCTCCAGCCACCTGTGTAGCACTGCCCTGAGCTCACCAAAGGACTGCAATGCAGCCCGGGTTCAGAGGACCAGAGGATCACATGTGGATCAACCACCTGAGTCACTTAGTCCCTGGAATGACTAGGATCTAGGTGACTGGAATGTCACATAGGTGATATATTCCAGTCACCTAGAATCACTAGCAGCACCAATCACCATGGAGAAAAACTGGCTCTGAGCAGGGCAGCTACAGGTGTCCGTGTTTGTGAGCCATCAGAACATGCAGGGGTGAAGAATGTGCACAGAAATAAACGTATGAGGGCCCCAAAAAAGAGAGGAGGAATAAAAGTGTAGTTCACTTGGAAAGCAGATCATTCTACAATGATTTAGCACCTCAACTGAAATTTCAAAAATAGTATCAGATCATAAGTCTTCTTTTATTAGACATCCCTGAGAGAGGGACATATTTTCACAAAGCTACATTCACTTTAAGTTAGCAAAAGTTACAGAGCAGCGACAAGGTGCTGTGCAATGAAAGGAGAGCGTATCACGCCCATGTATAACACACAACTTGCCCTTAGCCAGACAAGGAAAGGAAAGTGCCAACGAGACGCACCCTTTCCCGCTGTCAATCAATATCCTGGACCTGTTAAACAAGGCAAACCCACAGAGAAACTCTACTAATTACCCTCCCCACTTTAGAGCAAGAGACCTCAGCTGTGCCAGCAGAGACAAAGTCAGTGTTAGGAGCAAAGAAAAGGGGGCTTGGTTTGAGAGACACAAGTTTACATTTAACACCTTGCTAGAATGTTTTCTCCTGAAATATTAATTGCATCCAGAAGCATGCTGTTTGAGCCTGCTTATGCAAGAGCTCCAACACTCACACTCCAGCCCACAACAACTTGTTCAACAGGCTAAGAAGTGTAGTAGTTCTGAACTGAGCAGTAACTCACTTGAAGAACTATCACCCTGAAGGGCTGAGAGGATCAGAGAAGGCAAGCTACAAAAAAGTCACCTCTCATAGACTGGTATCAGAGTTTCCTTTTGGCCAAAGAACCTTTGAGTGTCACAGTATGGGAGAGGATCAGAGGACAAGCAGTTTTGAGCAAAGGCAACGAAGGAATAGCATCCACTGCAGCACAGGTTGTCCCAGCAGAGTTATTATCACAAGTTTACAAGGCTCTTATCAAAGAGAAGAATTTTGGTTTTAGTACAATAGGCAAGTGTCTCTTCCAATTCTAGAAATAGATTCCACAATCTGTATAATCTTATCTTCCAGATGCACATTTACATTTCAGCAGGCCAGTTTCTCTCCCACACACCTTTGGAGTCTTACATAAAACTCCAGCCCCATGTGCTCTGCAGTTGTCTGCCAGTCAGCGTTTACAACCATCTGGTAACAGTTGTGGCTACCAGTAGCCAGAGAGGAATTCTCCAGTAGCCTCTGAAGCTATGCCAGGTCTGCATGTATCTAATGTTCTTATTTTCCAGGGAAACAATTCTTTAGGCTTTCAAAGACGAGTCTTTTACCAGAAACTATGTGCAACATTCTCTTCTTTTAAGATACATCGAGGGCAGCTGTTTAGAGGCAACAATAGCCCAAGGCTGAGCCAACCCAAGTTTTGCTGGTACTCAGGACATGGACACCTGACAGCAGAGCCCAGAGTGCCCTGAACATCAAACTCCTGCTGCTTCCTTACCTAAAGGCTCAGCTAAATACAACGACGTCCCCTTTTCCACCTCACTGGATTAGATCCAGACACAAAGCAAAATCTCCTCACTATTCATATAGAAAGGCACTGAAAGCATGGGTTGCAAGACAACCCTGTTTCCAATCACAGACTAAGGAGCAGTTTAACATCAAAACCAGATTTCATTCTGTTTTCCTTGCTCAGCTCTGTTCATTTCAGATGCTGTGAGACATGGCACGTGAACCCATATTCAATAGCAGGACAAATGCTCCTTCCCAGGAGCAGAATTAATTGTTTCTCACTGCTGAGTGTTACCAATCCAGAGCTCCACATTTTTCTTTGGCTTCCTTGCTTCTCCACCCAGCAATGTATCTTGGTGCCTGTGCACAGCTTGCTGAGACACTCTCCATCATTTATCTCCATCAACTTGGCATAGGCTGGCAGGGAATTACCCTGTGCAGAAATTTGTTGCAATTTTTTCCTTATGTCCTCCCATGAGTGGAGTTTCCAGCCAAAATGTTGTAAGTCCCAATCACACAAGTTAATCCAGTCTTGCAAGAAGAGGAAGCCCAGGTCAGAAGTTTTTACTACACAGACAAGTATTAAGTGTGGATGCAGTCTCAAGTTAACCCCACAACAAAAACATACCCATAATGAGTTTATTTTGCTCACGTAGCAGAGTTGCAAGGTACCATCTGTGTGCTTCCTTGGCAACCTGTACTCAACTTGAACAGGTTTTCAATGGGATACAGTCCAAGAGCTTTCTTTTCAAAATGCCAGCAAGTATCTCAAGAACTCTTAAATGCTGCCTTGATTTAGGTCTCCTTCTCATTCCTTCCTCAGCACTCCTTCCTGCTTACAGGTCCTTGAAGGGAGAACTTCTGCCTATGCATCTGATAACACTTTATCAACCCCACTAAAATAAAAGAGGCCTTATCAGCCAGCTTTGTTTGAACTCCCGGCAGCTGGTGCTGCTATAACAAACCGTCACCACCATGGCCTTGTCTGAACCAGGTTCTCTCCTGCACCCAGGAGTTTGCCTTGTTGCTGTTACCAACACAGTCAGCAGCAACAGAACAGAGGCTGGGTCATCTGCACAGCAAAAAGCTCTTCTTTAGCACCAGTGATCTCACACCAACAGAACTGAGCAAGTATCCCTTAAATACCAGACTTAACACATTTATCGATTACAGGTGCCATGACTCACTGGGAAAGGACAAGTTTAAGAACAATTTTAGCTTGAAATCAATGAAACGAGCCTGAACTATTCTTTAACTGTTCATCTCTACCACCCTGCTTGGCTGTGACGCACTGTCAAGGCAGATACAGAGAAAGCACAAGCCAAGCAGAACAGCTACAGCAAGGGAAGGAGCAGTTGCAGCACACAGAGAGAAGCACAAGACACCACCTTCTTTTCCCAGGAGAAGGAAGATGCTCTAACATTAATCTCAGTCTAATGAGACCATGCAGAGATCTCCCTTATACAACTACTGAGCCACTGCTACCCCCCAGCACTTACAGCTTCATAAACAGGAGAGTGTTCAGGTGCACCTTGCATACAGTAGTCAGAGAGGAAAACCAAAAGATCCTCTAAAAAGAATTTATTTTAGTGAACCTGGAGAGACAGGCAGTGAAATGAATAACTGAACAGACTGTGGCAACACTACGTGCAGGTGGCTGCCCTCCCAAAACACAAACAATATTAAATAAAATATCAGACATCAATTCTCCAAGAACTCTGAAAACAATTGAGAACCAATCACACAACTCAGGCAAGTTCATGTACTTCCACAGCCTTGTGCTTGGAGTTACCAGGAACCGCCCACCTGCAATGAATTTGGGAATTGTGCAAACCTTGTGTGTCACTATGACTCCTATTGTGTTCTCCTTGTCATGGGGGCATGACAACACTAAGTTTCAAAATGCTACAGCAGAACAAAGTCTTTGCACTGAACAACGTTATTGCCCATGATGCAAAACCCTTTGTAGGCTTTGCTAAGGAGCGTGAATCAAACAGTAGAGTGGCTTGTAACTCTGGAGCAGCATTTTACACACAGTGGGTCAATGGAGCAAACCACAAAAGCATTTGCTTCGTAAAGCAACACAAAGAGAGCCAGCTGTGAGGAACTTTTGTATGAGAACTGGAGTCTCCATACAATTTCTGCACAGAAACCAAACCAGTCCCTCCTTTGGTATTTTAAAGAAAGATGATGGTACTAGCAGTATCACACACTTTTATTGCCATGTATTAACTGCAAGACATATGTTTAAAACCTCCCTTGCTCTTTGACATTTCTCAAGCCTCTGTGTCAGCCAAGCAGAGACACACCTCTTCCATAAGCAATTCCCAGGAATAATTACGTTACCATACCAGAAGGCCACTGGAAGATAAAGGACTCTCAACTGTTTTAACTCCTCCAATTCTTTTCTTTGGTCAGCTGGTATAGCAGATGCAATTTGTTCAAAACCAAATAAAAGACATTCCTCAGCACCATCCTATGAAGATGTTTGAGAACTCATCTCCCTTTCCAATACCATGAACTATATGGAGCCCCTTGACAGGCTACAAGCAGCACTGAGCTGGATTAGGGACTGCTCACTAAAGGCACAGATCATCCTCATCTCCTCCATGGGCCAGTCTATCCCTACAGGGAACGTGCCAGGATGCACGGAGGAGCCTTGGGACGCACCGGCACTTTACATTCCACTTGCCAGAAGCACCAGCTTCCCGAATCAAAGCTAAGATCACCAGGCAGCTGCTCTGGGCACTCAGCTTCAGCTGGGACTTGGTAAAGCCAGATATTCCAGTTGACTGAAGTGCTCTCAGATGACTACAAAGAGCAGCATTCCCCACCAAGTAAGACATGACAACGGACAACTTTCACTTCCACCATCTCAGTGGAGCTGTCCCCCTGTCTTGTCACTATCCCCCCACCAGCACAAGGCTTTGTGCCACTGGCTGCAGAAACACAGACCAAGGAGTCTGATTCAACTGCTCGATGCCATCAACAACACTAAACACAAACACACAAAGCCTTCTCCAGCGCCAAGGTTAAGCCTCCAGGAGGGGAGATACCAGCAACAACCTGTTCCCATGGCACAATGAAGGGCAACCTGAGACAAAGGCTGAACAACTTGTTTCACCGTTTCATTACACCTGTTTGCTGCCTGCTGGAAGTAACAAGCTCCTTCATCCAGCAAGTTCTCACAACTTTGGCGAGGGGAAAGAAAAAAAAAAAACCACTAATAGTGACAAGATGCATTTAATACGGGCATAGGAGAAAAAAAAAAAAAAAGAGAGAAAATGCTAACAGAATATCCCGAGGGAGTCAGAGTCACTGCAGTTCTTGTTCTTGTCTTCTCCAAGACTCTTTGCTTGGAGCCAGCGGCAGCACTGGAGGCCTGCGGGGCCGGGCTGCGGGCAGGGGCATCTCCCACCGCAGGACGGGGCGGGAGCGCTTCCCGCAGCCCCCGCGCCCCGGGAGCGGCCCCGGCGCGGACCCGCTCGAGAGCCGGGCAGGAAGTCCCGGAGCGGCCACTGCCGCCACCTCCCCGGGGAATCCCGGGATGCGGAGCTGCCGCGCGGTACCCGGGGAGGCTGCGCGCTCCGGCCGGGACAGACACAGCGCAGCGAGCCCGGGAAAGGACACAGCAGCAAACAAAACCCCAAGAGCCCTCAGCGCCGCGGCTGCAAGTTCCACGGGGAGCCACTGCCGGCGTCCTTCAGGTGTGGGCAGCCCCGACACGGCCGGCCGGGGCAGCGCGGAGAGCCCCGGTACCGGCGAAGTGAACGCCAGCGGGGGCGGGCGCACAGGCGAGCAC
>VZRQ01008163.1:127600-138960 GCA_013397975.1 Machaerirhynchus nigripectus | reverse complement strand
CATGCGTGGGCGGGGCATCGCATGCAAATAAAGCCCGGCCGCGGCCCCGCCTTCCTTTTATCCGGCGCGCTTATGAATAATTCAGCAGCGCGCTCGCTGCAGCCAATCAGGGAACGGCACCGCGCGGCTCGCGGAGCGCGGGCGCCCGGCACCGGGAAAGGCGGCCCGGGAGAGGGCGGCGGGGAACACTGGCCGGGAAAGCCGCCTCCGGGGCCGGGCTCCGGAGCCCTTCCGCCCGGCTGCAGCCCCACGAGGGAACTCACAACTTTCACAGCCCTGCCTAGGAAAACAGGCAGACTTCACAGAGTCGAAGCCTTTGCTGGAAAGACGGACACAGGTCTCGCTGCACAGCCCGGCAGCAGCCAGCCCGTGTCCTGCTGCACGGAACGGCAGCTGGGACAAGGAAGCTGTATTTATGTAGGGGGCAATGGCAGGCGAAGGTCTGCCCACGCTGCATCCATGCAAAAGCTTGAAATTACCTCTGGCAAGGGTCCAGTAACAGTATTTCACCCACGTTTCCAAAAGTGATGTTTTTCAGTTAAATATTCAGTTCTCTCATCTTCTTGCAATGCTCAGCCAATCTGCATCAGACGCCAAAACGGAGCAGTTGGATCAGTCTGGATCATGCTCCTTTTCTGGGGTGGGTAAAGGCACCATCAGATGTTACGGTGCTGAGCAAGGCAGCCACAGTTTCTCAATCCTCCCTGCAGTGGTTATTACATTGTAATTGTCTTGTGCTGAATCAGGCAGTCTCTGCCCCAGCGAAACTCACTGGGTGGCTCTCCGAAAGTTCATCGATACAATTCCACCTTGGCATAAGGAGATGAGACTGATTGAAATCAACAGGACTGAGTTTGACCTAATTTCAGGACAAACATGAGCCCTGTGGGTCAGGCTGGAGCTCTCGTGGCTGCGCTTGTTCTTAGAAACTCTCTTCCCACTGCCTTTAATCTGTTAAACAGTCTGGGAGAATGCTGAGGGCAGATGGGGCTGCCAACCCCGGCTTTAAGGAGAGCTATCAGAGCCAAAGCACTGCTGGAAAGAGGAAGAAGGGGAGGGAGCGTGGGAGGAGTCATCAGACCCTCACCTCGGCAGAGCCCTGCCGACTTCCCGCATCTGATAACCGGGGGGTGTGTGTGTAACAGGAGCAGGCGCTGGCAGCGGAGCCCCGGCACCCTGGGCTACGATACCTCTGACCACGCAGGAGGAAGATGAACGAGGAAGAAGTGTCGTGTGCCGACAGGAACTACACGCGGATGTCGGGACACCTCCAGGCTCTGAGTCACGCTGCCCTCCCCGGGAACAGGGCAGCGGCTGCATCCAAGCACAGACGGCGTAGGAGCAGGGTTACCAGGGTTACACAGCCGCAGGGCTCCATGACCTTGAGCAGGCAGTCACCAGCTGCTGCTGCTGCTGCTGGGGTCGCAGTAGCCTCCACAGTCTCCCTCTACATAACATTTCTAGGGGAATTAAGAACCACACCAAGGAGCTTGCATCGTTGGAAAAGGATTTTTTTATTGCTTAGCCTTCTCCATATCTCCAAAAGGAATTAAAAAATACCAAATAAAACACATCTAAACCAGTTGCTATTACAGGTCTGAAAACTTTGATACCAAACACAGCCATGCTTAGCTCACTTCCATCCACTGAGCAGAACTTCTGGCACATGGCACTTTTGGCATAGAGGCTAAAGCAAATTTGGTACCTAGATATCCTGGTGGACAGTAATGGTATCCTCAGTTTGGAGCACAAGAGCCTCAGGATTGGAAGGCTCATTAGGCATTTGTAGCTTTTTTTCTTTACTCGGGGATCTCTCACTTGCAAGAGAAGGAACCACAACAAGGAACCACAGCCAGGAAAGAGGATGTTGGGCTGAAAGAGGGGCTGCAGTTCAGCCTTAGTGAGACTATCAGATGCAGTGTGCTGATAGTAGTGGTCAAGTTTTAGCATGGCTTAACCCTGTGTGGCCAAAATGCATCTCAGCACAGCTGCTGCAGGAGGCCAAGCTGCCATCTGCAGTGCTCTGGGGCTTTCTGTGACTGCTGGCTGATGAAATTGTGTTCAAGGCACAGTCTCCTGGTCCTGAGTGTCTGGAAACTTTCCTCCAGGTAACTGAGTTTATGGCCGTGCCTTTTACAGACCAGAATCTGATCTGATGGTCATTGGCACAGCTGAATAACACAGGCTCAGGACACCAGCACTGATCAGCTTATTCTGTCCCTGACTGACCTCAGTGACACTCCAACCATTCCACTGGTGTAGCACAGTGATTCTTTACATGTGACAAAAGGATCACCAGCAAAGTGTTTTCTAACGGTCTACAGTCAGCAAAAGATGATACAGGAAAGGCAGGCTGGTGGTCCATGAGGTGAGAAAGCTGGAGAGCCAGTGGCTTTGAGAACAAAGCAGTGTGTACTCCAGCCCAGAAATGCCCAGCTAAGCCAAACACACTTGTTTGCTGTATTATGCCTGAGCCACCTGGGCGGGTGAAGTCCGTAACAGCCAATAAAGCAGCCAACTTCCCAAGGTTCCAGTTATCACAGGCTCTGTTTTGTTATATTTCATTAATCAGGAAAACAAGTCCTGAGTAAAGCTCTTCCCTTCATGCCATACCATTTCTGCAAGTGACAGCAACTTCAGGGATTAACATCAACGGGCAGCTTGAACTCCTTCAGTGAATAGAAGGTGATTTCTCCATGATCC
This sequence comes from Machaerirhynchus nigripectus, assembly GCA_013397975.1. Classification (NCBI taxonomy): domain Eukaryota; kingdom Metazoa; phylum Chordata; class Aves; order Passeriformes; family Dicruridae; genus Machaerirhynchus; species Machaerirhynchus nigripectus. The sequence continues at coordinate 136,257 of VZRQ01008163.1, read as the reverse complement.
ACCAGCGCAAAGACCAGAGGGACGTCCCCACTCAGATACGTCACCTGCTTCAAAGCCCGCAGGGACGGGATCTGCTCATCAAAGCTACAGAGAGAAAAAAACATCCTGTTTGTTCTCCAAGCAGGAGGAACACAGAGGTAAAGCTGTCCTGGCCAGCCATCACAACAGCTCCCTTTGGCCTGAGGAGCTGGTAGTGATCCTCCCCACCCCTTTCAGTCCAAGCAGGAGGCTGCCAGCCCTGAGAGTGAGTACCCAGCATGCCAGGAACTGGGAGCTGTTGAATCCTTTGCCAAAAACAAGGATAACTGCACACTGCTCCATGCTGTGCCCATTAGATGCAGCTCACAGGGATATTGGCAAATGGCCAATCCACTGCAATCTTAATACCTTTAAGATTGGGAAGATCTTTAGGTTGCTGGGATCAACATCTGACCTGCTTTTCCCTCCTTTTAATTTGGCAGGGTCTGTTTGCTCATCTATGAAAATATTTATGCAACAAGGACCATCCTACTGGCTCATGACATACCTTGGTAAAACTGCATTACCACCTTCCTTGCTCTGTCTACTACAGCTGCAGAGAGCAGAGGAACAGTTTCAGTAAAGCAAAATGAGAAAAGGCAGAAACTGAACTTTGTACCTAGCTTTGGAGTTTAAGTATCAGGTTCTATATCCTGCAAGAAAGGGGACACCTACCCTCTGTTCCTAGCGATCTTAAAAGTACACTTGCCAAAGATCAAAATACCGAACTCATGGCTCAGAGCCTGTAGCAAGCTCTGGGGAGGTTCATCTCTGCAGAAATCCACAGTGATCTGCACTGACTGAGGACTCAGCTCCCTCAGCACCGGCTTCTACCTGAATTTCACAAGCACTGCGTAAAAGCTGTGGCTTCTTTCTCCTGACTCCCAGTAGTACTCAGACACGAGCANNGGGAAGGAGAGGAATTGTCAACCACAGCCTCCAACAAAGGAGGAGGAACTGAAAGGAAAAAAATCCTGGGCAGGACCACCCTCAAGGGAGACACTCTGATGATCTGTAAAGCTCACAAGATGCTGGGTCATTTACAGATCATTAGGACTTCGTTTCCACAACAACAACTGCAATGTTTCAGAAACAGCACAAGGCTCATGGGTACCTCCGAACACACATCCTGACATGGGGCTTCCCAGGGTTTGTCTTCTTAAACTTGGACACAGCATCCGCTTGATACACGTTGAAGTCTATCTTCATGGCCTCTGGGTCCTCCTGCAGCCTGCAGGGGAACACACCCACACACTATGGGATCGAAACACTGCAGGGTACAGGTACAGCAGAGAAAAGAGGGAGCAAAAACTCCTGAGGCCTGACAAGTTTGGGTGCCTTGAAAGGCTTCACTCCTCAAAGGACTGACCCTGCAACTGTTTTAATTACTTTCCAGAACTCTCCTGTAGTGAGATCAGAGCAAGATCCTGGCTCACATCTATCCCACACCCTTGCAAGAAGCAGCACTAACAAAGACAGGAGCAAAGCACTGCAGGGACTTCACACAAGCACCGCAGACTCTGAGGCAGGAGCAGAACCAAAAGTCCCAAAGCCAAGGTTTTATAACCACTGTAGCAGGGATGGCAGCACATTCCAGGGACAAGGCACAAGTGAAACCAAATCAAACCTCTGGAGGAGATACCTGGCTGAGGTGCAGAGAGGGAAGGGCAGGGTAAGAGAGCAACCCCACTGTTTTAATTGGCCTTGAAAACCCTGGCTCTGTTGCTGCAGGACCTGGTACTGCATGGAAATGTCAACCCCTCACTAGAGATGCAAGCGGGTCATGGGGCAGAGCGCTGGATTCTCTTGGCACCCTGGATGTGAGGCAGCTCCCAAACTCCTGCTGGGAACACCTCATAGACCTCACAAGCAGGGACAGTCACAAGACAGTCCCGGCTCCCCAACAGCTCCAAGCTGACTGGCTGGATACTAACCGGGAGGCTCCATCCAGGATGTGGGAGGGCTGCAGCACACTGATCTGCTGGAGGAGCGCAGCTGGAGGGAGAAGGAACGGGAAAGGATCAGACCAGCAATTTCCCTCCCAGGGCACTCCAAGCACTCCACACCACCCACAAGCCTTCCTCCTCCGACAATGGCTGGCAGCTCCACAGTCACCACTGGCTACTTCAAAGACCTCAACTTCCTCATCTCCTCCCAGCACACGGCCCAGACACTCTGCAGTTGCTTTGCATCTTGCTGGCCCTGACTGCACATGTCTAACAGCCCAGCAGGAAGCACTGCAATACAGCAGGACATGGGGAATGGATTAGAAGACCTCCCAAGGCCCTGTTTATCCTGGCACTTGAGTGGGCTATAGAAAGATTATCCTGCTCAAAGTACTGTCCCCAAAACTGATGTTCAGCTTCTCCATGTGATCCCTTTTGCTGCTGCATACCAGGCACTCTTTCACAGGGCTGGGAGGGAAAGAACAGTCCCTGTCAAGTTCCCAGAGCCACTACCTGGTGAGGTCACTTCCTCTGGCCGCAGCAGTGGTGTGACAGCTTGGTCCCACAGGTGTGACAGTCGTTTCCAAACCCTCTGCTGTCTCCTCTGCTCCAAGAGGGCTTTGTACTCCTGCCAGTTGGAGCAGCGCCTCACCTCCTGGTCAGCATTGACACTGCTCTTGTACCTGCTCTCCCTCTCCCGCTGCCTCCTCTCCTTCCGTGACAGCTTCTCCTGCTTCTGGTTGATCCGTGTGCACCAGGAAGCTGCATCCACCTCCCTGCCCGGCACGTTCTCTGGCAGGAGCCTGTTGTCAGGGGAGGGCAGCTGTGTGCATGGCTGGTCTGGGGCCACATTGGGAAAGGTGATGGTGGTAAAATCCCAGCGGGGTGCATGGGTGCCAGTGCTGCTCTCCTTGTGGTCTCCAGCCTGCCTGCTGGAGAAGCTCAGAGAGTGCTTTTGTCCTGTATCAAGCGGAACTGGCATTAACTCCCCCTCTGTACTGCCAGCATCTGATTCCTTTGGCTGCACTGACAAGGGCTTTTCATCCATGGGAATGGAGTCTCCACAGTCATCTCCATCTTTGCTAGAGGTGCCCTCAGCTTCTCGAAGATCCTCAGATACTTTATGTTTCTTCTCATGTGACCTAAAGACAAAGGAACAGAAAAAAATTCAGGGAGAGCCTGTGGTAGAACTTTCTTTCCTTTAAATCCTGCCTGCTCCCTGCTAACAGGTAGAATGCAGTCACCCAAGCCTGAAGGAAGGACACCAAAGGTGGCAGGAACCCCCAGACACAACCTCCTGGTTTGTGAGACAAATGACAAAAGAAAAAAAGCAGGCCAAAACTAAGCAGTGAATGCCAAATACAGAATAAACTTCTGAGAAGTCCTGCACCAGGTTTGACTTCAACGCCCAAGAAAATCCCAGCCTTGATTTGTATAGACAATGTTCCCAACCTGCCATGCCGGGTCCACACCCCAGACACTGACCCAAACACTTCCATGCAAACATGATGGACTTCAGCCAAAGCAGCACAGGCCAGGCAGAAACCCAGCTGCCAGCACCCCTTAGTGGTGTGAGATTCAGACCCTGATTCCAGAGAAGACAGGGCAGTTCTTAGACCAGCAGTTTAATCTCCCAATTCCTACAGTTCCACAACTCCTCAGGCACTGATTTACTGTAAACAGGGACTCTCCAGCCTTGTCCTCCCCGTTTCTGAAAGGCTGACGCCACCTCCTGGGAACTGTCAGAATTATGAGCAAAATTACTCCTTGTCAGTTTGTGGTGATGTTTTGGACACATGCAAGCCCCAGGACGCAACTCTGCTCTCTGCTGTTGAGTCTTGGCAGGTGAGTTGGACTGAGGAGGTGGGTAAGTGCAAGATGTGCACTGTGGTAGCTGTGCTCCTGCTAAAAGAGTAGGAGAAGGCACCTGACACGTGTTTCTTTTGCACTGACCTCTCTACCCTTCTCTTGTGGCATCTCAGCACCACAGCTGGGGGACTTGAGGGCAATTTGCCCCTCTTAACCCTGGCATGAAGCACACCCGTGACAAAAGGCAACACTGCAAAGCATTCAGGAAAAGTGCTGCACTGCTTGGGGACAGCCAAGAGCAACTGTGCCAGGCAAGGTCACCCCCAGCAGGAGGGCCTGGGGACACTGCAGCAAAGCAGCTGTTCCTGAGCCAGCGTGGCCTGAAGAGGATGGGAGAAGCTTTGGGCCACATCCTTACCGGGGGCTGGAACTCCTCCTCCTCTTGCGATGGTGTTTCCCAGAGCTCTTGCAGTGACTTTCCAGGTTCAGCTGCCTCTCGTAGAGAGATGGGACAGTGCTGGAAGGAGAGACCAACACAGAGACTGAGAGCAGGGTGAGGTAGTGGAACTGCCTTCTGCTCAGCTCCCATGATACAGCAACCAAAGGCACAGAAAATGCCCAAGTGGGATCAGGATGGCCCTCAGCTCATGCCCCATTTCATGTTCCCAATCACTTCCTCAGGAGGGAGAAGCAAGGAAGGGTGGAGTGCCACTTTTAGCCTTTAATCCTCACAAGAGGAGGAATGCAGGGCCAAGGTCCCCTTCTCTGCCATTCCCTGGGGCCAAGCAGTGGGTACTGAGAGTCTCGGGGTCTTCAGGAAGGAGAAAGCAGCACAGGAAGGAAAAGTTGGTTACCTGGGGTCAAATCTCAGTACAATATAACCCAGTTGCTTCAAGTGGCTGAACACCTTAGAGCAAAGGAAAGAAAGAAGGTTAAATGACAGTCCTAAATACAAACAATTTACTTCAGTTCCACTATGACTGAGTGAACACAGTGTGGCAGTGGCAGAGGAGAAAATACCAGGGTTAGGACCCAAAGCAAAGGTGGGGAAACAGGAACTGAACATCTGGAAGAGTGTGAGTGGGAACAACCGAGGATGACTTCCCTCCCCTTCCCTCCCACCCTGCTTCCAGCCACTGGAAGAGCTTGTGTGGCAGAGGCTGGGCTTTCTGCCTCTATCCTCCTGCAACAGCTGGAGGTCACAACACACCTGGTAATGTGACAGGCTCATTGCCTCCTGGCACAGCAGGGTCTCGTAGGCTTCCTGGATTGACAGGGGCAGATCCCTGTAAAAGAGCTGGACAGAGCCCTGCAGGGCAGAAGCTTGGTGTGGGAGTCACAGGAACAAATCTATGCAAGCTCACACCAGTCCTTTCCCACTGGTCCTGACAGCTGGTCCCAGCACCCTCCCTGACGATATCCATCTCTCCCCACGTGCCACCTGGATTACTTTCAGTCCCTCTCCCATACCCAGTTCCCCCATACCCTGGTTTTATCATCCAGGTAAGAAGTTCCCACCCACAGCTCTCAGCTCCTGCATCTGCTTGGGGGATGCAGCTGGGAGCAAAATGCACAACTGTGATAAAATAATCACTGCTTTGAGAAATAATTTAACTTCGATGATCTGAGTGATTCAGAACACAGCACAACAACAAAAGCACTTATGACCAGCACAACTGAGAAGTGGAGCAGAGGAATCAACAGCAGCTTCAGGAGGCATCAATTGGTGCCTCCTCAAAAGTATTTACTTTCTTTACAGACCCAGTGATCCCACAGGTAACTTCCCCAGGGAACAGCAAATGATCTCCAGGAGGCTGTTTTAGGCTACACCTCTTTTTCCTCCTTTTTGTTTTTTTAGATGGTGTTTACTCATAAAGAAAACAAAATCCTAGGAATCACACCTTTCCCATGAGATAGGCTGAAGGCATCTCACTGGTCTTTTCTGCTTTTGGGGGGATTTTGTACTCAGCATCTGACTAAACCATTTTATTGCCACGAATTTGTTTACAAACTATTTGTCAGAATGCCAGGGGTAAAAAAGCCCCACCTTTGCTGTCAGGATAAAAAGGGGTGACATCAGACACTCACAATCTGTTTTGCTAAGGGATAAAAGCTCCCTTTAGATCAGTGCACCAATTGTACTGATAACAGGCTTGGTGGAGAGACAAAAAGGAACCCCCTCTCTACAGCAAAGAAATCCAGCTGAGCCCTAAGCAGCATTTCTGCAAGCAGAGAAGCACTGAACACAACGTGGTCTCACTACTCTGTCTGCCCCACTTACATTTCTTTCTGCCATATGTACTGGGAAGAAATCCCAAGCAGCAACCCCAAAGATCTCTGCTTAAGCTGAATGAAGTGGCCACAGATTGAACCAAGACACTCTGTCAGTGACACAGAGGCTGCTTGAGAGCACAAGGTATGAACCCACACCTGGTGACAAACAGCTCCATCAGCAACGCCCTAAAAGAGACAATTCCTTGAGAACCAGGTGTTTATCAGTTGCTACAGATCCTCCAATCTTTCAGCGAGGACCCAGGGCCTCCACCCTACTTACACACTCCAGCAGGTACAGAGCTTCCTCGGGCAGCAGACACTGTTTGCCTCGTTCCGAGAACCCCATGGTGTGCCAGAACTTTCCCTGGAACAGGAGCACAAATCCCTGATGGGCTCTGGCTGTTCCCTGCTGACAGCCAGGCTCCCCCCCATTACAAGAAGCAAATTAAAGAATCTGTGAGGCAGCAGGAGATGATGGCACTGAGCACACTCTGTAGCACTCACCGCAGGGGACTTCAGCTCCACAATGCCCTGTTCTGGCTTCCACTCAGCTTTCACCAGATTCCCCCTGAGAAGGTTAAAGATTAGTTTTTTACCACTTGTGTTTTCTACAATCAGCTCCTGGTGTAGCAACACAGCAAGCTCAGGAAGGTGTCAAAAGGCAGGATATTTCCAGGTGGCATTTTTACAAGCCATTGGAAGGACATCATCCCCTGGATCCAGCAGCACCAGTGTATCATCACCAGCCAGTTAAAAGTGTCTTCAGTCATCCTGCTGGAGACATGTCCATAGGCTACAGCAGCCTGCTGGAGATTCATGGCCTAAGCCAGGATATGTGGATATTGAGGAACTACCACAGGCTGTCCAGAGAAGCCGTGGCTGCCACATTCCTGGAAGTGTTCATGGCCAGGGTGGATGGGGGTCTGAGCAACCTGGTCTAGTGGAAGGTGTCCTTGCCCATGGCAGGGATGCCAGTGGGGTGATCTTTAAGGTCCCTTCAGACCCAAACCATTCTGTGATTCTGTATCATTCTATCTCAGCTGCTGCCAAGACACCCTCAAATCACCATACCCCACCCACGGGGACTCACAGGGAAAAATTAATAGCTGCAGGCCAAGCAGAGAAAGTGTGTGTTGAGAGGCAGTGTGAATGCATCCCAAGTGATAAGCTCCAAAGTCTGGCAGCATTGTTGAAACTACCAAAACTGATAAACCAGGGACACTGACACCTGGTCAAAGCTGCGCAAGGCCACACAGGAGCATCAACAAGACACTCTGTAACTTGGATCATGCCCAAGAAGGCAGTGGCTGCTACCTGCAAAGGCTACAGGATTATACACACACCTGTGAAAACCAAGAGCCCTGGGAGGGACTTTCTGAAGCCACAGGTGTGCCAGCATGTCCCTGTGCTCCTGCAGGGACAGCCCGGCTGTGTTGCACTGCTGCTGCTCCAGCCCGGGCATTGAGTGCAGATGAACTGCGGGGCACTGACTGTGCCGACCAACACGTCCTGCTACCAGCAGCTCGATCCTACCGTAACCCCCGAGCTGTGCTCTGCCCGCCGGCATCACCCCTCTTCCAGGGGAGAGCCGTTCCCAGCGCCGCTCCCGGGGACAGACTTACGGCCGCTCCGGGCGCTCCTCGGAGAGCAGCCGCCACTGCTCCTCGCAGCAGCGCCGCAGCCTCTCGGCCTGCCGGGCCGAGCCGTCGGGGAGGAAATCCTTCTGCCCGAGGGGACTCCGCGGGGCCTGCCGACCCTCCGGCTTCTCCGCCGTACTGCGGGGCGACAGCGGGGCGGTGAGGGACGGGAGAGCGACGGCCCCGGCACCGGGACTCCGGGCCGCGGGAACACCCGGGGTACCCCCGGACTGCAGTGCCCACTCGGCCTCTCCGTACCGCGGGTCCCCCGGCGCCTCCCCGGTCCTCCCGTACTCCGATGGACCCCCCGGATCCCCGTACCGGGGGTTCCTGCGGTGCTTCCCCAGGCGTCGTAGCGCGGGTCCCCCCGGTCTCTCCCCGGCCCCCTCATCGGTGGTTCTCCCCGGTGCCTCCTTTTCCCCGGTACCACGGTTCCCCCCGGTGCCCCCCCGGTGCCTCCGCTTCCCCGAGGTACCTCCTCAGCCCCCTCACCGCGGGTTCCCCGGTGCCTCCCCGGTCTCCCCCTGCCCGCCCCACCTGAGGCGGCGGGACCCTCCGGGCTCCATGGGCACGTGCCGGACGAGCGTCCTTCCGCCGCCGGGCACGAGCGCCGCCAAGAGGGGCGGGCGCCGCCAACGCGCCCCCTGGCGGCTCGGAGGACTGCGGGCGGCGGGGACCGGGTACCGGGAAGGGAACCACGGAAGGGACCGGGAAGGGAACCACGGAGGGGACCGGGAAGGGAACGGGACACCCAGGGCCGGGCACCGGGGAGGGACGGGGCCGTGCACCGGGTTTTGCCCCGGGATCTGACTCAGACCCGCCGTGCTGAGGTGCCCCCGCTTAACACCCGCCGCTCCCGCGCCCCCTCCGCAGCCGGGATGGGGAGAAGGGACTGTGAAAAGAATCATGGATTGGAATAAAGGGCAGGAAGTTCAGGCACCGATAAATGATACGGCTAAAATAGGCTGGATTT
>VZRQ01008163.1:82046-127416 GCA_013397975.1 Machaerirhynchus nigripectus | reverse complement strand
CCGGGCTCCATGGGCACGTGCCGGACGAGCGTCCTTCCGCCGCCGGGCACGAGCGCCGCCAAGAGGGGCGGGCGCCGCCAACGCGCCCCCTGGCGGCTCGGAGGACTGCGGGCGGCGGGGACCGGGCACCGGGAAGGGAACCACGGAAGGGACCGGGAAGGGAACCACGGAGGGGACCGGGAAGGGAACCACGGAAGGGACCGGGAAGGGAACCACGGAGGGGACCGGGAAGGGAACGGGACACCCAGGGCCGGGCACCGGGGAGGGACGGGGCCGTGCACCGGGTTTTGCCCCGGGATCTGACTCAGACCCGCCGTGCTGAGGTGCCCCCGCTTAACACCCGCCGCTCCCGCGCCCCCTCCGCAGCCGGGATGGGGAGAAGGGACTGTGAAAAGAATCATGGATTGGAATAAAGGGCAGGAAGTTCAGGCACCGATAAATGATACGGCTAAAATAGGCTGGATTTAAGTTAGGAAAAAAAAACCCAACCCTTTATTTATTGCTAATTAATATTAGTCCCAGGCTTGGATATCTGCTCTGTCCAGGGCTTCTGGAGAGAACGGCAGCACCTGGACCACCTCTCCCTCCCTTCTTTTCCCCAGCCATGCTGTTCACAGGACCTTCTATCACGTTTTTCCCCCTCTCTCCTTACTGCATTTTGCCCTTCCTTGAATACATTTCCCCAAAGGAAAAAGATAGTCTTAAATAATAAATTCTTAATAATTATAAATAATTCTTAGATTCTCACAAATTCTTAAAATCTCATAAATTCAATCAATTCTTCAGCACGTTTCCCCAGCATCATTGATGGGCTCAGTTATTTCACAGCCGTGCCCTGCCATGGGGCCATCAGAACCATGTGGAACCAGCCAGAGGCGTCTGGATGTGGCCGTGTCCTGCCACTGGGGCAGGAGGATTGTCCCTGCAGCGGTGTCACTATTTCTCCTGTCTCAGGCTCCAGCAGTGGCCGGTGCCATCAACTGCCTGGAGTGTGGAGCAATCCAGTGGGGCTGGGAAACACAACATCCCCCTGCACCACAGCCTCATACCTCTGCCAGCGTGGCTGGACTGGCTGCTTGGGGAGGCACAGACAGACCTGATGGGGAAACGCACCAGAAGTTCAAGTTTCACCTCGAACCCGTCTCCTGTTGCTGTGGGATATCTCACAGGAGGCACTGAGCCTCGAGTAGGAAAAACACAGCTTTTCCCCCCACCAGAGTCCCCGGTTCCAACTGTGGTTTCCCAATAAAAGTCCTTTGACAAGATGCCAACATAGGGAGATGAATGCAAAAACCATTCCCTTCCATTTTCCACTGAAATGGTTTCATTTTCTCTTCCTGCCTCATTATTTCCTCCTCCTGAATCGAGCCTTCACCTTGTGAGGGGGTCAAGTGATTTTGGCCAGCAGTGCCTCTCCATGGCATGTGGGGGGACAAGGACCCATGGATGGGGTGAGGGGCAGAAGGCCGTGCAGGGGCAGTGCTTTTGCACCCTGATTCCCAAAAATTACATGTATCTTGGAGCCTGCTTGGGCTGCTTGATTATCACATAATCCCAGGACTGCACATCCTGTGGCTTTCAACTTTGGGGCTGTCACCCCTTTGTTTAGCTCAGTCTTCCCTTAAAATAGCTGTGTTTAAATTGCTCAGGGAAAAGCTCTGATCCAGAATTTGCTTTTGTCACCCACTGTGATTACAAGACCCAGAAATGTCAAGACTAATCTCAGTTCATGTTTCTTTTCAATACTGGGATTTTAGCTGTCATGTGGTGGGGGGACGTCCTGTTCCTCTCAGGGGCACCAGCAGAGCCTTGTCAGGATGGGACTCGTGTTCTCCCCAGCTGAATCCTCTTATCAGCCCTAATTCCAAGTGTCATCAGCTGGGTGTGGGTGGTCCTGGGGGCTGCACTTCCCATTCTCCACTTACAAATAGAGGGTGAGGTGGGTCTGTTTCTTCCTTTCAGATATTCTGGGTTTGAGTTGGGGTTTTTAGCATTAAGTTTCTGTACAGCTGCTTTGGAACCATAACCGTGATGCTCATGGTGGGGGCTTTTTTGTGGGTTTCTTTCCTTGAATTTGGGGTCTTTTTTCTTTTGTTCAGTGTGGGACTTGAATGCATTTTGAGTGGATCTTGACTGTCCTGGGTTCTCTTTGTGGACAGGGTTGTGAAAAGGAGCTAAAATAATGGTCACTGAGCTGAGCAGTGGTGAAACCTGGCATTGTGAGTGAAAGGTCTGCTCAGGGGGTCCTGGAAGCTGCAATAATGATGGATGTGGGACTGTGAGCCTGGAGGCTGCCAGGGAGGAAGAGTGTGGGTGTGTGGCACCAGGGAGCAGAGCAGATCCGGCCCTCGCTGTCGGGGTGGCAGTGAAGCCATGGAGGAAGCTGATGGTGGAGCTGAAGCTGCTCCTCACTTCCCTGTGGGACGCTGCCCTCATCCCAGACGAGAAAGGGCTTGATCTGACTGGGGGGACACCACACTGAATGAACCAAAGCAGTGCATGTGGGCTCTTGGAGCAGGTGACTCTGGTGGGTTTGCCCACTTTTCTGTGGTGGTTTTTTTTTTCTGATTGGGGAAAAATGTTAATAAAGTGTAAAAAGACCACTAGGATTAAAAATGGGGGCTGGCTGCCTCTTCTGAAGAGGGTAGCCTGCTCCTGGTTCTCCCTCCTGGTTCTGACCTGGCTCCAGGAGGAGCAGAGCAGAGCCGTGGTGTGCGGGGATGGGTTTGAGTCCTTCCAGTCCTTTTCTGTTGTGCTCAAGTCGTGTTTGTGCAGTCCCTGTATTCACAAGTTCCTTGTGGTTAACTCCTGGATGAACTTCGTGTAAATAGACTCGGTGTTTTTTGAAAAAACAGGAGAAGGTTTGGCCTTGGGATTGTTTTTCTAGTTTCACGTAGCACAGCCAGGTGGGAATTGCATGCTCTGTGCTGGAGCAGAGCAGCTCTGCCAGGTACAGCTACCTGCTTTAATCCCTGTGTTAACAACTCCTGCAGTTCCTGGCAGGGTGTTTGGAAATATTTTAGTAATTCTGCAAAAACCAGCTGTGCCTCACACTTTGCAAATGGTAACACCTGGAAAACAGTGTCTGAGATGGGTAACATGGCCCATCCTCTTGCCTTCACTGCAACCCATGGAGTATGTTCTGATACCAGGAGGCTTTGGGTGATTTGGGACAGAAGAGGATGTTACAGATGTTCAAGACCAAGTTGGATGGGGCTTTGAGCAGCCTGGTGTAGTGCAAGGTGGCCCTGCTCAAGGCAGGGGTTTGGAATGGGATGAGCTTTAAGGTCCCTCCCAACCCAAACCATTCTGTGATTCTATGAAACTCCCTAAAACTGGCGAGTGCTTCAATTCCTGTGCGTGTTGCAATACCTGTGGTGTCATCACAGTTGCTCTGAGCCCTGCCCACATCATCACTGCCCAGCAAACCTGGAATCACAGCTTAGCTGTAGTTGAGCAATCAGTTGTCTGATTTTTATTATACTTGATTATGTTCTAGTGGAAACATCTCAATTCTGAGCTTTCAGAGCATCATTTGGACAACTTAAACTTCTTACAGTAGACCACGAGCAGGGGTGGTTTGGTGGTTGGTTCCAACAGGATTTGGCAGACCTTGAACACACACTGAAGTATTTGGGTTTGGACGCAAAGCAGATAATGGTGTCAGGTGTCACAGCTTGTCTGGGAGCTGTGGGATCTGTTTTCTAGCCTCACCTGGGAGTCTTTTGGCAAATTCCTTATTCCTTCAGGATGCCTGTGATCATTCCCACAGCATGTTACAGCTGGGAGTTTGGGCAGGGCAATGGAAAGAGGCTTTTGTCCAAACAGGAGATTACTGAGGAGGGTTTCTGGGCTAAACCTCTGTTGTCACTCATCAGGGCTGGGCTTGGAAGATGGAAGGAGGTTTTTAAGAAAAAAACCAAACAAACATGTCTTTGAGAATGGGACTTCGGGGATTAAGCAGTTAATACCTCTCCATAACCACTATGTGCTCTGGTTTGCTGACGTCTACCACTGCCTCCTGATGGCTGAGGAATGGAAAAGAGCTTAAATTTCACTCTCTTCTAAATTTGTGGTAGAAATTGCTCTTGTGTGACTTTCCATACTGCAGGACAATTCTTGGGGCTCTGCTTGGTGGCAGGAAAACAGAGTTAGCATCGTTATGGGGGCTGTGGTACACAAGGAGCTACTGGAAACCCCAGTGCTGATCTGAATCTGGGCTTTCAAATGCCACTGTGTGACTTTCTGGAGCTGCTGTCTGTTAGGCACCTAAGGATTTATTGGCAATCACTTACTGGAAGCTGCACATTGTTAATTACATGTGAAAACCAAGGAATCATGGACTGAGTCCAGCAAGATTGATTGAAATAGTCAGGAGCCTTTCTTACCTCAGCGATGGGCTGGGAGAAATGCTGAGTTATTTCTGTCTGGAGAGAATGGCTGAAGCTTTCCTCGTTTCCCCAGTTTGCCTTGGCATCCTGCTCGTGGTTCAGCTGGACAGATCGACACTGGTGTGCCTGCCTGGGGTGAAGGAGCCTCACTGTGCAGAGTTTGAGGCTCCAGATTATGCTCCTCGCTCGAGTTTCATAACTTCTGCAATGTGTTTGTGCTCACCAGGTAGTTGGAAATGTCTTCCCTGGCTTTGGTCTGGAGAAGCACTCAAAACTTTGCTGCTTCTTGCTGGGTATTCCATGAAAGGAGATGCCTGGCAGGGAAATGCCTTCAGGTCACAGACAAGAGACTGAGTCAGGACACCCAGGGTGCCTTTGGCTTGTGCTGGAGACTGAGAGGGAGGAAATATTGTTTAAGGCAACGAATTGGGACATTAAAGATCTGCTCTGCAGTGTCTCATTAGCTTGTGAAGCTTCAGGCTATTCCTTACCTGTTCTGTGCACCCCAGGCTTTAAACCAAATGGAATGAAGAATTCATGCTGTGCTGCTTGTGAGTCCATGAGCAGGATGAGATGTGGAGCAGCAGGTGATTGTGTGCTCAGAAAGGGTGAAGAGCTGTTCACTGTCTGCACCAGCAGTCCCAAGACCACTGAACTCTCTTCTGTGTCTGTGTTTCAAAGGTCTCTGCTTAGTTTATTTGGAATGCTGGTGTGTGCCTCTCTGAGCTCTTGAATGTAATTCAAGTGCCACAGCAAGAGTTTAGAATAATGATATTTTAACAGCTCCAACAAACAAATCAGCCTTGTGACCACCAAGTGCCATCTACAGCACCATGGCAGGTTGAGACAGCTTCAGTTACAGTGCCACAGCAGGTTGATTTGTTCTTGGTGCACAAAGCTAAAGAGGATGTTGCTCGCTTCCTTTTCTTGTGGGAAGCAAACTGCCAGCAGAGTTATTGGGTGGAGTGGGAAGGGATGAGTCTCCAGCCAGCAGCTGGTGTGAAGCAGGCACTGAGGAGTGGGAAGGAAGGCTGGTTGTGATTACGCTTTGTGCTATTTGAAAACTGGGCTGCTGCTTGAAAGCTGGACCATGGCAACACTTGTGGGGTGGGCTGGAGGGGCTGGCATGCCCTGCTCAGAGGAGAAAGGGGGGAGGAGGCTTCATGTGATCATTGTTGACTCCTTTGTCTGATGCTTCTGCTCTTTCTCCACTGCTGGGTGCCCAGCTCGCACTTCACAGCGTGTCTTCAGTGCTGGGAGAAGGTTTGACAGTCTATGACACTTGCAACCCCCTTAATATCCTCTTTGGTCTCCCTCCCTCCTGGGTGTGTGGCTTTAGGAACCAAGCTGGGAGCCTGGTGGGGTTGATATGATGCTCAGAAGATCTTTGATCCCAAATGTCCCACTGCCTGTGGGATCCTGCGAGTGAGCCCTGTCTTTGGGGCCATTAAATAGATGTTAATGACTCTGACCCCTGCACAGGGCTGGCCTTGACTTGACACCTCCCAACCAAGTGCTGGTTCTTGCATTTGAAGCAACTTTCACACAACTTTCAGAGCCTACATCAAGGCCATTTTGTGGCTGTAACTCCCTTTTGGTTTAAATTATAACCTGAGAATCTTCTCTCAAATGTGTACGTGGTATTTTGTGTGATTGGATTCCATCTGGAGTAAAAAGGCAGGTTTGTAGGAGTGGTACATTTCTGCACTGAGAGAACTGTGTAAATTGAAAACCACTCAGTGCCTGAGGGCTGTTATCTTTCTGCCAGTCACGTATGGGTCTAGATACAGATTGTAAAGGCAGTTGTCTGCTTTTTGCTCTTCAGCAAGGCTTTATACTGAAGGGTAGAGTAATTTTCATCTGACACAGCAAAGGTGGTTTTTTGTTAAGTCCCCTAAAACCACACTGGCAGCAGATGTGGTAGATGGAGTGCTTGGGGGTGGTGTGGAGTCCAGTCTGTGTGTGCAGCAGCCCTGGGGCATTTGGATGAATATTGCATGTGGCAGCTCCTGCCACACGTGCAGGGACTGTCCCATAAATCTTTCCCAATAACCAAGCTACTTTCCCCCTCTTCTCCCATAAATTTGTTG
Organism: Machaerirhynchus nigripectus; assembly: GCA_013397975.1. Classification (NCBI taxonomy): domain Eukaryota; kingdom Metazoa; phylum Chordata; class Aves; order Passeriformes; family Dicruridae; genus Machaerirhynchus; species Machaerirhynchus nigripectus. Next base: position 120,935 of record VZRQ01008163.1, on the reverse strand, counting down.
CTAAAAATCGAATTTGAAAACTGCATCCATGCTGGGGCCTACTGCCTGTGCTTCCCTCAGAGAAGTTGGTAGAGCTCCTGGCTGTTTTGGGGAGTAGTTTATGTCCTGGTAGCTGCTGCTGTTGGTCATCCTGGGGGCACTGAACTTCGCAAGTGCAGTTGGGTGCAAGGGCTGTGCCTCTCACTGCAAACCTCTGCACCCTTGGTGTGCTTCACACATGGCTCCAGAGCAGCTCACATTGGTGTGCAGCCAAATTAATGTTTTTATTTCATTTATTTCAGTTGGGAGCGCTGAGAACTGGTGTCAGGAATCGCTCAGTGTCCATCTATGAGGCTTTAAAAGGTGTGCTCAGGCTGAACTGGGGGGACAGGCTGGGACGCAGTCTTTGTATGCAGCGCTCTGAACAACGACTTGGAAAAGTGAGGGTGATGCTGCTGAAGTGAACAGCCATGCTCCTTTTCCCTGAAAGCCTCATTTTCCTTTTTTCAGGCATTGCTGGCAGCTGTCAGTAGCAGTAGGGACAGGTGAATTTAACCAAGAAGTTCTTCCAGCAGAAGTGGCTGCACAGCGTCAACTCGAGCCAGGTATAACTTTATCCTAATGCATCTGGAGAGACTTTTTTTTTTTAGTTTTCCTTGGTGCGCTCCTGAAAGGAGATGGAATTTATGCTGAAATACCCGGCAGCAGGCTGCCCTGCACGCAGGGGACAGCATGAGGACGGCCTGCAGTGTGTGTGAGCAATGATCCCCCCAGCCCTGTGGGATCCGGGGTGGGAACAGGCAAGGTTAAGCCCTTTGGCTACACCTACACATCCAGAGGTAACCCTGGACACAGAAACCCTTCTGTTACCGGTGTGCAACGCTGTCACAGGATGCCTGCCCTGGCTGAGAGTGCCGGTGTGCAGCCCTGCTAGCGAGTGGGTGAAATGCAGGAGCCTCCAAGGGGGTGGAGGATGGGAAAAGCTGTCTCCCTGCCTTTTGCTGCCGGGTGGGAAGGAGGATTGGTTTCAGGGTGGGAGGCGAGGGCAGGGAGGTGATCTGTTCCCCTCTTTGGGCCAGAAATGCTAAAGTGACTCCTACAACTTTGGTATCAGGGGTTTTTAAAAGGATACTGAGAGCTTGGAAGGCATGTGGAGGGAAATGCCTTGGAGGGAAGGAATGCAAGAACTCAATCTGCTTAGTCCTTATCAAATGAAGGACTGGGTGACTTAATTATACTTAAGTACTTTTCCAGATAACAAAGAGGACTTTAGTCTTCCAAAAAAAAAGGGCACAATGAGAGTTTGTCTAAAGGATAAAATCAGACCAATTGCAACTAGGAATACTGTGCAATCTGCTAATGACTTCCACCCCAAAGGGGAAAATTCTGTCTCCTGGTGGGATGGCATGAATTGGCTAGAATTGTCTTGCACATTGACTAAACCAAGCACCTCATTTGGCTGAAAAAGGCAGTCCTTGGAGTGGTCAGGTGGGAAGAGGAGGTGTTTCCCACCATGGAATGAGGGCAGTGTGTTCCGTTCTCAGCACTGTGAGGCTGCAGGGTCCAAGTTCTGGGGTTTTGGACATCTGGCCAACATCTTTGTACTGGCTGTGACAAAGCAGCTGTGCAGATAAGCGGGATGATGGTCCTGCCTTGGTCTCAACATCCACGAACTGGTGTCCAGAGTGTGTTCAGTGAGCCAGAGGCAGCAGGTGGAGAGCAGCCTGTGCTCATATGTGAGCAGAGAAATTGCTTCTGCTGGCTCTGTTTTTGCACTTTTAATGCTGCTGTTGGCATTAGAAGGGCATTGTATCCAGATTATTCATGCACTGCTAATAACTCCGGAGTGCTGTGTTGCTTTCAGTTACACCCAGCACTTCTGCTATGCTGAGGCCAAGGGAGCTGTGCTGACAGATCTGAGGAAGTCAGAATTTGATATTAAATAAATCTGCATCCATTTCCAGAGCATGGCTATAGAACAGGAGCAGCATGATCCCTGCTGCTGGCATAATTCCATTTAAATTATATATCTGCGGATGGAAAAGCTGCTGGTGGGTCTGTCTGGTGGTGTAGAGAGAAATGGAAGGCTTAGAACACCTGGTAAAATAAGTTTTTGTCTTCTCTTTATGGACTGGAGATGAAAGGTGTGTGAGTTAAGCAGCTCTCCTGCTGCAAGGAGGTAACAGGAGCATGGAAAAGTCCACCTAAAATGCTGCTCCCCCTGTGCTTGCCCTGATGCTGGAGAGACCCCAGATCTGAGCCCTGAGTGTAGGGGTGAAGTGGGATGATGCAGCACTGGGCTGTGGCACCACTCTGTGATGGAAACCCTTCAGGGGAGCATTGCTCCTGATGAGATCCATTTGCAAGAAAATGGAGTGCCTTTCTCTGGCATTGGAAATTCCACCTGCAAATGCAGCCCTGGGGCTGAAGGCTGCTTGGTTCCTCTTTCAGCTCTAGCAAGGCTGCAGAAATCTGATGGTGCCTTTAAGGAAGGATCCTTGTTTAATTAAGTTGTAAATGTTGGGAGGTGAGTGAGTAATTTCCTTTGCTAGCTGCTGCCTTGCTTGGGGAATGGCTTGCCCTGTAATTAATGAAACCTCTCCCTTCTGCCCTGCATGGAAAACTGTCTGGAGACTAATGAAGGCCCAGACCCTTCCAGAGGTGCCCTTGCTGCTCAGGGACACCAAAGATGCCACTGGTTTTTGTGGGGAACAGACCATCTAGCAGCAAAGTAACCAGCTCCCAGGCAAGCAGGTAAATAAACTGGATGTGTCAGCCCAGAGGCCAAATAATTCCTAGGGGAGAAGGGAGGTGTCTCCAGGAGGTGTTGGAGGCCCAGGAGCAGGACTGCAGGGCTGGGACCTCTCAGCTTTGAGTGTTGCTGGGTCCTAGTGCTGCTGAGCTGCTCCTTTGCACGGGGTGTGTGACTGTCTGGATCCTACTGGTGAAAACTCGTGTAAAACTGGAAATCAGAACATTCTCCCCCACTGCAGGTGGTGTTAAAGAGCAAGAAACCTCACACAGAGTCACAGGGGGAAGAGCCAAAGGCTCCAGTGTTGCAAGGTGAGGCTGAAACTCCCCACAGCAGGATGGAGAGCCCGGCTGGAGCCCTGGGCAGCCTCTGTGACCCCCAGGGTGATGGGCCTGTAGCTCCAGCTGTGCAACCTGATGTTGATAAGGATTAAGTGCTACAGACACTCACATTGACATAGGTGTGCAGCATGGAAAGCTCCTCTCTTTTATCACTGATAATTCTCCAACCTAATTCCTCTTTCTCCATACAAACCAACACGTTTCCCAGCAGCTGCCTGCTAAATCCCAAGCAGGTTTTGTAATTGGCCCCATTTCCCTGGAAGCTCTGCCACAGCAAAGCGGATTTTGTCATCTTTTCATTCCTTGGGAAACTTTTCATTCTTGGTGAAGAATGAACTTTTTTCCTTCTGCCTTCAGTCCTTCCAGGTGTGGCTCTGGGGCTTTCTGGGGGCTGGAGGAACAGTTTATCTCTGCTCCCCCAACTGCATTGTTAGACTCCTGATAATGCAGATAATCAAGAATCATAAATATGAATTTGAACTTCCCATATTTCCTTTTTGGTTTTTGTAGGCAGGGCTGCAGGTTCTTGCTGGTTTGCTGGGAATAGGGCCCTTTGGGTTAAGGAAAAATTGAGACCAGTGCATGCTGTCGGGGCCTGCTATAGGGTTTTGGACAAATCCTGATGCTCTGGTGGATCCTATTTATCTGGTGGAGAGACCATGTACATGGCAAACCCTCTTCCAGGAGCATCCAGTGCATCAGGGGCCTGCTGCTGCCAAAAGCTGCATTTGGGAGTTAAAGGGAAAGGGTGTGATGGATATCCTGCAGCTGTGGGCTGCAGTGGCTGCAGGACTTTAATGCTGGCCTGTTTTCATCCTGGAGAAGAATCCTGATTATGCTGATGTGCCTCTGAATGTGTTGTGAAAGGCAGCTGCAGCTCTGTGCTTCCTCTGCTTGCCTGTAAGGTCTGTCTCAGGACAAGGATTTCCTAGGAAGAGTGGAGACTGATGGGTCTAACCCTACTGCAGCTTTGGACAGCTGAGGCTCACTGCCAGGGTCCTGTTTGCTGGGATGGGATGTGTAAACGGGGGCTGCAGGCACCTGTGCCAGGCAGATGTGCTGCTTTTTCTTGGTGCATCCCCTGCAGGCAGGGTTACAGCCCTGGGGGGGATCCCTTCCTTACCTTGGGGTGCTGGGGGCTCCTGGTTTTCCCTGGCAGCTCTCCGTGGCTGAGTGCACAGGGAACACAGTGTCAGGTGAGAGCATCTCCTCCTGGGAGCCCGAAGGCTCACTCTGGATAAATGCCACTGTCAGCCCTTGTGTTGCTGAGGGACTCTGTGGGCAGCTGGTGGTGAAGGAGGGGGCTGTGAATCAGGGAAGGATCCACCTCTGCTGGCTCTAATCAAGGTCCTGGCCCTGGATGCAGACTGCAGCCTGGTTTGGCTCCTTGTCTTAACTCGAGCCCTGGGTGAGTGTTTATAGTACTGTAGCATTTACAGATTCCATCCAACAGTGTTTGCATTTGTTCCTAATGCTTTGATCATGGTAATTAATCCCAGATCCTCTGGCAAATTGAATCTCACCTGGGAGTCTGTGAGAGCAGTTAACTTGGATGGGCTGATGTGCTCTGCTATCTCCCAGCTTCCTTCAGCTCTGCAGGATGGTGACACTTTTCCTCAGCCCATTTTGGGATCACGTCCAAGGAGGTGAGAAGTTTTCCCTTGGACTGCCTGTGCCAGCAGTGCTGGTGCTGTGCTGGCAGGGATTCCTTGGGCTGCCAAGACAGTGTCCTGGGGTGGGAGTGCTGGTGCTGTGGAGGGAGAGAGGTCACCTGGACATCCCACAGGTGGGCCCTGAGGGTGACAAACTGCTCTCCAAGGCTTGAGCCCCTCTACTGTGAAAAAAATAACTTCTAAACTTGCCTCGTTTCCCATCTGTCCTGTCTTAGGAAAGATAACACACTTGGGCTTGCTATTCTAGAGTCATTTCAAGTCTCGGGTGCCCCATAGCTTTGGACTTTAATAATTAAGCTGAAAATCTGGTTCCTCTGAAGGGGGGTTCCCAAACAGAACCAAAGCCTGGCACTGCTGGGCAGTGAAGCTGCAGCCAGCCCAAAGCCAAGGGGAGTTTCTCCACGGGTCTGTGAGAATTACACTGAGGGTAGAAACTTGCCTGTTACTGTTCTGCCTCTATCAGAAAGGAGCCACCTTGGGCAGCTACTGTGGTGCAAAGAGGCTGGTTCAGACCTTCCCTGGTGAGGGTGAGAGGGGCACTGTGTGTCAGTGCTCATGAGAGAACCCAGCTGCTCCCTGGCCAGGGGTGGGACTCAGCTGGGGAATCTCTTGCCTGTGTGCCCCAAGGTCCCAGGGGCACTTACCCTGCCCCAGGCCTGGGGTCAGCAGGTCAGTGAGGTCTGCTGCATCCAAAGGATGTCATAAGGGAATAGCTTGGCAGCACTGGGTGAGAAGTGATGCTTCTGAAATCCAGGGGTGTGGCAGCCAGAGAGCATCATCTGCTGCAGCCTCCCCGTGGTTTGAAGGTCAATCACCTTGAGATCTGTCCGTGCTGATTCTCACTAGCAGGGCTGGGGCTGTCCTGACCACTGGCTCATCTCCCAAATCTGCTGTCCCAGCGCTATCTGCAGGAAATTCCAGCACCTTCCACCGTAATTTGCCAGTCTCTGAAAATCCTGCATTGGCTTTGCATGTTGTTCCTGAAGGCTGATTTGAATGTTTTTAAGCATTTTGGCCTCTGGTTTTGTTTACCGCCCACTCCCCTGACCTGCTTTGCACTGTGACTTTCTCCTGCTGGCTGCAGCCTGCAGCTCCCCAGCATCAGTCTCCATGAGGTGACACCTCTTTACCAACATTTACATGCTCAATGTACAATCAGTTAATTGCTGTGCAATTTCTCACCCAGGTGATTTATTACAAGTTCAACCAGTCACAGGCTGTAATAATTACTCTGCAAATTGAGCTTGCCTTTAAATTAAGCCTTACATTATAGTAGCACGATGGGTAAATGCCAGCTCTTTGGATTTAGAAGGCAGTGTCACTTCTCCCACCAAAACAAACCATGGTGGCTTTACTGTGGCTTTCATGTGTCCCATCATCCCCAAGCACTGGGAAGCCAAAGCGAGGGTTGATCTTGGAGCACTGAGAGCAAAGGTTGAGTTGATTCAATTTATTGGGAGCCATCAGCACCAGAAACCAACTTGCCATGTGAAGCAGAGCAGCTCATTCACCAGGCTGAAAACTAATCCTAATCCAAAATTTTGCCTCTAATCCCCCGATGCTGGACTTGATTTAAAATAGCTTGAGAATAAGGGAAAAAGAAGATTTAATTTTTGCTTGTTTTGCAGCTTCCACAGGGCTGCATCTTCCCGATTCAGCTGGGAGAGTCAATAGGTCTCAAATGAGCAAGGCTTGATATAAATTCCTCAGCAAATACCGAATGCCTTTTTGGTTCTCTGCATCTTTTAAGACTTGGGGAAAAAACTACTGTCACGTGGGTGGGTCCATCACTCAAAGAGGACAAAAGCTGCTGGGAACTGAGTGGTGTCAGCAGCTGGAGGTTCAGTGTTTCTGTAAGAACAGCCCTTCCTATGCCATGTGTGGTTGATCTAAACTTTCAACCCTTCCTACCTTTCCTTTTGTTTGATTTCCCCTTAAGTGAATCCTTTCAGAGAGGAGTGTCAGTCGACCCACATTTGAGCAGGGGGTCCCAGGAGTGTCTGTGGTGCCGAACACTGGCCGTACTGGTTGTCTCCCCCTGGCAGTCCCACTGTGGTGGGTGTCCCCCCCTTCTCCCTGCAGCTGGGAGCCCAGCTCCCACCCATTCATTCATTAATCCCTTTCATTCCCTGCTCGTTTGTTCGCATCCTCTGCAGCGTGGGGAGAAAATTGCAATCCTGAAAACAAACAGGAATTCATCTTCTCCTTGGAAATAAAAGCTGGTCCATCTAAATACTGTGTTCTCTTTGAGGTTTGCCTGTGTGCACATGAGGCTGAGGTCTCCTGTAATGGAGTCGAAGCCTCGGTGCTGGGCAGGGACAAAGCAGGGAACCCATCCCTCTCCCTTTTGTATCGCGCTCCCTCCCTGCGCCTCCCGCGCTGAAGGGGATGAGATGTATTTTCCAGGGCAGATAGGTCAGTTTTAATGAGATACCTCCGTGCTGCCCTGCTCTCCGGTGCACATGATTAAAGCAAAGAGATTTGCTGATTAGTTTGGGTTTTTCTGAAGGCTGTGAAGGTACTGTGTGGCTCCTGCCGTGATGTTTGTTCCAGCCTGTGCTCAGGGGAGGTGCTGGGCTGTGGGTCCGTGTGATTGCAAATTTGCCTGCCAGGACAATGACCCTTTTCCTGACTGTGTGGGTGCCTTGACAGCCCAGGAGGGGCCAGGATCCAAACCCAAGAAGCTGCTCTCCTCCTAGAGGCATGGGAGAGGCTTCTTGGATCCCTGGGAGGAGAAGATGGCAGTGGCATCTCTCTCAGTCTGCTGTCTCATCCCATCTGATCCCTTCTCTTAGACTTGTCCTTATGGAAATCATAGGCTTTGCCTGTAACTTTGCTGGAAGAGTGGATTTAATTCCAAACAAAAGAAACCCTGGAGCTCAGCCTGCCCGGCTTCCCACCACAGCTGGGCTGGGTCCCAGTGTGTGTCCATGGCTAAACAGGGTTTTCCTGAGCCCGGTGAGCTGCTGAGACCCGTGCAAGGGTGACTGTGAGCCCAAAGCTCCTGCTCTGTAGTGGGGACATGGCTCCTTGGGGGGCAAGGGGCTCTGAGTTGGGCTCCTGGTGTGGGTGGTAGGACAAGGTTTGGGGAACTTGCTTTGTTGCCTGTGTGTGAGTGGAGGCTGATCTTTTTTCCTCACAGAAAGTGGAATGATTCTCTTGCAGAAGTGGAATGGAATAAGTCCTCCCAGGCTGGATGTGAACAAGTTATTTAGCTCTTGCAGACCATTAAGTGATCCTTAAAATGTAAGTTTCCCAATTCACAGAGATGTTGAGGTGCTCTGGAAGTGGTTGCTGCCTTCTGAAGTGCCTCAGTTTAAAGCTGAGCAGATCTTTGGATGGTTTCTCTCTGTCTCATACACAGAATTTCTTTTCCATCTTGAATGGCTCACTGGCTACATTTCCTCTAAGAAAAGCTTGTGAGAGTAATGAACTCTGGGAACTGCTTATCTGCCTTTTGAAATAAAAATGCTTTTGGCCTGGAAGCCAAATGATATCTTGCACTTAGCAAAAAGAACTAAAACACACTCCATCTCACGTCATCTGCTCACAAAACTGCTCTTGATCGACCTACAAAGCTGGAATTGTTTACTGTGTGACTGACAGGGTTTAGTTAGTATCAGTTTCTGGAGGGCAATATAGTGAATTAAATCTTGAAAGTGAGCTCAGGAGTCTTTGCTTTGGATGAGCCCATTTTACCCTCATCCTGTCCAAGTGAAATAGTGCTATTACTTCCCTAGGATGTAGCTTGCCTAATAGGATAAGGGATCCTGTTACCCAGTGCTGGCAGTCCTTCACTGCCTCTGGCTGCCTTCACCCTCTAGTGTGTTTGGAAAGCTGGACCATTTTGCCTGCCAGTCTGGGAACAGTTTGTCTACCAGAGTGCCAGAGAGGGAAGACCTCCAGAGCCCTGTCCCACATCGCTGTCAGTGACATCCTGGACAGTCACCACTCCAAGGTGACAGAGCTGCTGGGATCCCCAAAGGGATCACGAGCCACTACCTGCCTGCACAGCTGCTGGGAAGAGCACTGCTGGCTTTTTCCTTCTCCAAAACTTCTTGGGTTTGCTTTTTGTCACTTGAGTTCTCTGTAGGCAGAAGTGAGAATCTGCAGCTTGATCTGAGTGGGTAAAGTGAGCTGTTGTGAGCACCCAGAGCAGGGTCCCATCTGGAGGATGCAGCACGTGGGCCTGGGCTGGCCTCAGCAGCAAAAGGCATCCCTGGGGTTGTGCACTGCTCTGCCAGCTGGAGGCTAAAGCTCCTCCAAGCCTCGCTGCTCCGCCTGAATCATCCCTTTGGACTCTGTGTCTTGCTCCTGCTCCTCACCTCTGCTCAAGGCACGGCCAGTAAACCAGGGGGAAAGTGCCATTTCTTGTTTAGAAAACACCGGCTGCACTAAAAATACCTCTGTCCCTGCACCCAGACGGTGGCTGGAGGAGCCGAGGGGCCCAGCAGGCTGCCAGAGTGGCCGAGAATCAGTAATGGTTCATGTGCAAGGCTTGGTGCCCTGGATGGCTGGTGAGTCACACCTGAGTCATGAGGCTTCTGGCTGCAGGGAAGTGCTTCCCCCCGTTTGGAGCATGGGGAGAGGACTGAGTTGAACTTTAAATTTTAAATCATTTGGGTGTCCTTCCACAGAGGTCTCAGCAGGTGCTGCTGAAAGATGCCCAACATCCTTCTTGTGTGGCTGCTCAGCAAACTAGGGACTGGCCTGGGTTGGGTGCTGCATGTGCTAATTAGTATTTAGCTTTAACCACTACACAAATGCAACTCTGTTGCCCAATCTTTAATGCAGGATGACCTGGTCCTGCTCAGCTGTGAAGGTCTTTCCAGTTTTGCAGCTCTTTAAGGATAAAGAACATGAAAGGTTGAGCTTTAATTGTGCCTGTAAGTGAATTTAAGTCTCTTGAAAAAGCTGCAGGTTGAAGTAGAGATTTGGGAGGATGAAGTGCCTTGCTGCAGGGACAGCTGGTTTGGCAGGCTGGGGCTTGGGGTGTCTACAGAGAGATCAGAGCTTGTTGCCTTCTTGCAAGGTTAAAATTGGATGAGGAGTTACAGCTGGGCAGGGACTTTATTTCAACTGGAAGGCTGAAATAGCTGCTGAGGCCATCTCCCTCTTCCACTGGTCTGCATCAGCACTGCCAGGCTGCTTCTCCTCCCCCACTCTAACTCACAAGAGAAATTAATTTCTGGAGCTGTTGCTTGCTGTTTCTTCTGAGAAGCGGAGAAATGCTAATGGGAAAATACAACATTTCCCCTCACCTGTCCTCTTAATTTTGAGTTAAAATGCATTCCGGCTCCTGGGAGGAAGAGCCTCTGCTGTGTTGGTCTGTCTTGGTATTTAATTTAATGCAATTTCATGGCCTGTCTCAAAAGGTCTTATTAACAAGGTGGGTGTGAATTCAGTGTGAAGGCACTCGAGCAGCACTGCCTCCAGCAGCAGCGTGTGTGGCCATGTGGTCCTAGTCCTGGTCTGGCTGTCTGGTTTGATTTGTAGCTGCTGCTGCCTTGTTCTTCAGAGGCAGCTTCCCGCTCGAGGTGGAGGAAATTATATGAGATCCTGGGGAGAGATTTGTCATGCCCAGCACATACCCCACCGACGCTGAACTGAACCTGTTACGGCAGAGTCGAATTGCCAGAGGGTTAAAATCCCATCACACCAAGCACCAAGAGCCCAGGAGAAGAGCCCAAAAAGCCTGGTGGTTATAGGGTGGTAAGTGGGTGGGAGGGACCCCACAGGCACCTTCCAGGGATTTGGAGAGCTGGGAACCTGCTGATATTTATTCTTGTAGCCCCTGAAAGGCTGATTTCCTGCACTGTGGGGGAGGAAGGATGCTGCCTGTGTTGCTGGGTTATAGCTGGTGTCAAGGCTGATGTTCCTGAATCCTTGGGGTCTGCAGCACTGCAGGCATTAACTGGAACAAGTCATGTATTGATACTGCAATCGTGCCCAAAAGGCCAGAACAAGGGGATCCAGGATGGGGACTGGCGTGTCTGACACACCAGTAAGACGCTGACCCGCTGGGCTCCCAGCCTTTGCTGCTTAGGGAAAGGAGAGGAGGGGAAAAAACAAGCCCCAGGTGTCTGTATTAAACCCAGCAAATGTGCAGAGGCTGTCTTGGGCAGGGTGGGGGCACTTGGCGCTGAGGTGAGCTCGCACAGCCCTTCTTGTGGGGCTGAGCTGCCTCCCAGTCGGGGGAGAAGAGCCCTGGCTCGCTGTGCAGGTGCACAGAGGGTGTCACCGGCAGGGGATCCACAGCCAGGCTGGGGAACACTTCAGGCTGGGGGTGTGTGGGAAGCAGCGTGACGGAACCCCAGCACCTCACAGCTGTGTTTGTTAAATCCAACAGAAACGGCCCCTTGCTGCCCTGGCTTTGTGTGAAGCCCCAGCTTCTGGGAAGAGCTAAAAATGGGTAACAGCATCCAAAGGGAGCTCTATTCTCTCCTGTAATGACTCACTGGAGCAGCCATGGGCTCGTTGCTGCGTGCTGCTCTGCCTAAAAGGATGGTTAATATGCTCTGTGCAGGCACTACTAGTTTGCATCCCTTACCCACTTTGTCATTGATGTAACTGCACCCAGCTGCAAATTAATTGGAACTTCATTGTCCCAGAGCAAATTGCTTGCAGATGTATCATAAATTCGAAGACAGTGAACTAGACTGGGGTGGTGCTGGGTGTGCTCTACACCACTCTGCATCAAACTGATTGACAGTGCTGGGAGGGAGGGAGGGATGCTCCAGAGCAAAGTTATCCCAGCCCTGGGTGCCTACCGCCTTGCTCAGGGAGCCCGAGAGGAAGTGAAAATAGGGAGAGGGTGGTGCTGGCTAAGCTTTGAAGTGAACAGCTCTTTGTGGAAGTATCTTAGTGTAGTTTGTCATCTCTTTCTGCTGTGCTGGGGTCTGTGGTGCTGAGGTGTTGTGGGTCAGGGTGAGTCTGGGAGTGACGCCCGTTCCCTGTGGGAGCGAGGGTCTCGCTGTGCCTGGGCTGGAGGTGCTCTGAGCTGCACGTGCAGGCTGGTTCTGGGGCTGGTTTATCTTCACCCAGCACAAGCACAGCGTGAGTGAAGTATTCCCTCTTCTCACGGCGTCAACGACAGCGTAACATCAACGATCTCAAATTAATGATATGTTGAAAGCTCAAGGCCAAGGCAGCAGGAATTAATATCCTTGAGACCTGTCTAGTTCTGCCTCTTCTGACACCTCCTAATTTTCCATGTAAATTAGCTTGTGCATCTCTGGCTCTAAGGCTGTGCTGTGTGCTGGGGGAGTCTGGCATGTCTGCTAGGAAATTACCCGGAGTAATGGTAGGGTTATAATTGTTCTGTAGCTGTTCAGATCTGCCTCCCCTGTGTGGACGCCCTCTCTGTGGCTATCTGAATAATCACTGCATTTAGAGCAGTTTCACATGCATTTCAGGTTTGTTAAATACTCGGTGCCAGCGTGTGATGGGCCTGTGTGTGCACAGTTGTGCCCATAATAAAACATAATGTTTAATCCTTCTGTTATATTGACCCAACCGTGCATGACCAGCAGGGACAGTTCTTACGTGCACACCTGGAAGAATAAGCCCAGGCTTCAGCTTATCCAAGCAAAGTAAACAAACCCAGAATTTTGGAGGAAGTAAATAAAGGTGTGAGCACAGCTGCAGGCAAATCCATTCAAAAGGTATCGATTTGCTCCGTTCTGGATCTGTTACTGTACACCAGAATAGGCTGAAATACGTTTCTAGCTTCACAGAAAATCAAATGTGGGAGATGATTTTTTTTTAGAACTAACGTTGCTATAGGGGCAAAAAGCTGTACAAGCCATTTGTTCAGCGGAAATTCATTCAGCTTTTGAATTAAAAAAAGGTTTATTGACTGGTGTGTTTTAAGTGCTGATGATTTGAGGACTGTGTAGCACAATGAGAACTTGTCCCTCCGTACAAATGTAATAAATAAAAACAAGGTGTGTTTTTATATAGAGAGCCAGAGTCCCTTTGTGTCATGGGTTTGCAACTGGAAAATTCCCTCAATTTGCACACTGCAGTGCTGCTTACTCTGGAGGCCTGAGCTGAAGACGGGAACCATAGAAACATCAATAATAAATCCCCGGAAGAAAGGGAAGCTTTGCTGAAATAACGTCCCTGCTTGACCCTGAGAGATGGTTAGGGAAACAAACCCGTGGGAAGCTGGAGGCACAGCCAGGTGTGTGCCAGCCCTCGGTGGATGCTCAGGGGATGCAGCTGTTCCTTCCTCAGGTTCAGCCCAAAAAAGCCTGGCAGCTGCTTTAGGTAGATGTGTGTGAGGGCAGGGACCTTTCCTAAGTCCAGGACAGAGAATGAAGTTTTCATTCCGTTCAAGCACCCAGCTTCTGCAGTATCTCAGCAGAGATGCTCTAAGCACCAGCTTCGTTCTGACCAGTTTAAAGTATTTTTGTCTGTCGGGGAGGAAATGAAAATGTGCAGCCAGAAACTCTCACAGGCTCGGGGAGGATGTTCCACTCCTTTGCTGGATGGTTACTGCTGGCATCCCCTTGCTGACACTTTGTGCTTCATTGGGTTTAATTTGCTGTATGGGGTGTTTGGGCAGCAGCATGGCCAGGGAATGCCCAGGGAGGGGAGCCTGGACTGGTGCTGAAGCCCCTGCACCAGCTGAACTGAAGAAGTACAAACAGCCAAAATCAGCTGTCCTGACAGAGCCACTAACAAGGCAAATAGGAGTGCAATAGATTTTGATAAAACTTGCCTCTGGTTTTAAACAGCTCAATAATTCTATTCTCAGAGTGTGCTTGAAAGACTTGGAATTGACTTTGAGGGTTTTTTTAGTTTCTTCCCTAAGAGAAACTAGCAGGAGCTAACTTTTGGAGGTGATATATTTAGAAAGAAGAAACCCAACAAATTATTTCTTTCTTAAAGAACAAGAAGATTGTTTCCCTTTGGAGTGTCCAGTGCCCACTGGTCCTTCTGGACCTTAAAACAATCCTCCCAGGGGTGCTGCTCACTTCTCTTGGCTATTCCCACTCCCCAAGTGGTACAAACAGTGCTGACTGGTCTCTGCCAAGTCCTTAGGTCTTCCCTACATCTGTTTTCCTTCCCGCTGCCTGTATCATCACCCTTGGTCATGGATCTTGTTTAAAAATCTCTCACTCCCAGTTATTTGATGAAAACTGCCCAACATTTTTCAGCTGGCACAGCCAGGTCCCAGCTCTTGTCCCCTCACCACTGTCAGTGCTATCCCAGATTCCTCCTGTGCAGGGTTTACAAGACAAACCCAGTTTGGGTAACTCTGCCCTTTTCTAGCTCATCGTCAAGGTGAGGAAGGAGCAGGCTAAAGAAACTGCAGAATTTGCTTAAAACTTGATATCCTCAGGAGTTATGCCATTCCTCTCTAAAGAAGGGATTAAACACTCCTGGAAAACACAGCTGGCAGATCGAGGTATCCCAGCTCCTCACTGGCTGCTGGAGTGTGTTTTCTGTGAGCAGTTCTGTGCATCAGCTTCGTGTCACCCTGTCTTGTACTCATCCGAAGCAACACTCACTGCTGGGCCGTCTCCCCCAGCCCATGGGATGTACCCGAGATCTTTGCAGCTTTTGAAATAAAGCACATTTTAAAGATGAATGACCACGAGGTGATTTGGGGAGATTAGAGGAATGGAGGTTACGTGCTGTGCTGTCTTTAACACATCAAGGCTCAGCTGCTCTGCCTGATCCCTGGTGCTGCAGCTCCTCAGCAGCTCTGGTCTGTCACTGGTGGCTTTGTCTTTTCTTGAGCCACCCACTGCTCTCTCCTAGTTTCTTTTCCTCTACTAAAGGACAGTCAAGATAAGCAGTTGCTTTTCTCAGCAGTACTGTAGATTTTATCTGAGACAACAGCCTACACTTCCCAAGGATAAAATGATCCTCATTATCCTCCTGTCTCCAGCCTTCACCTGAGGTTTGGGCCATAAATACTTGTAAAACATCTGAAACTTTTAGACTCAGGAGCTAGAGGACAGCAACATGTCAGCTTTCCTTCTTAGCAGCTCATTTTGGTGGTGAAATCAGAGCCCTGAGATGTCAAACTCCACTCTTAGGCAGCCAGAAGAAGCTTTTGGCATGAGTCAGAGCTTGTTTTGCTTGGCTTTTCTCTAATCCCATGTCATTAATTTCAGAGGAAGCAGTGGCAAGTGAGAGGAGGCTCTGGATTTCCTCCCGTGGCCGAGGGGTCAAAGGGGTCTGAGGCTGCCCGTGCCCCTGGCCCTTTTCCTTGTGCCATCGTGGACTGGGCGGGGCTGCCAGTGTCTCCTGGGTGCACATGTGGGGTGCCATCCCATTTTGGAACAGGTACCCACACCCTTGGCAGGGTTGCTTTGGTCCCAGAGCATGTTCAGGGCAGGTTCCCCGGTTAACTCTTGGTGTAGGTGTGAGGGTGGGTTTGAAGATAAAATGAAGGCGTCTCCAGCACATTTAGCTCTTGATGATGTTCTTCTTCTGAGAAATAACTACCCAGCTCAGCCTCTTCTTCCATCCTGTAGCCTTCAGAGCACCAGGAGGTCTGGCAGGAGCAAAGGGAAAGGCAGAACCTGACTGTACTCAGCACAGCCCTTTTCCCAACTGCACACAAAGCTGGTCTGCTCCTCTTCCCACTAAAGCCAGGAGTAATTAGCTGTGCTGTGGCAATATAATGAACAGTGGGGCTGGATTTGCTGGGTAAAGCCTCCCTCAGCACACAGGAGACATCCTAATTAGCCTGATTGGGCCACTACACGATTCAGGGTTGATGGGGAGATGCTGGAATGTTGTTTTTCTTTTTTCCCTTTTACCCTGAGCCTGAGAGTGTCAGGAAAAGAGGGGGGAGGTTTCGTTAAAATCCTCCCGAGAAAGACACATGATTTATTTCTCACGGAACAATAGATGTTTCCCATGCTGCAGAAAGGCTGAATATTAATTACAGCAAATGAGCCCCTTCTCGTTGAGCTGCCAGTGTTTGTTCTTAGACCTGAGCCCCCCAGTACTGACTGGGGGCTGTGGCTGGCACAGCCTGGGAGCAAATGTTCATGTGCTTTCTTCAGTGGCAGCAGCTGGCTGGGGAAAAATATCTGGATCTGAATGAAAGCAAAGGACTTGTTCTCACTCTGAGAGGTGAAGTTTTACTCTTTCCTTTTTCTTCTCAAATAGTTTCTGTGTTGATAACATGACAAATGTACCAGTCCAGAGCACTTGAAGGTCTGAGCTGAAATCTTAGTTGGAATCTAGGTGGTTGTAATGAGTTGACCTTTAAGAAAAAACAAAAGTGGGAGGGAGTTACATCCCCAGAATGTTTTGTGCAAGTTGAAATCTGAAGTCTTAATTCATGAGCAGACAGGAAGGAGGACAGGGACCCCTGATGTGAACAGTCTGCTCCTTTCACAATTTGTTTCAATTTCACGGTGGAAGGGACCTGGCTGCTGGAGAAGTTGTGCCTCCAGGAGCAAAGTTCCTAAGGGAGAAAGTCAACAAGAACTTTTAGAAACTCTCATCAGTGATAACTTCACCCACTGTTTCCATCCCTCTGCTTATCCCTGTTGAGTTCTCTGTGCCAAAATGTGCGTGAAAATGTTAGAATTTGGGTTTCTGTGTTCAAGCCCCATGGGAGAAGGGGTAGAGGATTGGAGCCTGGAGTGGGATGTGGGTGTGAGAAGTCCTGCTCCTGGATGAGGCAGGAATCTTCCTTGCTGTGGCTGCCTAAGGAGAGCTCTGCCCTCTCCCCTGAAGTGTCTGGAGGAGCAGGCAGTGGCAGCCCAGTGTTTCCAAGATGCTGTGCTTACAGAAGCGTGTGTAGGAAGATAATTGTAAGAGCTCCTCCAGACTTAGCAAAGGCAACTGAATAGTAACTAAACACCAGAATAATTAAAATGATGTCACTGACTCTCAGGCTGCCTACTCAGCGAGTGGAAACCTGCAGGGGACACAGCAGCACAGGTTGGAGGGAAGGGCTGACTCATCTGTTAGCTCGGTTTTAAGTGGAAGAAATAAGGTTTAAAGCTTAAACAGTGACACGGGTTTTGGTTTAACTGAAGCTCAGAAAAATCACTGCCCCAAATGCATTTCTGTGGATCCAGAGCCTGCAGATCCTATTGCCATGCAGTGCTGGATGATGATGCAGTTGGTACCTGGGGTGGAGTCTGCTCCCTGGTGTGCTAAAAACCCCCTCACTGCTCTGGTGTCAGCTCACCCTGGTGTGATGGGCAGAACCTGGCTCTCATTTCCGAAGGTCTAACCCTGTGTGGACCTGCAGGATGAGGCCTTGAGCCTTCAGTGGTGCCTGTGCTGCTCTGCTGTGTGTGGGGAGGGCGAGGCTGATGCAGTGACTTGGCTTTGGAGGAGCAGAGGAGGGAGGGCTTCTGCAAAGGCTGGACCCCAGGGAGTGTGGACTTGACTCCAGCAGTGTTTAGAGATGGTGAAAGGTACTGAGGGGACACCCTGATGTCTTTTCTGGTGTGCTTGTCCCCAGCACGTTCAGAAGTGCCTCTGGAAGCACCACTCTGCACCATCACATCTCACGCTGAAGCCACTTCTCAAGGGTAACTTTGCAGTGGTTGAAGCCCAGCTCTACCCTTCGGGAGGAACCAGTGCTGCTGCTCTCCCTGAGCCAGACTGGGAGTGGTGCTTTCCATGGCCAAGGCAGCCCTACTGGTAGAAAGATGTGAGAGGTACGATTATTGTGTCCTATACGGTCATAGGAGCTGTTTCCCAAAGGGGATATGGATAGGGACAAAAGCTCCCAGAGCTGGTATCCCCTCCCACGCCCTTCTGCAGTTGTGGTCCACGTCTCTTAGCAAAGATTTTTCCCCCAGTGGTGCAGCGAGTTCCCTGCTCAAACGCTGCCCTGTAAACGTTCTGGAGACTGGAGGGCTCTCGCGTGCAGGAGGAGCCCCTCACTGGGAGACGGGGGCTGTAGACAAGAAATCCTTCCCCCTTTACTGTGTTTCCTTTTTGCTGCCCCTCCCCAGCCCCTGGGCAGGGATGGAGCCGGTGGAGAGGGGGCTGTGGGGGTTTGGCTGTGCTGCTTCGCTGACGGGAGGTGAGCGGGGAAGGGCATCGCTGTGTGGTCCCTGCATCTGGGAGGAGGATTTAGGAGAAGCGAGTGGGCTGGGAACGTATCCGTACCTGCCACGTGGCTCCTCTCCCACCAGTGAGCCTGCTGAATGAAATGTGTTCAATTAGCAGCCCAGGAGGATTGAGGAAACAGGATTAGTCAGGTTCTGGCTGTGTCCCCGGGGCCAGTGAGTCACCCCACCTTTCCCTCCTCCCCACCTTGCAGCCTCCGTCAGTGTGCTCCATCACGGCTGAAGTTTTCTCCTGGGCAGGTTTAGCTGTGCAGAGACTTCAGGTGGAGAAGGGTATCCAGGGATAGATGTCACCAGCTGGGCTCCAGGGGCCTCAGCTCCAGGGGTGGCTTGGCAGAGCTGTGGCTGGGGGAAGGCAGGAGTTTATTTTGCTGCCTGTGGGGACACAGGGAGGTGGAGTGTGGAAAAGAGGTAACTGAGAAAGGTGAGCCGAGGACTGAATCCTGCCACAACCAGCCAAGGATGGCTTTCTCACTAGCAGGGAAAGTAGGAGTAAAAGTAACTGGACCATCTGCCCTTTTGTGGGAGTTTATCAAGAGCAGAGCTGTGACATGTGGCTTCACTCGCACCTCTGAGGACAATGAGGGGAAGAGGAGGGGCTGGAGAGTGAACCCATCTGTCACCCTGCTGTCTGACAAGGCAGCTCACAAACACATGGGATAAGTGCTGGCAAAATGAGCAGAGGAAATTTGTCTCCTCGAGCGTAGTGGGCTGTTGATCTGAAAAAACAGATTGAATAGTTTTTCTATCACCCTTTGCTTTTGGGGGTGTTTTTCCCCTGGTTTTTCAGCTGGGTTTCCCTTTGATTTCTCTCAAACAAGATAGAAAATGGGCTGTGTATGGGAAGCAGGACTGCCAGGAAATGAGCTGCCTTATCTCTGTGCCCTTCTCATGTCACCTCTCAGGCAGCCCTCGCAGCACTCCGGGCTCCCCATCCCTGCACGAGTAGCTGTGCCCTTCCCTACTTTGCAATTCCCTTTATTCAGGCTCTGCCGTTGGTAACCAAGGCACTGAGACAGGAGATCACATAATAAATACAAAGAGCAGAGAGACAAAGAGGTAAAGCTGAACGCAACCCAGAACGTCGATGGACTCGCTGACTGAACAAAGCCAGCTCTGAAAAAGCTGGAAAAGGGATAGGATGTTTGGAGTAGGTCACACCAAGGTGCACAGAGACTGTTTAGCTCCTGGAAGGTCTTGCCTTATCCTCTAGGTAGGGTGACACCTCTGAAGATGTTTGATCAATAGGTTTGCTCCTAAGGAGAGGCTTTTGTTCATCTTGCCCTGTGCTTCGGGGTGATTTTGGGAAGCTGACAGAAGTTACATGTTGGCTGTGTTCTTTGCTAGTTTGCTTCCTCTCTGTGCCTCTTTTCCCAGCCTCTCAATACATACACAGGTGTCCACATCCTTGTCTTCCCAAGGAGTACTTGTCACACTTTTATGGATGTACCTGGAAAGGGAAGCACCCCACAGTTAGTATTTAAGCATTTGGACAAGGAAGCCCCTTCAGGACAGGCAGGAGGAACATGAGGGAATGGAAACCAGGAGCCTTTGCAGGGCTGTGGGAAGGGGCACGTGCCTCTACTGGGACACTGGCTAGATGGGAAGCCTTGTCCGTGGTGTTGGGCCCAGTCTCTCCAGTATGGCTTTCCACCTCACACAGTTGAGATCTACAGGACTTCAAGCTGGGAAGGTGCCCATGCTGTGGTCAGTGTTGGACCGGTGTGTTGGCTTCAGTGTGATGAGATCTGGGAAAGGTCTGCCCCACAAAACCCCTCTGGAGTGCTGCACCAGCTGGTGCTGGGGTGGCCTCCCTGCTTGGTTAGCCCACTTGCCCCTGTAGTTTTTAGCACGTGGCTTGGCCACACCAGGCCAGATCGACTCACTTCAGATGGGAACAGACTCATTCAACCATAAACACCTTTACTGGGTAAGCAAGATAATATCTTCAACGTACTGCTCTTCGAGAGAGCCCTGATAACTCAGCCTGTTTCCAGTTCTCATACTTTCCTTATGGCTGGCACTAGAGGAAGAAACACCCACCCAGTCATTACCACCTCCTTTCCCAGAAAAGTGTGCCAGTTCTTCCCTTCCCTGCCTTATGGGAGAAAGGTAACACAATAGCTTCCCTTGTCCCAAGGGCAAGACTGGCTGGCACAGCACACATCCTCCTCGACCTTCGCTCCATCCGAGCCCTTCAGGGAGAGTACTGACCAAAGAGCAAAGCAGCTCCATGAAAAACAGCAGGTGAAAATTCCTGGCAGTTAAAACGGGGCAAAGATTTTCGAGCCATAAAGCTTGGAAAGTTCCACAGGTGTCCAGCTTTGTTGGCCAGGGAAACGCACGAGAAAATCCACGAGACACCCTCAGTCACGGTGTGGATGTGCTGCTTTTGGCAGAGCCTGGAAGAAAATACAGAGACCCTGTCCTGAGGTTTGGTCAGTGACTCAGAAAGCAACGTGCTGCATCTGATGGTGTCAAAGGTGCTGGTGCTGCACACCTGACTGCTTTGATCGCCAGAGGTGAGCGAATGGCTGTGTGCTCTCTACAGGGTGTAGGCTGAAGTACTGGCTGTACTTAAATACACTTACAAGTGTGATGTGGGTGCAGTAGGTGCACCTGTGTGCGTGTGTGTGGCTTAGGACATCCTCTGCAGGCGACACAGTTTTGCTTTGGAGCTGAGTAAGGGTGAAATTCTGTTCTGGGCATACCGTGGGTGGCTGGCGGCGTGAAACCATAAGCGTGGTATAACAAATTCCTTTGGACTGTTTGATGTTTTTAATTCTTTAAATTAAATCCATCTACAGTAACCAGTCCCTCCGTGTCTGACAAAGCGCTGAACAATGCCTGCGCGGTCCCCGCGGAGCCCGGCACAGGCTGTCGGTGTAATCCCCGCTTTGAGCTGATCTCTGCTGTCTTTTCTCTACTTCATAATGAGCAGAGTTATTTCCTAACCTCCGACTGTTAAAGCCGCATATGCAACACACAGACATTTAATTTTCCCTCTTTTAACTGCGTGTAAAGCGTTTGTTATTTTTTGAGGAAGCTGCGTAAGCAACTCTGCTTCCCCTGAGCTGCTTTTTCACAGCTTCTCGCTCCACAGATCTCTGCACATTGTGATTTTTAGTCCTGTTTAAAACCCTCTGCCAGGGGTTCTCCCATGGCAATGCAGACTGTGAGGCACAAGAGCAGCATGACGAACTAGTACTGTGAAAATCTGCTCATTGGCCTGAAAAGCCACAAAGCTGGTGTTAGCAGCAGTAGTTTTGAGAATTCTTTGCAGTCCCTTGAAGCAGTGTGATTATTGTGTGTGTGATTTTGCTTGAAATATTTACGATTAGCATCAAAATGAGCCAGTTCTTGAAATGTTTTGGTGGCCAAACACCACAGCCCACTAGAGGCAGACAGGGCCAGACTGAAAGGCCAAGCAACAGGGCTGGGTGAGACTTCTGTCCCCAGAATGTCTCTGCTGTGTGCTTCTAGGGCATCAACACAGCCAGCATTACTGCAGATTAATTATTTAAAAAAAAATATTGTAGTGTTGTTCAAAGGTTGAGGTTTTGAATGAAGAAGCTCTATGTTGACAAGCTGCTTAGGAGTCCTGGTCAGGCCAAGAGGTGAGGAATCGTTGGGCAGTGTTGATAGAGGTTTTACTCTTCCAGGGTGAATATTCCCCCTGGAAATCCTCTTTTTGTCGTTTCTCTCTTTTCCATTCATCCTCTTTGGGGGCCCAGTGGTGGCAGAGTCCTCCTGTGCAGGATGAAAAGCAGCAGCAGCACACAGCATCTCATAGGCTGGGAGCAGTGCAGGAGCAGAGCAATGGAAGAGAGGCACCTGGACTTTTGGAGGTGGAAGTTTGTAGTCCATAGGCTTGTCCGAGACCTGCCTGCAGCTGCTGCTCCTCCATCAGCTCACAGATCCAAAGGCTTCCTGCTGCCCTCCCTTCAGAGCGCCCTAGTGAACAGCCACAGTCACCGGCAGTGAACGTGGGGAAAAGTCCTCCAGAAACTGAGTCTGCTGGGTGGATTCTGGCGCCAGCTTCAGGCACACGCTGGCCTCTGTCATGCTGTTGTTGTTGGCAGAGCTGCTGCTGCGGCAGGGCTCTTTGGCGGGGCGAATGGCCACCAAGAACTGGCGCTTGAAAGTCTCGCTGAGGGCGATGTAGAGGAAGGGGTTGAGGCAGCTGTTGGCATAGCCCAAGATAATGGCAAAGTTGTAGGCATAAAAGAAGGCCATGGATGGGGTGTCGATGCCCAGGTGAACCAGCTGCAGGATGTAGAAGGGAGCCCAGCAAATAAAGAAGGCGGAACAGATGGCGACTGCCATGCGGGTGACCTTCTTCGTCCGCACCCGGAGACTCCTCTGGGGCAGCGGGACCACGGTGGTGGACATGTGCTGGAGGATCTTAAAATAGACCACGCAGATGATGACCAAGGGCACAGCAAAGGCCAGCATGAACTGGTAGAGGGTGAACCAGTAGATGTCGGTCTCTGGGTTGGGGAGCAGGAGAGCACAGCGCACGGTCCCGTCCTCCAGGGGCATGAGGCCTGCGTACATCCACACGGGAATGATGGTCAGGAAGGACAGGAGCCACACCAGGCAGATGACGAGAGCCGCGACACACGGCGTCCGAAGGTAGGTGGATTTGAGGGGGTAGACGGTGGCCAGGTAACGGTCCAGTGTCATCACTGTGAGGATGTTGGTGCTGGTGATCTGGCTGTTTGTGTCCAGGGCGGTGATGATGGTGCACAGGGGAGCTCCAAAGTACCACGAGCCGTTGCCCAAGAGCTGGTGGATGAGGAAGGGCATGCCCAAGAGGAAGAGGAGGTCCACGATGGAGAGGTTGAAGATGAAAATATCAGGCACGGTCTGTTTGCATCTCAGCTTCTTCTTCTTGACGATAGTGTAGATCACAATGAGGTTCCCCACGATGCCCAAGAAGCAGATGATGCTGAAGAGACTGGGCATGATCACGTTGGTGTGTGGTGTTGGCTTCTCTGCTGCTGCCAAAACAGACCAAAGCAGTGAGTGCAACCCAGAGACAACCTCTTTACAACTCTGTGTGCTTGTTCTGTCCTGCACATGGACCCATCCCCATCAAAGACAGCTTGGAATGATTTTTAATACCCTTTGCAGCACTTGGAGAGGCTTAGCTGGGGATTTGGCACTTCCCTCTCTGCCTCAGTACATGCAGCATGCCACCCAAACCTGGCTATGTGTAGGCATCTTTCCTCAGCTCTCCTGATGTGCTTCTGTCCTGCTCTGCAACTCCCCAGCCCTTTTTTGAAGGACTAACCTCTGGCTGGCATGTCTCTGCATTCACCAGCGCCTGACAGAGTTGAGAGTAACTTTTATTCCATGGAGTGAAGGGTTTTTAGCTGTTTTTGAGGGGAGTGGGTGAGGCAGCTTGTGTTTCACACACTGGAGAAGTAAAACCTTTCTGTGGGTGCCAAAATCTGGATAAAGCCCATGCTCAAGCTGCTGCCAGAAATCTTCAGTTCATCTCTTGGGTAGTTTATCTGTTGTATGGTATGAGACACAGAGTTCACTGACCATGCAGGCAGACAGCTCATGCTTATCTGTATTGTGAGATCTGGGGGTGTACCCTGGCTCTCCCCCTGTTCTCTTGTCAAGGTTAGGCCAGGGAATGTTCTCCTTTCCATCTTCCTTCCCTACCTCTCTCCCTCTCTCTGGTTTCTTTCCTACAAAGAAATCCAAGTGTGTGGCCAGACAGGGATGGGGAGTGTGTTTCAGAGGGGCCCTTCAACAGGAATTGTCCTAGGAGAAAAACAGGTTAGAGCTGCTGTCTTTGAGTTCCAGATATCGGTGGATTTCCAAGGCAAAATTCTTGCCTGATAACACTTAGCTTATCCATGCCAATGTGTGACTGTTGCTCTTTGGGGTGGGAGGCCCAAACATAACCAAATTCACATTGGCCCTGTCGTTCACCTGGGTGTAAAATCACATTTTGAAGCCACAAGCTCTTGGGCACGGGAGGTGGTGTTGAAGTGACAGTAGTGCTCTCTGTTCTGCAGGGTTCCTGTGTTCTGGAGTCTAAAATAGCCCTTCTTAGCTGAGGCAAATCTCATTTCATCTCATTACTCCTCTCCTATGGGACCTGGCGGGGTTTTTTTCTAGGAAAAGATTTTGTGTGAGTTATTTATGTGGCTGTTACAAGGACTGTGCGTGACAGCCCCTCAGCCTAGGCTGCCTTTCATTGAATTGCAGATGATTCAGTGTGCTGTTAATTGGAAATGTTTTCAGTCACTGAACTATTCCATCTCCTTAGCAGCAGAAGTGGGGAAGCCTCCTCCAACAGAACCTAGGGAAATCTTGAAAATGAGATTAAGTGAAATAACAGATACTTACAGGTGTAGTCTTTGCCAAAGCAGTGTCTGTTTGCTGAAGTGGTATTTGCTGACTTTGACCTCTCGAATTCCTGAGCACAAACTTCTCCACGTTTACTTCGGTGTGACAGAGAAGTTTGACGGAATTGGCAAGACAACTGGGGCTACACTGCTGGCCTGTGGCTGGAAATGTGTGTGCCATATTTCAGTGCTCTTAGAAGTGGGCCATGATGAGCTGCCACTGGCTCAGTCCTTCTGGCATTAGGAAGCAGCCAGCTTAGGCACGAACAAGTCCAAGGCCAGTGCCAGAACACAGTAAAGCAGTTGCTGCACCATTTTGTTGGACAGCCTCTCTGCAGGTGTCAGAAAGCAGCCAGTGAGGCACAGGAGAACTGGCAGGGGTCTGAAGGTGGAAGTCAGGCTTGGCTGATAAGTCAGCCTTGTCCAGACCATTTGTGGGGGTTTCAGTGGTCCCTGTTCCTCCTGGTGACTCATTAAGGCAAGGAAATGCCCCTGTTACCATTTCTAGTAGAAAACCTACAGCCATCAGCACCCTGTTGAAATCTGACACTCTGGAGCATCCAACCTGACATCAAGACATTTGCAACCCTTGAGCATCCAAACAGATCTCATGCCTCCTTAATGCTGGAAGATGGAGGACTAGAAACTGGAAGATGATGACTCTGGTCCTGCTGTTCTGCATGTGGCTGTTGTGAGTTCTGATCTCCTTTCTTTTAACCACAAACTCTATGAGTGTGGTAGGAAAGGATTGTTGGAGTGAAACACAAATGCCACATGGTTAGCTGGAAAATGGGACAAAATGTCCTTTTCCTGCTGTATAATCGATACAGTGCTCACGGTGATTCCACAACGTCTGGGATGAGCTCAGCTGGCCTCAAAGCAGGGTGTGTGCCCCCCCAAAGGCTTTGTGTGAGAGGTGGTCTGTGCAGTGCTGTGGCATCTGTCCTGCTGATGGTGTCCGTACGAGCAGGGCTTTCAGGAATTATCATCTGCACTAATTTGAAGCTGTAGTTCATGTGTGTTTTATGGGCTGGTGGCAGAAGAGCACATCTGTCAAATACTCAAAAGTTCTCTCTTTTCTAAAGTCTCTTTTATCTTGAGACATCATTGAATGTGAATGTTCAGTGCTGCTTTTGTGCATATCCAAGTGAATATGTTTTGTATTGAAGCAGCTACTTCAGGCATTGATTTGTCCTTGCTTGTAGGTCTGTGGCTGCCCTGATACTTTCTCTTAAAGTCCCAAAGTGGCTGCACTATGTGAACTGAATGAGGGCTGGGCTAATTTTTTTCTCTCTAAGGTGGTTGTCATTCTAAGCCATACCCTGACACGTAAGAGACTTCATCTTCACTGCATTTCAGAAGGAAGTAGCTAAGGCACACTTTTGGTTTCTAAAGGACTGTGCTGGTGCAGAGAGAGTCAAAGACCAAGTATAAACCCCCTTCTGTTGAAGAGTTTCACCAACTTGCACCTTTGAGAACTGGCCTGCCTGACCCTAAACTGTTGATTTGAAAACAGGGTAGTGTGGAGAAAACGGGAGAGTGGCGAGGATCTCTGCATCCCTCTCCAGCGCTATCTCATCTTCTCTGCGCTTCCCTCCCTTGTCTTACCGGGCTGGTTCCTCCCTTCCCAGCAGCCAGGACCTGCGGGCTGCTGGAGTTCTGCCGCCTGGCAGCCAACAGGTAGCGGCTGGCTCCGAGCCGCGGGGCCGGGCNCCCCCCCCCATCACCCCCGGCCCCGCTGAGCCCCGGCCCGCGCAGCCCCGCTCACCTGAGCCGTTCCGAGCCTCCGGCGCCGAGAAGTTGCGGGAAGAGTTGCCGGGGGCCATGGCTGCGAGTGCCGGGACCAGGGACGGAGAAAGTTGGGCAAGTTCCCTGGGCGGCTCCGCGATGGGATGGGATGGGCTGGGCCCCCGCGCTTTCCCGGCGGGATGCGGGAGGAAGGAGCGCTCCCAGAGCCGGCGAGCAGCGGCTGAGCCCCGGCTGCGCTCGGTTCCGCTGCCGCCCCGCCGAGCCCGGAGCAGGTTCTGACATCAAGAGCAGCTGACTCGGGCAGACACGCCGGGGGCGAGCATCCCTCGCCGCCGCCGGTGGGAGGGAACGCGGGTGCGGACACGGCGGCTGGGCAGTGCCCCTTCACATCACACCCCGAGGGGATGGCTGGATCTGCGCCCTCCCGGTCACAGCCAGCCTGCGCTCGCCGGCGTCGGGAGGACTATCAGATTTTTTTGCCTTTTAAGTAGCTCTGATCTGCCTTCAGTGTGTGTTTTTTTCTCTTTACAGACACATACACTTTTCATCCCCGAGTCATAGGCACAGCCCCGGTGGGGCTGAGGGATGTTAAGGAAGCAAATTACCCACTGAAAACTGTTGCTTTGACCCTCTGACCCCTCTAACTTCAATTCTGACCCGAGACACTTCACCTGCAATTAATTCTCTGCTGTTTTCTGCTCTTCTGCTTCTTGCCACAGCTCATTTGCTTTCTATCTCCAGAAAACAGCTCTATTGCTAGCTCAGATTTTATTCGTCTTCTATTTGCCTTAAAAATACTACACAAGAACTTCCTTGGGTCTTGAGAAGCTGTTTTACTCTTTTTCCTTGCCTTGCCAGAGCAGTAGCCTGTTCTTTTCTGCGGCTTTGAGCTGATGATTTTGTTGTGCTCCTGGCCACTGTTTATACATGAGATGAGTTCCTCCATTATGATTTGATAAATCACATGTTCCCAAGGCAAACGGATCGTTCTGTACCTCGGAGCACTTCCTGTACTGAGAAAACGTGATATCATGTCAGAAGCCTGTGAGAAATCCAGCAGCAACAGGCAGGGTTTTCTCTGTGGCAGAGCACAGTGTAGGGGATTTGGTTTGCTTTATAAAAACTACATATGTCTGTCTGGAAATCTCCCTTGCTTCTGTCTCTTTCTCTCTGTAGTTGCAAAGGCTGGCATCAACTGTAGGAGGCATTTTTTGGAGCTTCATAAGTCTGTAGGAATCAATCTGTACCAGTAAAAGGGAGGCCCAGCACACACAGAGCAGCACTCCCAGCATGGGCTGTCAGCCAGATTTGGCAGCAGCATCTTCATTATGGGCCATTTTTGTGTAACCCAGAGGAGTTCATCATTATTAGGTTGTCCTCTAGTGGACCAGCAGCAGACAGAAACCTGGAGCACATTTTGCCCCGGTGTTGCAGCTCTTAGAAACCAGAGACAGGCTAAGGCCAATTTGTCTTCTCTGCTGTAAGGTTTCTGTTGAGTCTCTGGAGTTACCCCAGTAAGTGATTTGCCCGTGAGTTTTTTCCATGGCAGGTATCTGCAGTATCTAAGTTTTGAGCATGTACAACTTGTGAAAAAGTGGTGTTTCTCAGTTAATATTTTCTTAAAAACTCTTTCCTTCACATCTTGGGTGTAAGTTAGTGTTCATCTGTCTGGGGTTACTGCTGCAAAGCAAACAGTGGTTTGTGTGTGGGTGGTGGAGTGTTGTGAACAGGGTGCTGTCCTCTGCAGAGAGTGACTCCAGGTAATTTAGCTTTATCCAGGCTTGAATTGTGGATTATGAGTCTTTGCATGGGAAACTTGTAGGCAGTTGCTATTCCAAACATTTCCCCTGCATAGACAAGCTCCTTCTCACTTTCCCTGGAGAGGAACGAGCTATCTTATAGCTTTCAAAGAAAGAATCTGACATTTAAATGTAGCAGTTGTTCCAAAGCACAACTTTATTTGTAATTTGCAATCTCAACCATGGCTGTTCACTTAGAAACGCCTCACACATGAGGAAGCTGTAATTCCTTCTTCTCAGCTGTAGAGGCATAAAACCCCACAGCAGCTCTGTCCCTGATGCACACGTGCCACAGCTGACTTGACAAAGCCATGCTCAGCATCTGAGATTTGCCTCACCACCACGGCTGTGTCACTGTTCTATTGCTGCGCTTCTATAGTCAGGCTTTGACAACGTTTGCTTTTCCCTTTTTTTGCTCTGTCAATAGTCTTTGGAAGTTCTTGCCCTGGGGAGGGACTGGTTGTACAGAGTTTCACTGAGTTGAAGGGATAGAGAGAAGGGAGGAACATTAACTGCAGCAACCGGTGATGCGCAGCCCGTCTGTGCACAGAGCTGTGCAGGAGCAGGCACAGTAATCGGCTCATTATCTGGCTGAACACTTGAAGACAGCAGCTCTCTGAAGGACTGGTTCTGTGAGTGTTCATCTACTGGAAACTGCAGCAGGGATGAGCTCTCAGGGGACCTTGGGATATAGCCGATGAGTTGTACTAACCACTGCATGTAATTACAAGGAAGATTGAGGCACTAACCCCTTGAAAACACCTCTTAAAAGAGAGATATAGTAATTAACATTTAGGCAGGGAACAGCCATCTCGACAGCCTAATGATGTAGATAAAAGTAAGGAAATGGAGCTCAGCCCTTGAACATAAAAGAAAGAAAAATTACTTCTTCCTACAAACTTGGCATCGCCACTACACTCAGACCATCCTGTCTGCAACAGCGCTGTTATGAAGAAAGATAGTAATCATCCAAAGCTGCTGCTAGGCAAATTCTGCAACCAGGGAATGGATCTGGCTGGTCTAACAGTGGTTTAACCCTGAAAGGCTCTTGCATTTCAGTAATGAGTTATATTTCCTGTGCCTGTCCCGGCTGGAGATCCTGACTTACGCAACGCGAGTGGAACCACAGCATCCCGCGGGGCAGAGAGCAGCGCCGGCTGCTGTTACCGTGCTACTGAAACCATTTCCCCAGCTGGTTTCACCAAACAATTTCTCATTAAATTGAGACTTTCTCATTTGCTAAATATTTATTTAGCACCTGGCTGCTGCTCTGATTTGCACTCTGGAGAGGGGAGCCTTCACTAAGAGCCAAGTTGCAAATCCTCCCTGCGAACTCGCTGCTCTCCTCACTCACGACTCCAGACGTACAGAATGGGCCTCTGCATTTTCATTGCTTAGCTCTTTGTCTGTGATTATATTGATCAAGTAGCCTAATGGGTGAAGTTTTGTCCTTGTAGTGGTCTTAGGGATAGGGATGATCTCACTCAGGATGTGTTAGACATGGTGCATCAGCTCTCCACACTGGCTGAGTGCTGTCTTTGTCCGACAGCTGCACATCGGTCTCCCTTC
This sequence comes from Machaerirhynchus nigripectus, assembly GCA_013397975.1. Lineage (NCBI taxonomy): Eukaryota > Metazoa > Chordata > Aves > Passeriformes > Dicruridae > Machaerirhynchus > Machaerirhynchus nigripectus. The sequence continues at coordinate 91,638 of VZRQ01008163.1, read as the reverse complement.
TTTACAGCAAGATTGGTAAAGTAGTTTCCGACTGCTGTTCCATTTTACCTCCCTTGATTCTGGAAAGTGGGTCTTTGCCACATAACGTTTCCCTTCCCTGTAGATGAGAAGTGATAGCAAACTTAAATAATTTCCCTAAAGCCACATGCTGAGCTAGAGGTCAAAAATTGACAGCAATTCTCTCTACAACAGCCCTGACTTAGCATCTTACCCATCTTCCTGCAATGTCTATCTCAGCACAACTTCTGTATCTTCACAGAGGGATGTGTACTGAATGTGATGATCTGATTGAAAAAAAAAAACCCACAGAAAACTCAAATGTTTGGAGGAGTACATTTGTGAAGGCAGCTTGGCGGTGACTCAGGTGCTGCTGTCATTGATCCAGATGTGCACAGCTGTATGTATGGTCTGGCTGGTTGGAAAGAAACTGATGTTGTGTTGGTGCCTGACTTGATTCATGTCTACTAAGTGATCCAGTTCTGCCCTGAGCTGGTATTAATGAACAAGGAGCCTGAGCCATGAGCAGACTCCTGATTTCCCAACTCCCAGGCTCTGCTTTCTCTTAGACATGAGCATCTCTAATGAAAGCAGCAAGTGAATTCCCTTTCTCAGCTGCTTCACAGGTACATGTGGCTTTACAGGAATACTTCGGCTAAATGGTCATCTAAGCTCTCCTGTTATCTGTGCTGGATTTCTAATTAATTAGCACAAAGTGGACATTTATCTGAAACCAGATGATGACCTCCTCCCCGCAGGTTTCTGCCCTTGAAATGACAGGTCCAAGCTGCCTGGCTTATTCCAGTCCCACGCTGCTAATTTGAGGTTTTAGCCCTCAGCCTCTGCCCATCCCACTGCTCTCGGAGAGCCAAAGGCCAGGGCAGCACCTTCTGTGGTTTTGTTTTCATTGCTAAAGGTTAGAGGATCCCAGAGACAAAGGCACAGCCAAAAATAACAAGGGGCTAAGCAGGACTTGCCCTGCGAGAGGCTGGCGGGCTCCAGGGCCGGGTCAGCCGATGTGCTGAGGTTGGGGATGTGGATGTGTGCTTGGTACACGGGCAGATCCCCTTGTCGGAGATAAGAAGCTGCCAGCACATCTTGACGTTGGACAGGAACAGCCAGGAGCCCTCAGGGAGACAAATCCTGCCTCAGGGAATGTATTTGTTATTAGTCACTGATTCCTTTTTACAAGAACAGGCATTAGTACAAGGAGGAGGCAGCTGTAACCTGAATTCCTCAGGAGTCTGAACTGGGGGGAAAAGAGTTTTGGCTTGGATCTGTGGCTTGTGGATAACTGTTCATGGAGCTCAAGAGGAGGCAGAGCAGGAGGATTGATATGGGGGGTTGATGACCAAGAGTAGGTGTCTGCCCAACCGAAAATGAACGCTATGCCATCCTTCTTTTCAGTGAGAATTAGGATTCTGTTAAGCTTGGAAATGGAAATTACAGATCCAAGATGAAGCAAAAGGGAAAATCAAGTCAGGGAAACGAGATAAACTCCATTCGGTGCCTGGAAAGAGCTGTCACATGAAATTGCAAATCCAAGTGTAAGGATTTATGACAGAGCTAATAAAAAGTAGTGTTTTATAACCAGACACTGCAGTCCTGCTGCCTGGTTCTGAGAAGGGCAGGGGGAGAAGAAAGCAGTAATAGTTGATTTTTGAGCTGTGGTGCACTGAATCTACCTGAAGTCCAGTAAAACATTTGATACAGCATGTCACAGGAAATTTTCAGTTTGCAGAAGATGTGAACAAGCACAAAACGTGTAAAATTAATAAGGAATTAAATCCCAAGTGAAACCGAAGCCTTGTGTCAAGGAGGCTGTTAGCAGTGGTAGCACGGGATGGGAAGCCCTCCTGGCATGGACCTGCAGGTCCCAGGAAAAGCTCTGCTCACCTCAGCAACTGGGTCGCTGGAGCAGCCAGATGTTCCTTTCCTCTCCACTTCCCCCCAGGAAAACCAGCCATATGTTCCCTGTGCCGCTGCAGGGCACGGAGGCATCTGCTGGGGTTGGAGGCAGTGGCTCAGAGCAGTGGAAGAGGTGGGAACCTTTTAAAATGATAATGAAAAAGTAAAATGATGCTCACTTATGAAAACAACGATTCGTAAAGCGCTTTGCCTCTTGGGCTGTTGAACACTGAGAGCAGAGGCAGATGCTCCAGCCACAGCAGCCGGCATTTGTTACCAGCTGGGAGTTCATTAGTTGGAAAGATGGGAGAGGAGGAAGATGTGGGTTCAGTGTGAGCTCCCTGTTTAACGTGGCTCAGAAAAAGGTAAATGTGATTCTCAGAGGGACCTGCTGTGATGTTTCCCCGGCAGGAGTTACTGTTGTTGTGTAAACTGGAGACGATGCTTCCTCTGGAAATCTGTGTGGATTCTTCACCTTTCATGTCCAGATCTACACAGAAAGTTGAGCTGCAGAAACACTGAGTGAGTCAGGACAGAGTTAGGGCACAGGGAGGTGTGCAAGGTGATGCTGGGGATGAACAGATCCAGTTTTGCAGGTCAAGCTCACAGAAAAGATGCTTTCTCCAATAGTGCTTTCTTTCCGAATCAATGCAGATTCCAGGAGAAGGGTTAAACAAGCAGAAGCTGGCCACTTTGCTCGTTGCCTTAAAATATTTGGAGAGAGTTCATCTGGATAAAAATCAGCCCCAAATGTTATTTTTGATTGACTCAGCTCCTGGAGGGTTTTGCGGCAGTAGAGGATGCGGATACATCACCGCGACGCTTTCTAAATGTCCCAGTTTGCCACTGGGCGTCTTTCTCTCCTCTCCCCCTGATTTTTCCTGCTGCGTGAGAAGGGCTGTTGGTTTAGAAGGCAACAGAGATATTTGTACTGCCTCCTGCCCTGGGTTATTCCTCTGTGCAAAAGGGCCCTTCCCACATCTTGAGCCACCATAGCCCCGTGGTTCAGCTCAGTCAGATCGTCTTTCCACTGGCACTGTGCACAGTGGCCTACTGATGCCTGGGGTTTTTTCCTCTGTTCCTTATTTTGCAGACTTGGGTGACAGTCAGTGCCTTTGTAAAGCCATTTTAAATGTGCTGAGTTTTGTATAAGACCGTGTGTGTGTGTGTGTGTGTGTACGGATCTGGGCTGCTGAGGTTGCAGCTGGGGTTGTCAGCAGACCCAAGAAGCCAGACCTATCTCTAGGTCCAGGATTTATTCCCATCAGAAAAACATAGTTAATTAAAGCCTTCTTCTGAAAGGAATTTCTTAGCCACACTAGAGGGATAACAAAGTGAAAGCCGTGTCCTTAATCCTGCCCTTTCATCTCCTAGAAATTCCTTCCTCTCCTGTCTCTTTCTCTGTGTCCTGATTGTTAAAAGAAATGAGAAATAATTTCCACTTGGAAAAAGCCCAAGACAACAAAACTCCAGCCCAGCTGATCGCAGCAGAAGCCAAGGAGACAGAGCTGAAAGGAGGGAGCTGTTAATGAAGCATCAGCAGCGAGCCAGGGGCAGGAGCTGGAGCCCATCCAGATGGCACCGCTAATTCCCTGCATCCACTTTACACGCGTGTCCTCCCGGGAAGAGCTCGGCCGAGCGGCCGCTCTCCGCAGCGCTGGTCAGCTGCAGCCTCGCCCCTAGCCCCAGGAGGGGATTTTCCTGGGTTATTCCAGGCCTCCAAATCAGCTCATCCAAATTCCCTCTATGAATGGGGAACGACATCTTCCCTGCTGACCCATCGAGGGAAAATGCAGCCCCAGACTTTGCTTCTCAGCATCGCATTCCTGCATGGATGCATCAGCGCTCCAATTGCTGCTCTCCTTCCAGCCATCCCTGTCAGCACGGCTGGGAAGGGTCAGGAGGAAGGAAGACAGGGAGCAATGGGAATGGAGGGATCAACAGGAATGGAGAGCAGAGCTGGCAGCGTGGGGAGCAGAGGTGCAGCAGCACGGCCCCGATGGCAGCGCGTGCTGCGGCTGTGCCAGCGCTGCCCCGTCTGCTCCCGAGATCCCACAGCTTCCCTTCATCCCCAGGCAACCCGGATATTCGTGTTTCCTGGCCTGGCAGATAAGGCGGCCTCGCCATTAATCAGGAGGCCTGGAGAATGGGATCAACGCAAGGCAGGCGTGCTGCAGAGTTAATCTCCTTTACTCCCCGATGATGGATGGAGCTCATTGCAGACATTAATCAAGTCTGTGAGCGTGCACCAGGCAAATGGATTAGACACTGTGCTGTTGGCAGAGGCAAGTCCCGAGTCCCTGGGCAATCCTGGAGGAAGCCCGACGTGGTGGCAGTGCCAGTCGGGGCTGCAGCACAGCGGTGAGGTGTGGGTGACAGAGATTACAGCTGCCAGAGCCCCAGGATTGCCTAGATGTGTCCCCAGTTCTGCTCTGGCTGCTCCTCCCCAGGGGCTCGGGGCTGTGAGGTGAGTTCTGGTCATGGATGGACTGTGCTCATCCATGGAGCTGCTCTTCTAAACAACATGCAGAAGAAGGTCCTGGGATGGTTTCAGGGACATCCAAGCATCTCCAGTTATGCAGCCCCCAGATCTGCCTGTTACCCAGAGGAGATCCAGCTGCTTGTGAAGGGAAGCTCTGGTGGGAATGGAGAAAGAGCATCAGGCAGCAGAAACCACCTGTGAGGCTCTGGAGACTGTGGGAAGGGGCTGTCCTGGATAAGCAGGAATAGGACCCACTGTCACATCCCAGCCCTGGCCATGGCTCTGCAGAATCCCTTGTGAAAGGCTCTTTTCTGGTGTGAGATCCTGTTCCAGCTCTGCACTTTGCTGCTTTGGACATTGCTTTGGACATCACGGATTCAAGGAGTGGTGTCTTGGAAGCAAAGCAAGATGTTTTCAGGCAACATGAGGAAAATGTTTTTCATCTGCTTCAGACTGGTGTTGGAAGGACCAGCAGTGAGAGCCACCCCAAATCCTCATCTTCCAAAGGGGGAGAAGTTCAGGCCCGAGGAAGCAGAGGGAAATGCCCCAGAAAGTTATGGGCTGTGCCATTGCACAAATGTCACTCCACAGGGAGCAGGATATGGATTTCCAGCATGGCCAGCCTGCAGCACCTGCTTCCCCCTCAGAAATGAGCAGCTCGGGGTATTCCCGGCGGGCAGCCCTGGGCCCGGATCCGCTGGAGCGATGCCGGTGGCCCACGCGCTCCCTGCTGCACAGCAGCTGGAGGTTGCAATATCCACTGACAGCCAACGAGTTGTGGTTTTCTGATGATTAATGACACCTCCCTCCTCATGGGAGTCATTCAGCCTCCACGCAGCTGGATGATAACAGAGCCAGGGCGAAATTTGGGTGTTTCCAGAGAATAAGGCCCAGGGCGGGGAGTGCAGTGCTGCAGTTGCGGGTTGGTTTATTCCCCCCACGTCAATCCTGGAAGGGAGCTCAGTTTCTGCAGGTAAATGTGCCTGACCTTCATTTCCAGGACGGATGCAAGTGGATGGGTGGAATCCAAGAGGTTTGTTAACAGACGTTTTCTTTCCCCCCTCTGCCTTAAGTTTAAAGCCCAACTGACATCAAAGCAACAGAAAGTCTAATCCCGTTTTGAATCAGTGCAAGCACACGCAGCGAATGTTAAACAGGGAATCTGGCTGCAAAAAAAGGGAGGATTATCTTTAATTTCCTGAGTGAGGGACTAAGCAAGGGAGACGGAGAGAAAAGAAAGGCACAAGACCAGAAAGAAGTGACTGTCAGCACAGGGAGGCTCGAGGAGGAGGAAGAGGAGGAGGGCAGGACGAGGAGGACAGTGCGAGCAGCAGCTCACGTGTGCCTGGAGAGGTGAGTCCAGTGGGAAGGAGCCCCATGCCAGCACCTGCCCAAGTTCCCACAGGGATTCAGCGTTTGGGTTTGCCGTGCCAGGGCAGGGGCTGGTGCAGGCTGTAACTCCTGGCTTGCATGTGTTCGAGCCGGGGCTGTGGAGCTGCTTTTCAAGGGAGCTCGGAGCTGGACTGCCATGGAATGATGTAGCGAAGGTTTGGCTACCTGGTTACTTTTGTGGGGGGAAAGTATTTGTTGCAAAAGATCCTACCTGAGCAGAGCTTCCTAAATCACCAAGCCCTGCTACCTGTCTGAGAGCTGACTCTGGGTGGGTTTCTGTAGCTCTTTGCCACCAGCAAGTCCCACCAGCTCTGCTAAGGGCAGTCACTGCTGCCTTTCATACGGAGGCTGATGTTCAGCTTCACAGGGCATGAGTTCATGGAGCTGTGTCCGGGTTCTGGCTTGGGTCTGGGATGTATCCTGGCATTGAAGCCCTCCTGGTGGCAGTGGCCAGCTGCAGGCAGCAGCTGTGCTGTGGCGTGACAGGAGGAGATGTCTGGGGCCAAACCAGCCCAAACCCTTCTCTGCCAGAGCCTGGTTTCTGGGAGCTGTGATCCTCCTCCTCCTCCTCCTCCTCCTTGTGGGCAGTGCATCTCTCTCTCTTGATCAAGCCCCCTAATTCATCTGCTTGGACTGCTTCCAGCAGCAGCTATTGCCAGGAGGGTGTGTGAGAGGCAGTGGAGTAAATGCCTACGTAAGCACCTTTGTGTCCAGATCCTCCATCCTGCTCTGGCTTTGCCCTTGACACTGGTGCCAGCGAGGTGGAGTGCTGAGCAGGGTGGGAAATGCCTGGCCGGGATGTAATGTGGGAGGAGATGGATGCCTGTACAGGAAAGGCTCCATGGGGACAGGATGTGACTTCTGAGGATTGGGAATGAGGCTGAGACTTGCTGGGCTGCTTAAGGACACGAGCAAAGCCCAGCAGTGGGGCACCCATCACCCCTCAGTGCTCAGGGAGCCAGGTGATGTGTGAATCAATGTCAGGAGCTGCAGGAAGGGCTCCTGTGGGTGGCTTTAAATCTGGGCAATAACCTGCTTTCTGACCTGATTCGGTGCAGGAGAGGCTCTTCCTCGCCCTGCTTCATCCTCAGCCTGCACCCTCCTCCCTGCAGGACAGATCCCATGGTCCAACACAGCCTCTGCCAGGGTGGTGCTGCCCTTGTGCAGGTGCCAGACATCAGCCCCGTCCTGACTCTGAGCTGGGAGTGTCTGGGCAGTGGTGTCTGCACACCCATCCAGGGAACCGACCCTGCCTGCCGTGGGCACCCAAGTGCCATTGCTCCCATGTTTGCCTGAGCCTCCTCCTGCCCAGGTATGAGATGCAGCCCTCGGGCTGCAGCGAGTCTTTGGGTCAAGCTGGGCACGCTTTAAAAAACCAGCAGTGAAAGGAGAAGCCTGAGCCACAGCTGAAAGGGGGGATGTGTATTTCCATCCAGCTGGTTCATAGCATACTTAAAATGTTTTGGATGTCTGGTATGGGCCTTTGCAGACCTCCTACCCACTCAGCAGGGATGAAACAGCCATGAACTTCTAAGTTTGATTTTCGTGGGTGAGATTTGGGAGTGGAGGTCTTGCACTCCAAAATGTGGAGCCGTGTCTGTCACAGCCTCACCTGGAGCCAGTGCTGGCCATGGAGCTGCTGTGGCTGCCACTGTGTGTGTTGCTTCTGCCGGTGTGGCTGCTTCCCTGCAGGCAAATGCATCACTTGGAGTTTTACCCCATCTCAAAGTAATGTCAGAGTAGAGAGGAGGGTTTGCACCGCTGCAGGGGCTGCAAGATGAGCCAGGATAAGCTGCAGCCACCCAAGACGTGGGCTAACCTAAAAAACCTGCTTTATATTGTTGCATTGAATTAAAAAACAAAACAAGCCAAAACCAACCTCCTTTCCAATACTTTACAAGGAGGCGATCGCGGTAGCGGGGACCTCTAGATGGCAACATCGACCTGAAGAGCTGCAAGCAGGAGCCGGGGCCCCGCAGAACTGAGCAGCCCGACCCGGCTGGAGCCCCCAGGCCCCTCAGCCAAAGTGGGGAACACAAGTCAGTGCTCCCTTGGGCACCTTTCTTCAGGTGCTGAGGGCAGAGGTGGCCACACAGCTGTGCCTGCACCTTGAAACCCCCTAAACTCTAAAACTTCTCGTCCTGGTGCATAGAAGGCGGCGAATTGTTAAAGGGCTTTCTCTGCAGTGAAAACTCAGTCGATGCTCTCAGCACCTGCTCTGCAGGCACAGGGGGATAAATGTCACGGTGGGGGCTCTGTCAGCTCTGCAAGGTGGACACGGTTGAAGCCACTGGCAGCTCTTTGTGCTGGTGTCACCAGCCAGCTGTTCAACCTTCAAGAGTGGATGGAAAACTGGGATTCATGGTGGGAAATGGGGGCTGCTGCCTGCTGCTTCCAGCTCCACTCCCTGCAGGCAGGGCCAGGGAAGGCGCTGGGCTTCGGGGCAGTGTCAGGACTGCCAATATGTGGTTAAATGTTTGAAGACTGCACCAGAAATTGTTGATTTCTAGTAAACCCCTCCAGTGGCACCCTCCATTCAAAAGGCTTGTGGGACACCAGAGATTAAATTATCCAGCTTTAACCTCAGGAGTGTGGCTGCAGCAGCACAACCTTTGGCTGGGGATGTCAGGGTGCTGTGCCCTGACTGTGATGTAACAGCGAGTGCTGGAGGTCGCTGGGGTGAAAAAGTCCTTCCCCTGCCTGAAATGGGGCACACATTTTGTACAAAGCAGGACCTGGGCTCCTCTTTTGCAAAGGGGGTTTAGTTTGTGCTCAGGGAGCTGCAAAGCTTAATTAAGATCCTTAAAAGGACAAAAGGTGCTACATAAATTCAGGGGATTATTATAAATGTCACTGCGCTTTACAAGCTCTGGAAAAACTCAGAGGAGGAATAACAAGACATTTCACTTCACAGCCCTTTCTAGCAGGGCTACTTAGAGCTTCGTGCTTCACCATAGCAGCCATAAAATGTTGACATTTATAATTAGATGTGCATAATAATCTCTTTATTCCCGAACTGAAAAGACAGGGTGTGTCTGGAAACGTCAGTCCCTCCTCCCTGCCAAGGATCCCCCTCATTGGGGTTGCTCATGAAACCATCATTTGGTGAAATGTCTCGGGGCCTGGTTTCAGGAGGTGTGGGATCTTTGCAATTCCCCCAGGGAGCTGCGGGCTGGCCATTTAGTGAATAAAACCAAAGCCTCCGTGTGTTTTTAATCTGATTAGTTGATGATAATCCAGTGGTATCATGCAACAAAAACTGTCCAGCTTTATTAGGCAATCTCTTGTTTTAAAAGAACTGTGCTCGAGGGAGCACTTGCCTCTGCTGTTTCTGCTGAAGATTGGCAGAAATGGGTGATTTTTGGTGGTTGTAGTGCTTTGTGAGAGCAGGATTAATTTGGGTCTCGGACAGCTGGGGATCGGTGGATTTTGGTCCCATGGGTGCCATCAGTGGCTTTATGCAGCCCCTCTGCCAAGGGGGCTGGGGGTGGAGGGAGCAAAGGGCTGATGGGGGACGGCTGGGACTGAAGGTGGGGGAGGGCTGGTTCCCGGACCACCGTGTTGCTTCTGAACCGATGAAGGGGGACCTCCGTCCGGGGCCGGTCCTGTAGCACCGGACCAATCCCGGACCAGGCACGGGGTGTCGGTCCCGTACCGTGCCAGTCCCAGACCACCGGCTCGGTGCTGGATTGAAGAGGATGGAGGATTCCCAACGGAGCCGGTCCCGAACCGCTGGCTCGGTCCTGGATCGAGAATGGGGAACCTCCCACCAGCTCGGTCCCGGACCCCGCCGGTCCCGGAGCATCGGGTCGG
>VZRQ01008163.1:0-81531 GCA_013397975.1 Machaerirhynchus nigripectus | reverse complement strand
CCCTCGCTGCCCGCCCGGCCGCGCCCGCAGCGGGGCTGGAGCCTCCCGGGGGCACCGAGCTGCCCCGCTGCCGCCCCTCGGGACCCGGCTGGGTGCCTTCAGCCCCTTTGCATCTTTCCTCCGCCAGTTACGTAACTGGTTTGGGTTTGTTTGGGGGTTTTCTCCCCCTCCTCTCCCTCCCTTTTAACCCGGCGCTGCCGTTGGCTGCGGGAATGTTTGGGATACTTTGTTTCTCCAGGTGGATTCCTGGGCTGGAGGCTCAGCTCTGCTCGTGTGGGAGGGATGTTTTGCTGTTGGCTTTTCCAGCTTTGTGCGTTCCTCGAATTTTGCCTTCGCTGCTCCTCTTTGGAGAGGCTGAGGAGGTGCAGGTCCGGGTTCGGAGCTCTCGGTCTCTCCGAGTTGCCCGCTGAGCTCCGCGTGTTCCGGGAGCCGAGGCAGCAGCACCCGGGGCCGTTTTCCAAGTGAGGCCGGGCAGACTTTTCAAATACGAAGTCGTCTCACCGCCTCGCGTTCGCTTCTTGCGAGTGCTCTTGAGGAGCAGCCGAGAGTTGGATGCAGTGCACAGGGTTAAACGAAATAGTTCTGAAGACGGTGCAACACGGGAGGTTTCGAGAGGGGATTTGTTTGCAGCAAGAGGTTAGTCTGAGTCAAGTGGCTGAAACTTTGTTGTAAGGTAGATAAGCTTGTGCAGGTGCCCCAGGACGAGGGGAGATGACAGCTGACGCCGACGGGCACCAGCTTCAGTGCCGAGGGGTTCATCAGCCGAGTGAGCTGTGGGTGGGGGGAGAACTCCTTAGTCCAGTGTGGGAATCACACACCCCTTTGTCCCAGAAGCTAAGCCAGTACCTGAGGATCATCTTTTCGTCTGCCCCATGTTCCAGCCTGGGGAGTGCTGGCACACGGGGAACCCAGGAGGGGTCCCTGTTCATGGGCAGCTGCAGCTCCCAGCTGAGCAATGCTACGCCATGGGATTCTCCTTCTGGTTTTGCCCCCACCCCAACAGGACCTGTCGTTGTTGCCTTCTCTCCCCTGTGATTTCCATCCTCCAAACAGTGACCTCGATTGCTCGGAGGAAGCGACACCCGCTGTTACATAAACTGTGGAGGGCGAGCGCTCTGGGAAGGGAGACTGCACTGAGCCATGGCTGGGGGAACCAGAGCTGGTTCTGATCCGTCCTGGATGGGCACAGGGGAAGTTGAGGGGTAATCTGGCGATGGCCCTGCAGCTGGCACGGTGTGTGCTCCCTGCTCTCCTGCACGCACGCTCCTCCCCGGCGTCGGAGCAGCCTGCCAGATGCATGGCCCTGAACCAGGAGGGATTTTCTTGCCACACAGTTTGGGCAGCCCGGGCACAGTGTGGGAGCACAGGCTGGGACATGTGAACTGCTCCTGCAGGACCCCATGCCCTCTCCAGGGTACCCTGGCTGGCCAGGATATGGCCTTGATCCTGTTCTGAGCACAGTCGTCCTGCTGAATTACACCCAGCTCCTCACTGGGGCCAGAGAGAGCTCCTGAACTGGTGAAGGAGTGCCTTGGGTCCCAGGGCATTGAGCTTCACGGGAAGTTTGGAGGGTGAGGGTTTCTCCTTGCATAGGAGGAGAAGAGTGTGAGGCAGGCTGACCCGCTCCCGTGGGCTGCAGAGGGCTTTGGCTAAACCTTCCCAGCTCCATCCCTCGTGTGCTGCCACCGGGAAAGGAGAGGGGGAGACGCTGTGTGCCCCAAGCCCTGTGTGCTGCCTTTAGGGAGGACATGGTGTGTGTGGCCCCGGGGGGGACAGGGAAGGTGCTGTGCCCCGTCCCACTCCAGGGGCAGCACCCTCAGGAGGTTTCCTCCACAGGTTCTTCCCTCTCCGTTTAACATAAGGATGAGCCAAGTCCCTCCAGGACTAAATATAGTCAAAGTATTCGTTCTTCGGCACGGATACAAAAGCTGTCGCGACGGAGCCGGGAGGTAAATGGCTTTTGGGGGCTGACTCTGCTCTTCCCTCCGCAGGTCCCGGGCTGCCGCGCCGGGGCTCGGCCGCGCACAGGGCTCCCCAGCGTGCCTGCAGTGCCGTCACCGAGAGGAATGCCGAAACCAAGGGGCTAATGAGCACCAGAGAGGGAGGATCTATAACTTCCAGATGGCAACGAGCCCATAATCCCTTTGGGAAGAATTAGGGACTCGTCAACGCAGCAGAGTCTGCTGAAGGGAGCAAAGCACGACACCTCTGGCTCCAGGAGTGCTGTGAGAGGCTGAGGGCATCCCAATGCTGCCAGCGCCGGACACCCTGCCCCGAGCTGCCTGGCTTTGTCTCACAGAGCCGTGGTGCTGCCGGGAGCCTGTCCCCGAGCACTGAAGTATTTTTTGTTTTAACTGATTGCATGTCCTCCAACCAAACCCCGTCTGAGTCCTGCTCCTTCCGACGCAGAAAGGGACTTCTGCCCTTAACAGAAAGACTTCTTCCTTTTGGCTTTTATGCCCTGTGGGATTGTAAAGCATCTTTCTTGCTGGATTTCATCTCTCATCGAAGTGTGTTTTGAGGAATTAGGGGCTTATTCCCATGGCTTTATAAACCTCTGGGATCTGAGGGTTTCTGCGTTGCCACTGCTCCCACCTGCCTGCGATGGGGCGCGAGCAGGAGCTGATCCAGGCCGTGAAGAACGGGGACGTACCCGGCGTGCAGAAACTGGTGGCCAAGATCAAGGCGTCCAAGAGCAGTGAGTACCTGGGCACAGAGCCGTAGGCTCCCTCCCCCTGGCTGGGCACTCCTGCCAGTCCCGGGCTGAGTCTCAGTGCTGGCCAAGCCGGGGTGCAAGTGCTGGCTCTGACCCCCGGCACACGAGTTATGCCGCGGCCGGAGGCGGGAGTGCAAGCACAGCCCGTGCGGATGAATGACTGGGCTGTAAGCAATCCTACAGCTGAGCTGGGGTTCCCCGTGGGCTCAGGGCCAGGGGCCCTGGAGTGTGGGCCACTGAGCAGGGATGGGTGAAGGGAAGCAGCCGTGGCGGGGGAAGTGAACCGCTTTTGGGGGGGATGCTGCTACAAAGGGTCTTTAGCGGTTGCTGCTCACTCCTGGCCGTATTTATCTTGTGAAAAATTATCATCCCAGCCAGTCGACTGGAACCAATCGTCAAGCCTTGAATTTCAGTCTGGTAATGTTTAACCCTTCAGCAGGGCTGTTTTCTTGCATGTGCTCTCAGAAAGGTCAGCAGCAAGCACAGCTTGGAGTGAACAGAGGGCTCGGGGGGGGTCCCCAAGGGCACTGGGGTCCTGCAGACGCTGCACGGCATCTGGAGGAGATGGGGAGGGTGGAAAGGTGGAGGAGATCATGGCCAGTGCCACAAAGCCCTTGTATAGAACTGAGCTCCTGGTCATTTCTCCTGACAGACCAAGAGAAGGAAACTGGGAAAAGTAAATAAAAGGGCTCTCAGTGCCGTGTCTGGCTGGGGGAAGGTGCACCCTGGCTGCCCAGGCTGTGGGAGTGTGGATCCCCCTGCCAAGGCTGCTCATCGTGGGGGGTCTCATGGGGGTGTGTGGGAAAGCTGAAGGGGAATAAGCTGTCCGGAGGAGGGAGAGGGGAAACTCAGGTGGGAGAAGCTTTAAGGCTTCTTAGGAGCAGCTCAGAGCAGAGAGGTTGGCACGGAGAAACCCGAGTTAGGCTGAGGAATATAAATGTGAGGAGGGGATCAGCTCCCCTGGGTCATCTACTGGAAAGCTTTGACTGGGGCCAGAACTTTGCAAATACCAAGTGCTGGGCTTTCAGAAGGGCTGGGAGCCCCCTCCTCCCCAGACTGGGGGCATCTGGTGCCCCTTCCCTGGATGAAGGTACTGGGTGCCATTGCCTTTGCTGCTCAGTGGACTGTGCCTGTCCAGGGTCCCTGAGCTGAACAAGAGAAGTCTGCCCATGTGGATGGGTTGAAGGACACCCCCAAGGCAACAAATAATGTCAGGACATGAGTGTACTGCTGTTTGATGCAGCCCTGTCCCCCAAGCTGGTGTCCCACGGCCAGGCAGTGCGTGCAGGCTGGGGTGCCCATGCCTCTCCTCCTGCACACCCAGAGGGGTGAAGTCACACTTGTTTTCTCCCGTACCCTCCAGTAACTCTCTCCCAGTTCAATCCCGTCTGTTTTCCCTCTGGAGTCGTCCCCGCCCTGCAGCCGTGGGGCACCCACGTGAACATGTGTGTTTAACTCCCCCGCTGCAGCGGCGTCGGCAGCTCCCTTGGCTTATTTTCATTCTATTCCTTCATAAGGAGGGGACAAAAAACCCTCCAAGGCCGCTGCTGCAAGCCCTCTGAGAGCTGCAAGCTCCTGTGCTTGACCTGCTGTGGGGGCTTGCCTGGTCCTGGAGGCTCATCCCTGGCATGGAGGGCATCACTTCTCCCCATCCCTTATGGTTCCCTCTCTCTCCTTTCACCAATGCCATGTGAGCCAAGCATTTGCTGCCTTTGCTGCTCATTAAAGCTCCTTTTCCATATGACAGGCTGAGATGCTGATTTTTTTTTTTTTTCCCTTTTTATTTTTTATTCCGTATTTTTTTTTAATCCCTCTAAGAGTCCTTCTGCTGTCTCAGTGGATTGGGAGCTCGATCGCTGTGATCAGCCCTCTGGGGCTTCCTGTGCCTAAAAAAGTCACCGCACGTAAGCAAAATCCGAGCGCCAGTCCCGGCAGCGGGAACTTCAGGGACGCGTTGTTTAATATTCTCCGTGCGCAGCCTCCTCCCCGCGCAAGCGCCGCCACACAAATGGGTCACAGCACCTCTCGTTCCAAGGTGCTGGGGTGGGCAGGGACAAGATTTTTGGGGGCAGGAGCCGGGAGGGAAGGGGCAGGTGAGGGCAGTTGTCCTGCCTGCAGGAAGGGGATGTCGGCGCGACGCCGTGGTCGCTCCCACAGCCAGGGAGGGGGTTCTGGTCTGGGAGAGCCAGGCTGCTCCTGCCGGGCCAGCCGTGCTTTGCTGAGGTTCCCTGGCAATGGAAACATCCCGCTTTTTATTTTCCTTCTCCCTCTCCCCTCCCCTCTGCGTCGGGAGCGCTGCAGAGTTTAATTGAAATTGTTAAACGACCCGTCACGGCTTTGGCCTCTCTCCCCCGCGATCAATCACGTCCCTGGGCTGCTGCCCTCGCCAACAATGCACCAGTTGGCCCGGCCAGGGCCAGCACCGAGGGGCTGGGGCTCCCGGGGAAGGCGAGAGGCAGAGCCCCTCTGTCCAGGGATCTCATCCTGGGAAGGGATAACAGCTCCTGGAGCTGGACGGTGCTCAGCAAAGTCTGGGTGTTCCCATCCCTGGATGCAGGATAAGGAGCCGGGGATGGGGGGATGCCAGGGTGATGCTGGGAGAGGGGGTGCCCCTGTGATAGCCAGGGGCTGGAGGAGCCATGGAAGGCGATGGGAGCTGGACTCACTGTTTACCTTCCTCGAGGGAGTGGTGAAGGTTTTTGTTTAAACGTGTGCGAAGTGCAAAGAAAGGGCAGCAGCTGAGCAAACTGGTGTGAAACTCCCAAGGACAGGGAGCGAAGCCCTCCTTGGGGTTCAGCTGCTGCCTTGAGGGGGTTTGGTCAGCCACTTAGCCCATTTCACCAGCTATGTTGGTGCTTTCCAGACCTTAGATATATTAAGGACTGGGGTGGGTTCCTGGGACGTGGCTGTGTCTGGGCCATGACCTAGCAAGTTGTTAAATGCTAGCAAAGCTTGCAGAGGGATCTTGGCTTTATCTCCATGCCTGTGTTGGAGCCTCTCAGTGCTGCGTCCCAGCAGCACAAAGCACATTAAGGTTTTCCCAAGAGCTGTGCCAGCCCTCGGGTGCTGCTGCCACCGTCTAGTTTGGCAGGAGAGGGACGATGCTGCTCCGTGTGCTGTGAGACTGTAGCAGGCAGATGTGGGATAACACTCCTTCTCTCCCCCTTGAATTTCCTCCTAATCCCTAATAGCTGTATCAGCTTAAGCCTCAAAGCGCGAGGTTTAATATCTCTCCTGTGATTTGTTAGCCTTTGCCACCGGCGCTCTGTGTCCCTGTCCTCTGCAGAAACACCCGCCCTCCTTTCATGTCCTGCTGGGATTTCTGCTTCTCCCAGCAGCAGCAGGTCTGTAGTTGTTTGGGGAGGAAGTTGCTCCTTTTTGCAATCTGGGAGTTATTTTGTAATGACGTTGGATGTGCCTTTGTGCCACGCAGCAAGCCCAGTGTGCCACCCCCCTTACTGAGGAGGACCATCCTCCTCTTCGCTGCTGCTTCCAAGGGGGCTTGTCCCAAACCCTTGGGTACTCCTTGGTCTGGCTGCAGGGCAGAGCCAAGACTGGCCTTGGGCAGGATCCTTATCGCGTCGGGCTCTGTTACACACGATGGCTTTCCCTGCTGGCAGTGGTGCAGGGGTGTCTGGGCACCTTTCCCGCTCCAGTCCTGCTCCAGGCAGTGCAGGCGGCTGGACCTGGCTCTGCCACCAAGCACAAGTGTGGCCCTGGCCACGTCCCTTGAAGCCCAAGTTTCGAGGATGAGCTCCCAGAGCGTCCTTGGCTGTGTCCTCCCCTCCTCTCTGCGCGCGCTGTAGGTCTGACGGGCTGGACCGGCTCCGCAGCCGCGCTCCGGCTCGGGAAGGCTGTGGGCACGCCTGCGGAGAGACGCCGAGAAACTCTGCCGAAACGGGCAAAACTCCCTCTTCCTCCGGGACTGAGCCAGGAGCGGGGCGAGGCACCGTGCCCGGGGAGCCGGGCTGGCGGCGGCCCCGTGCCGGGGACCCCACCACCCCGCAGCGTGCCCAGACCTGCTCCTGAACCAGCCTGCGGTGGGTGGGTGGTGGGAGCAGGAGAAAAGAGGCTTCAAAGGCTCCGGAGAGTGCGGCAGCCACGGGGCTGGATGGTGGTGGGGCTGCAGCTCCACGGCAAGGAGGAATCCATCCTTTCTTCCTCTTCCTGTGGCTCCCGACCTCCCTGGCAGGGGGGGTGTCCTCTGGTAGCCTGGTGTTTGCAGGGTGGGTTTTCCCATCCACATCCTGGTGTTCCCACCTCTGTCGCTGGGAAGGAAAAGCCCCGCACAGGCAGAGGAAGGAGTGAAGGGACAGTTGCTTTCCGAAGCTGGGCTCCAACGGGTGTTGTGTTTGGAAAGGGGCCCGGCTGCCACTGGAGTGCCTGGAGCCAGGGAAAGCATCGCTGTGCCGAGTGCAGGAGATAAGGCACGAGCAAGCAGCGTCACACGGGGAGATGGAGGAGCCTGTGCTGGGCATCACCTGGCCCAGCCCCTGCCCCTCTGCACCCCATTTCCCTGTGTTCACAGCTCCACATCTCCCCCTGTCCCCGCTCTGGATTTCTGTCCCCAGCCTTTGGACACCCATTGGCGGGGCAGCCTCCGGTCCCTGCTGTGAGCCTGGGCCACTGCAGCTGACTTCTCTTGTCTCTGTAAAAGAGTGGGGGAAAAACCAGGCTAATTCTGGGGAAGGGGATGAATGTGGGGACTTTTGAGCCTGCTCCAGGCCATGCTGCTGTCCTTTGGAAATACCCCAGTGCTGCCTGGCTATCCCAGGGAATGTGGGATCTCCCAGAAAAGTGGAGGTCCCTCAGGGCCATGGATGGAGCCAGGCTGGCAGCCATCTCCTGTCAAAGGCAGGAGGCTGAGGTTTGGGACAGGAGGGGAATTTCCAACCCTTGGGCATTTCCTGGTGACTCAGCCCAGACCAGGGGGCTCAGCTGCCCCTTCCCGAGGGCTGCAGAGGCCATTTTGGCTGGCTGACCCAGAAACACGAGACAATTCAGGTGACGACAGCTTGAAGGCAGACAGGGAGGGCAGCCCCGAGCCCTGGGACTCCGTGTGCCCGGCTGCCAGCAGCACACGGGCGGCATAACCAGGACGGTGCTCCCCGGGGCTGGAGAGAAGGGGACGTGGCAAGGACACTGCCAGCACAGGCATTCCATCTTCTGGCTCAGCTGGTTCCAGGAGGGAGCTGGTGGCCCATGATGACCAGCATCACTTCTGCCACCTCTCCATCAGGATCCCAGTGCTGCAAGGAGGGTTTTCTGGGAAAGGTGGGAGATGAATTGTTGGATCCAAGTGGCGATGGACCGTGCGTAAGATGGTTTCCTGCTGGAAATGGATGCTTCCACCAGCATCGCTCCGGCAAGAGTTAAAAGCGAGGTTGGATGCCGTGCGTGTGTGTGTGCATGCACGCGCCCTGCTTTGTTTTTAAAAGCGCCTCGGCTGTCCTGGATCCCCGCCAGACCCGGGGCCCGCCGCTGGCAAAAACTCCGGCAAAGGAGTATGAAAGGGGCAAGAAACTAAATAACAATAAACCGCCTTTTTTTTTATTCTGGCTGCTCTAGCAAGCGAGAGGGTGGGGAGGAGCTGCGAGCATTCCGGCTCCCCCGAAATCCCATCCTGACTTCCCTAAAAAATCACGCCTGGGATGGAGAGGGAGGGATCTGTTTGAACCTTGGGGCTGTAATATCACCCAAGCCTTGCCGAGGTGTCCTGGTGAGTCACAGGCCTGTCTGGAGATGCCCGAGAACTGCTTGGAAATGGCTCTGTCGGGATGATCTCTACCCTCCCAGGGAAGGGCTGGATACTCCGGCCCATCCCTCGCTGCTGCGGGATGCTGCCCGGGGTAGGTGCGCAGCCACCCCGAGCCGTTTGCAACCCCAGGGAGAAAGGCCGGAGCTGCCAGCGAGCAGGGCTGCGATGGCGAGATAAGGGAGCAGGGAGAACCTGCGCGAGGCAGGTATGCAGCTCCCGCAGCATCCCAGGCCTGGTGCAACACGTCCGGCTGCGCTTCCGCCGAGCCCTGCCAGCGCCGCTCCCCGCGGGCCCCAGCCAAGGCTGCGCAGGGAGCGCGGGGCCCCCGGCGCTGCTGCCGTGCCCAGACCCCTGCCCCGGCCTCCCCGGTGCCATCCCGGGAGCTGGGTCTGGCTCGGCCACCCCAGGTGGGCGGCTGTGCCGGGAGGGGTGAAAACTCCTGGGATTTCGTAATGCTGGGCACGGCTGCTTGGAAGGGCGCGCGGTTGTGTAAGGCCCCGTCTGCTTGGAAGGGAGTTGGTCAGCTCGGCAAGGGCGTCAGGTGCCTGTCACCAAGGTGTCCCCAGCAGCGAGGTTCGCTCAGGCTCTGCCACCCACTCTGCAGGTGCCTCTTGCCCCCATGGAGCATCAGTCCCAGGGGCTGCCTGCCTTGCTCTCCCTCTCGAGCAGCCCCTTGCGAGGCAGTGCCTTGTTTCTTTGCCAGGACAGGCGTGGGTAAGCCTGAAGGGGGATTTCCAGCAGGAGGTGAACTGGGTGCAAACAGCAATATGGAGACTGGGGATTGGGAGCCCCGTGGATCTTCCCCTTCCATGGGTGTCCTGTCTCCCTGGGCAGGACACCCAACTCACAGCCTGTGCGGCCCCTCAGGAACCCGGGATGTGTCCCCACCATGGCAAGGCCACGTGAGAACCACTTGCCTCACTGGCCTCCAAAAGGGGCCAGAGTCCTCCCTGGTGGCTAATCATTGCCTACGTGGGGGACACAGGGACACGGTGAGTCTGGCCAGCAGCATGGGGTCCAGCATGGCCATGGCCCGGGGATTGCTTTGGGCTTCAGGCCAGGCTGCTCTGGTTGGTCTGAAACAGCTCTGGTTTGGTTTTGTGGGGCTGACACAGATGGGAAGGGCTTCATGAGCCCTTCTGGCTTCCCTGAACCAGTACCTGCTAATCCTGCTGACTTAAAAAGAAGGAAGACGCTCCTCCTTAGAGGGAAGGAGGCTCCTGCACAGACTGAGGTGCTGCCTCTGACCCTGCTCTGTGTTTCCAAACCTCAAGAGCTACTTAAGCATTGGGAGAGCCCTCAGTTTCCTCCTCAACAGTGTCAAGGTGCAGGAAACTCCCTGTCTTGGAGCATCTGTCCCACTGGTTATATTTAGCAGCACGTGGATATCCTGGAGCTGCTTCTCTGTTCCTTCCACCCCAAACCTGGTGTGGATGTGCAGGTGTCCAGCTCCACGTCCCCAGAGTCATGGCTCTACTCTCCCACTGCAGCCCGCTCCAAATGCCTGTGGCTCAGTGGGACTGAATTCACACCAGGTGAGAGGTCCTGGATGAACGTCTCCTCCCGGGAGCAGTGCAGGTGGGTGCCTCTTCTCAGCCCCAGTGGGGGACAACCCAGACCCTGGGACAGGGACCAGCATGTGGCCATCAGCCCCCTGTGCCCACCTGTCTTGCTGGCCATGTGCTTGCAAAAATGGTACCTCGTTTTCCAGGGAGGGACATGCGGCTTCCAGGGCTGGTTGGCTCTCCCAGTGCTTTCCCAGAGGGATTGCTACAGCTCAGAAAGCTGTTCCCTGCCAGGCCTGGGGATGGAGCAACTCACCATGATCTCATGGCCAGGGTGGGGGGCGTGGGATGCCGTAGGAGGGGTGGCACAGAGCAAGAAGTGGTGCCTTTCCCCACAAAAAGGAGCTGATGGAGGCAGGAGGGTCCCATTTTTCCCTGTGCTCACCCCACTTTCTCCCCGCGCCCCCCCCGGGATGCTGCGGGGCAGCAGGTGGGGGTTTCAGGGCTCGCTCCCACGTCCTGCCTGCGCCGCCAAGTCGGGCTTGCCGGGGCCGTTCCCGACACGCACCCGCCGTGCTGGGAAGGCGTAAACAGATCGGGTTCCCGGCAGGGGTCCAGGGAGCGGGCAGGCCTTGGCTTGTGTCCCACCACCGCTCCGTCGGGATGGGGTGTGGGGAGCGCCCAGGCAGGGCTGGGGTGGAGGGGGCTGACCTGGCAGAGGGCTCCCCACGAGCGGCAGGGTCCCTGTGAGAAGCTGGGCACAACCTTGGTTTGACAAGGAGCCAAGGATGTTGCCTCTGCCTCTGTTTACTTCTGGTGCTGAGGTGGGCCTGTTCTTTGGGGGGTGGGAGGTTTTGATGTGCTGCCCCCAAACCCCTTCCTGATCCCTGTATGGGGAGCTGCTGACCAGAGCTCAGCCCATGGACTGGGGGTCCTCAGATCCAGCTCCTTCTTTTCTATTGGAGTTGTATTGTGATGCCTTTGACCTTGCTGTAAATCAGCCCTTGTCCCTTCCAAGGTACGTGGGGGGATGGGGCTGCTCCGTGTCGCCTTTGTCCCCAGCTGGTCCCCAAGCAGCTGCTGCCCGACTCTGGCGTCCGGGCTGGGCAATGGGAGGAACCCGCTGCCCTCCCTGCCGGCCCCGGAGCAGCTGGGACGAGGGGAGGGGGTCAGGAACGCAGTGCCCAGAATAACTCAGCAGTCACCAAGGGCCCTGAAGGATGGCAAGGTGGGTGCGGGGTCCTGGGGCGGGTTCCTGCTTCCAGGACAGGGAAAGGGTGATGCCTGTCCCCGGACACAGACTGTCACCGGCTGCTGAGTGATTGCTGCTTCCATGCGGGGACATGCAGGGTGGTACAGGACATCCTGGTCATGTAGCTCTCATGTCCCTCTCCTGTCCGCTGCGTATGGAATCCCATTGTGGACCAGGATCCCAGGCAAATCCTTCACTGCCACAACTGCATGAAAATATCCCAATCCAGCTAAGGCACTGGGCAGATGCTCGGCAGGATTTTGGCAATGGCTTCTCCCAGTTTGGTATTGTCCAGCCAGCCAGAAACCCAGGCAGGCGGTCAGAGGGTTTGATCCGTCTGGGAAAGAGCCCTCACTCTGGGCATGGACAACACCATGCTGCCTTCCCTGCCTTGGGAGGGAAAGGAGAGAGTGGCAGCAGGACCATCTCTCTCAGGCTGCTTGTCCCAGGCTGGAGAGAGCTTGGCCCATGTCTGCTGGGGATGCACCCATCCCTCTCCCATTCCCACTTGCAGCAGCATGGAGCAGCCAGTCAGTTCCCACGTGTTTTGGTAGGTGACCTTTGCACAGGGAATGGGAACAACAAGGTGCCCTGTGCGCCCTTACCATCACTGGGGAAGGGATTTGGAGAGGGATCCCTCCCGTCCATCATGGCTTGGGAGCTGAGCAGCCACTGCTGGGTGAGATCCTTACACTGTTTCCCCGTGCACATGCCATAAATGGCTGCAGCACCACGGAATCTGCAGGTGCAGCCACCCATCCAGCATCCCTTGAGACTGGCAGGAACCAGAGGCCACATTTTGGCTCTGTACTGGAAGGAAGGAGATGTTTTGCTGAAGCTGCTGAGATCCAGGCTGCAGTTCAGAGGGAGCCCGACAGCCCAGGCATCACTTGCTGGAAGGCAGCTTTAGGAAGCTGAGCCTCTTGTTTCGGTTTGTCAGTGGAGAATATAGTCAGCAGCCCCCCAGAAGTGGAAATCCTTGGTTCTTAGAGAGGAAAACGCAGTCCCCAGGCAGCAGCTGCCACGTCGCTGCACAGCCCGGGCTGTGGCCGTCCCGGGGGACCCCGCCGGCACGTCCCCAAGCGGGGCTGGCGGCAGCACCGGCTCGCGGGGTCAGGGCTGAGGAAAGGCATCCGCAAGGTATTTTTAACCGTGTGACTCCGAGCTCCGGCCGCCGCAGCCGTCTGAGGTTAGTCCCGGGCTGCCGACGGCTGATTGCCCACGGGCTGCTGGCGAGAGGGGGGAGTTTTGAGTAAAATTCAGTTCCCAGCCGTGCCGCGGCCTCGGGAAGGAGTGGCGGCACTTGAACCGTCGACCTTCTGGGTGACCTCGAGCGAACAGCTTCACCTCCCGCTGCCTCCCCTCCCATCCTGTGTGTGCCTTGCCCGGATTAGCGCAGCCAGGGTGGGGACAGCCGCTCCGTCCGCCCTGGCAGCGCCTGCTCCAGGTGCACGGCAGCTTCCCTGGGGCCAAAGGAGGAGGATGTCACAGGATTTCCAGCCTCCGCATCGCTGTGTGCTTTGAGTACTGGCTCCACCGGCTGGAGCAGCTCCTGGGTGCCAAGCTGCCATGTGCGGGCGCGGGGCTGGCGCTGATGGGGACACGGTGCCCACCACACGGTGCCACAAGGGCTGTGGCAGCCCAGTCCTCCAGCCTCAGCCTTGCCCTGCTTCTTCTGGGAGATGCATGGTTGCTGCAACCTCCCAAGCTAAAATGTAGGCGCTGAATCGTTGTTTCTCTCCCTTGAGCCCATGGGGTTTTGCTGGCCACTGTTGGCTGCTCTAATTTTTATCTGGGGCTCATTGTTAGAACCATAAAATAAATAGGTACGTGCTGCTCTGGAGCGTCAAACCCCTCCAGGTGTAGGTGGGTTGCTGGGTTGCTGCGTCCCTGCCCGCCCTCCCTAATTAACTGTTGCTCAGCTAATCCAGACTTACTGACCTGCCCTAATCTTCCCATGCGAGGCCAGCCCTTCGCTGCTGGCTCCTGTCGCTCACCTCTCATGTCCCCTGTGAGCCTCTCTCATGTTCACAGCCCTGGGTGTGAAGATGGAAGGTGGTACCCCAGGAAGCAGCAGAATACGTGGTGGGAGATGGCACCCTGGGAAGCGGCATCCCCCCATGCAGGGCTGCCAAGGTTGTTTTCCTGACCAGCAGCTCCCTCCGTGCCCACGCTCACACTGCTCCTCTCACCGTCCCCCCACATCCTGCTTCCCCTCTTTCTTCCTCCCATTGACCTGCTGCCGGTGGGATTACTTCTCCCCAGATGCTGCAATCTGCATTTTTCCCATTTTGAACCTGCCTGGGTTTGTTCTCCTAATCTCTCTAAGTCCTTTTTGTGTTATTTCTGCCCTTGTCAATGTGTAGCACATCCACCACAGATTATTTTAATGCACCGTTTGCTGGGTATGGCATTAATGACAACACTGGGAGTGTCTGTAGGTGCAGCCCCTTTGCCTGGGTATCTGGGATGGTCCTTCCTTGGCTTCCAGGGAACCAGCTGGA
This sequence comes from Machaerirhynchus nigripectus, assembly GCA_013397975.1. NCBI lineage: Eukaryota > Metazoa > Chordata > Aves > Passeriformes > Dicruridae > Machaerirhynchus > Machaerirhynchus nigripectus. The sequence goes on along the minus strand of VZRQ01008163.1, from coordinate 67,796 downwards.
CATGAGCTAAGGTGCACTGTTAATGCTGGAGCCAGTGTTCTGCTGGTCCCTGTGTCCCACAGCCCAGGGGTGGCCCTTGGCCCCACGGAGTGCCCGCTGCAGGTTCAGACAGTGCTCGCACTTGGCCGTTGGCCCCCACTGCTATCGGCCCATCTCTTCCCGCTCGGGAGGCGTCCTGTCCTTTCGGAAGGATGGGGGAAATGGAAAAGGCTCCACCTCTTCCCTGGGCAAATACAGCTCCTCTGAGTTCATATCCTGGAGAGCGGAATGGCCAGGTCCCAGCAGGGATGGTGACTTCACCTCCCGGTAACGCGTTTCCCCGGCCAGCTGGGAAAGGAGCCCTTGTATCTCCGAAGGAGCCGCCTGGCTTCCCCTACCCGAAGCCTTTCCCAGCTGTTTCCATCCTGGATGGGGCTGGGGGATGCAATTTTGGCTCTGTGGGGAAGGGGCGTTACCACTCCTCCCGGCCAGGGGAGCTGGGCTGGGCTGTATCACTTTGGGGTAGGCAGCCTCTACAAACCCACAAATTATTGTGGAGAAGGGGAGCAAGCACCATTCATCCCACCCCAGCTGAAATCCTTCTGGGGGCCTGAAACTCAGAGCAGGAGCACGTGTTTGGCTTCTGCAAGGGGTGAATCCAGCCCCAGAGAACTCCTGTGATGCTCTTTTCCCCGCTTGGCGTTTGTCCCCTCCGTCCCCTGTGGCCATCAAACCTTGGGGTCGAGAGCTGAGAGCTGCACCTTCTTCCCAGCTGTGTGGATGGAGACAGGGTTTCCGATTCTGCTTTTCCTTTCATTGTTCTGGGAGCCTTCGCTTTGAACAAACTGCCTGTTTTTTCCTGCTTCGCTTGTGAGGGGAAGCAGCAGGGGGGATTTGGGGGTTTGGATGGGGGTCCTGAAGTGGCTGGGCTGGGGATGAGTGATCAATGTCTGTGCTGTGTGGGGATGCTGCCCAATATCTCACCTGCTGCCAGCCTCTTAAAAAACCTTAAATGTTTGATTTCCCCTGGGAAAAAAGACTCCCAGCCTTTTCCAAAGAAGGAAAAAGGCTCCCAGTTGACTCCATGGTCCTGTTGCCCTATCCCTCTTTGCTTGTGGTGGGCCTCCAGCCCAGCCCAGGAGGGAAGGCAAATCCTTGAACCTCTCACACTCCTCTGCCTTTGCCATCACCTGCCTTCACCGTCATCCACCATCGTATCTGAACATGTTGCAGGACAGGATTGCTTAAAGAAGGAGATGAGGAAGGAGGCCAAGCTGCCAGAGACTCAGACATGCCATCAGCAGAGACAAGTTGGTGACAGGGACAGCTTGGGCTCTGTGTGGCTGTAAGCCCTAAGATTTGGGGCTACAGCCAGGGGTAAATGGTGACTTGTGTTGAGGTTAGAAACGAGCATTAGGTGCAGGGATACTCACAGCACAGGGGTGCTGTGTCCAGCCTCAGGATACTGTGAAGAGCCTCGAGGAGCTCAGCTCCTGGAAGGTTATTGCACCTGCTGGGGTTATTCCAGGCTCCTGAAACCAGGAGCAGGGCTTGGTGTGACAGCTGTCCTGCAGCCTGTGCAGTGTCAGAGCAGGCAGGGCTCTGGTCTGGTCCAGGGTTTCTCAAGGGATGAAAATGCCAATTACTCTTGAGGAGTTGCCAGATGTTGGTGTAGGGACAATAAGGGGCTCCCAGCCGCTCTCATATCACTGTCATTTGCCCTCTGTTGATGGGAATCTGCCTCCTTGATTGCAGCCTCCCCATCCCTGCCAGTTAACCCAGTGGCTTTGCCCCAGTGGCACCAACCCCGTAGTGCCTGGCTTGGCAAGGGACCTGTTTGTCAGCGTTGGTGGGGAGCCCATCCTCAGTGATGCTGCAGAGCCTCACACCCGGCACAGGCTGTTTGTGGGCAGGAAGGCACTCGTGGCATTTGGACACCTGTGCATGTGGACAGCCATGGCATTTGGGCACAGGGATGGGTGCTCAGCCAGGTATCCCAGGCAGCAGCACCTTGCTGGTCAAATTCACCCACCATCACTGTGGTGGAATTAGGGGAGCCCCTGTCTGGGGAGCCAGGCACAGCGCTGGGCTCGGTGTTTGCGGTGCAGCTGGTGGCTGCAGTAGAGAGCCGGGGTCAGGAGCCACTGGCTCTCATCCAACCTCTGTTCCAAGCTGGCTGGGCAGCTTTGGTTGAGTTTCTTAACATCTCTGTGGCTGAACTCCTTCCCTATCGAGATGGGTGAATCTCTTCTGAACCTATTGGGAAACTGCTTCTGAAGCAGCCGGTCTGCTGGGAGGCTGCGCCGGGAGGAGCCGGGTGTGGGTGGCCACAGCGGACGTGCCTGTGGACAGAGAGGCGACAGGGAAGGGTGATTCCTGCGGAAGAGGGATGGACATCACCTCTTTGGGTCTTGATTTTGGCCAAGTGAGTCTGGCCTGAGCCCCAGCACGAACCCACCATATGCCGAGGCAGGGCCACCCCGGGCCATCACAGGGCAGGTTGGGTGAAGCTGCCACCTCCTGCCACCTCCTGCCACCTCCGCCTCCAGCTCCCGAGGCTGCCACCACCATCAGAAACGGCTGGTGCGCTGCAGGATAGCAGCTGATTAGCTTCTCTAGCTGGTTTATTGGCTTAGTCCCCAGGTGGATTTCCTCTTCCCAAGAGGGTATGTGCATGTATTTGCACATTTGGTGTGTCCAGTGCACACAGTCCCTCTCCCACTGCCCAGGGAAGCAGGATGGTGTTCCTGCAGTGCCCTTGCAGGGCTTTGCTGCATGCAGGGTACTCGTAGCAGGCAGTGTAGGGGTGCTCAGGACTGGATGTTCAGGGATGCTCATGGTACAAGGACACTTGGGGTGGATGTTCATGACACTGGGATGCTCAGACCTTGCAGCACAGGAAGTCTTATGGCACAGGGGTGCAGCCAGCAGTGTGGGGATGTGATTTGCCAGGACGAGGGGATGGGATGAGAGTCTGTGACACAGGACCAGCAGAAAGGGGTGTTTTCCCCAGTGTGTCTGGCGATGAGGTGGATCTCCAGTTACGGATCTGTGTGTCCTGCACAGCAACAAAGCCTTGCAGTGGTGGAGCTCTGTTGTGGCTGCCCTGGGTGGACAAAACCGGCAGGGGGTCACAGCAGCAGGACTGCGTTCTGAAGCCTGACTCCCGTGTGAGAGCCAGGGCAGGAGTCTCCAAAGGGCAGGACTCCACGGGATATTTGGGCATTTCCTTCCGCAGGCAAACCCAGGCAAGCACGTGTCACTGCTTCCCAAGGAGCGCTTCGGAGGGATCGTGTCCGTCTCCAAGAGCTCGGGGTGAAGCTCACGGGTGTCCCCGCAGGAACGAGCTCTCCGTTGGCGGGCAGAGGGTGACTCAGGGTGCCCGGTGTGCTGGCACGGGGGTGCTGGGCCGGGCGAGGGCACGCCTGGCTCCACGCAGCCGGCAGAGCCGGCGCCAGGCGAGTGCCTCGGGGGGGTGAATACGGGTTTGTGCCGGGCCGGCTGCCAGCGCGGCGGGTGAGGTGCCCGCCCCGGCCGGCCGCTCCCCGGGTGCCCCCTGCACCCCACGGGGAGCCCAGCCCAGCCTGGCATCCCCGCCATGGGAGCGCAGCCCGCGGGGAAACCGAGGCACGGGCGAAGGAGGCTGCTTGGGAATGCGCCGTGCGGGGCTGGGCCGCGGTGGGGATCCAAAGGCCGAGGGCCGGAGCCGGGACGTGCCAGGGGTGAGGGTCCCGGCCCCGTCTGGTGCTGGGCGGCCGCGCCGCCTCCGCCACGGCCGGCGGCCGGCCCGACATTTGTAAGCAATTTGCCGGAGCGTTCCGGAGGTGCTTCCCGCTGCCGCTTGGCAGCCAGACGCCGCACAGAAGCTCGCTGGCTCCCTCGAGGCCTCGCTCAGGCCCGGCCCTGCGCTGCGGGGCCTCGTCCTGCCCGGGCAGGCGCCGGGGAACGCGGCGGGGCCGGGGCAGAGCGGGCTGGGAGCCCGGCGGGACCCCTCGCAGGGGTCGTGCTGGGGAGCAGGGCCGGGCAGGGGGAACCCACGGCTGGAGTTAACCCTTGGGGTGCACCAAGCTGGGTTTTCCCTGGAAATAACCCCATCAGGGTGTGTTGTATTTCAGCGCTGGGTCCGTGTTCTTCTTCCCGGGGTATGAGTGTGCTCCTGGTGGGGAGTGGGGATTGCGGATCAGGGCTGAGAGTGCCCCCGCCCCAGTGCAAACCCAGCGGGGGTGATGATGATGGGAAGGATCTGGGCACACCATCCCAGTGCTGTAGCTGGATTGACCCTGCAGCCCTTTCCCAGCCCAGCTCTGCAGTCCCCTGCACCTCTGACCAGGCCAGTCTGCGAGGGGTGTGGGATTGGGAACAGCTTGGCCCTGCCGCTGCTGAGCTCCAAAACGTCTGTGTGGAAAAGGATGGGTAGGCTGGGCAGCAACTGGGAGAGAAGGGGCTGAAGAAATACGGGGAAAACCTGGGGAACTGGTCAAAAGGAGCACATGGATGGAATGAGGAAGGGGGATGCTGATGTCCCATCAGCTGCCTTCCTGTCACCGGGTCCCTGGGGTTTGAGGCTGTGCAGCAGGACAGCACTCGTGGAGGGGTCCCAGCTGCCTGGCTGTGCTCTGCTTCCCCTCCATCCCTCCATTCCTCTCCTTTCCTGTGCCTTTGTTCTGGGGTACCCAGATGCTTTCCCACCCACACTTCACCTTCCAGCCTTGCTGCAAACCCTCCAGCTCTCCAAGCAGTGATCTACACCCAGCTGCAACCCGGGGATGAACTCTTCCCCTTCTTGCCCAAGGTGGATCCAAGCATTTCAGAAGACCCCCGAAGGGAATGCTGCTCCTGGCTCTGCTGTTTGTGACCTGCTGCTTTCTCAGCCACCTGCACTGTGTCCCTGTGGTCCTGCTCTGTGTCCTGACCTGGCTGGGCTGCTGCAGCAGGGAACGAATTTGAGGAATGTTGCTCAGGGAGATACGGATGCTGACAGCTGTCTGGGAGCAGGCACAGACACCCACCATGTCCTGGGACATCCCAGCCCTCCTTACTGGACCCCACTGGCCAGCTCAGTCCCCTTGAAGGTGGGGTTAGGGATGGGATTTTGGAGTGAGCTCTCCCTCTTCGAATAGTGGGCATTGCTCAACTCCAGGACCAGCCCCCAGGGGCTGTGGAATGCTTCTGCCTCTTCTGGAGGTGCTGGTGCTCATTGGGCATCTCCACCCAGCCCCTCTCTTTTCCCGGCATTGCACTCCCAGTGGTCATCACTCAGGGTCTGCCCCTCCTGCCCTGGGTAAGGGCCCCTCTTCCTCCTCTTCTTCCTCCTCCCCTTCCCCCCCTTTTCCAGTGGCAGTTTCGAGCTGCAAATAGTGGGAGCAATCCCAGTGGTTATGGTTGCTCCAGAACTCGGATCAGAAGTGGCAAATTTACAAGTGAAATGTTATTTTTTCCTGGCTGCTGAGGTCAAGGGAAGCGACTTGTCCTTGATGAAGACCCCAGATCCTGAGCTCTGGGGGCTGAGAGGGAAAAGTGGGAGCTCTGCTGAGTGATGGCTTTGGTAGCCAGTTCCTTTGGGATGGGCTGTCAGATTGGTGGTTGAGGCTCAAAGACAAACAGTCCCTGGAAGAGGTAATTAGGGTGATCCTGTCCCGATCCCCTCAGCTGTGGCAAGGAGTCACGAGTCCTTCACCAGCAGCCACTCCAAGCCTATTTTGTGTTAATTAGGCTGTTTACAAAACACTGTAAATTGCAGTAATGAACACCCCGGTCCTTGGTTTCCTTTAATTATCCATTTGCATGATGAATGAGCCAGCCCCTCTTCAGCCCTTCTTCTCCAGCAAAGGGGTCACACAGCCCAGTATGGCTTTGTATGGGATCTGCCATGCAAGGTGGGCAGAGACCTTGGGAGAGAGGGAGAAGAGAAGGGAATTGAGGAGGAGGAGGGGAAGGAAAAGGAGAGGGATCTTCAGCCCCAGAGATGTACCTGGCTGCGAGGACGGGGGCTCCTTCCCCAAGACCAACCACAGTAGAGTGGGGTTTGAGCAGCTGTTTCACCCCAGGCTCGGAGCCTGGCACTCAGACTTTGATTTTCCGTAGTAAAAAGCACAGAAACCATTCAAAGCATTTAATCCTCCCTGGCTCGGCGATGGGGCTGCCTGGAAGGGCAGAGGAGGAGCGGCAGTATTTCTTGGCCCCCCACATACCTTCCCCTTTCTTTCCCTTTTGACTTGGCGGATGAATTCCAGAGATGTTAATCCGCTCTCAACCCCTTGGTGAAGAATAAAATGTCCTGTCTGTGTGGGAGGAAGGAATCCATTTGAATTAATTGCGGGAAGGAGCAGGGAGTTGGGGGTGCACTGGGTGTGAGACTTGTGCTGAGGGTGGGCTGAGCATCCTCTGCTGCCCAGTGGTCCCCAAAGGGGAGGGAGGGATGGGCAGGGGGATAAGGATATCCAAGGTGGCACAATCCTTGGGTCCCCAAAGGGGAGAGGGGGCTGGGCAGGGGGATGGGGATATCTGAGGTAGCACAATCCTTGCATTCACAGCTGGAAGCTTCAGCCTCTGCCCTGGCCATAAAAATGCCAACCATGTGGTCTGTGGGCCAGGCCTCAGTGGCAGTGGTGGGCACAGGGAACGAGTGGGGAGCAGAATGGCCCCACTCAGCATTTTTGGGGTGTCAGTGTCTATAAAGGGGAGGGCAGTGCTGCGCTGCCGAGCCAGGGTGGCAGGAGCTGCGGGGTCCGACCCATCCCGGGGGCACACAGAGATGGGGCAGGAGAGATGGAGGGAGGAAAGTGCTGAGCTCGAGCTGGGTCAGCCCACTGAGGGTTCGTGGAGGTGAACGTGGAGGTAGAGGAGAGGAGAGTAGAGACCCCCCAGGATGGGCCAGGCGCTGTTCTGCGCGCTGGGAGGTCGGTGTGGCTGTGGGATGGGGTTCCTCTGGGGGCCTGCAGGCTCTGCCTCCTTCCCTGACCTTCACCTCTTGTCTCTGCAGAGCTCCTGGGATCTGCCAAGCGCCTGAACGTGAACTACCAGGATGCAGACGGGTGAGTGCTCCCCTGGAGGGTGCTGGGTGCTGCTGCCAGCCCGGGTGGGCTCCTCTCCCCAGTATCCAGTCAGTCCTGCAGCTCGGGGTATCATACAGCTTTCCAGGGGAGCTGGAGAACACAACAACATCCCAGAGACAGGGCAAGCCCTGCACAGGCAGAGCCAGTGCCTGCCTGCGTCTAAGCTGAGGGCTGTGCTCAATCCATCCTGAAAATCCTTCATAAATCCCTTCTGTGTCCCCCTCTGTAGGGATGGGGGTGAATAGGGATGGCAGCATGTCCAGCCAGTGCCCTGTTTCCCCCTGGTTGAAGCCCAGAGGAGCACCCAGCCGGCCTCGGCACCTGCACGTGCTTGTGCCTCTGTTTAATATCCCAAAAGCAAAATCCCATTGTTTTGGGGGGAGTTAGAGAAAGAAAAGATGAGGTTGCCAAGTGACCACAGCATATTTGTGTAGCTCATCACTTCCAAAATCCAAGTACTTAATAAGCTGGGTACTGAGAGTTAAAGAAACCACAAAGGCCCATAAAATAAATAAGCACATTATTCTTATTGAATTAACTCTGACCTGTCAGTCATTAGCATTGTTTTTATGTGCTATTGTTGTACCTAATTTCTACATGTTTTCTTTTGAGGACTCTGTAGGAAGAGGTGTCCATGATGAGTCCTAACAGGCCAGCGGGGGGTTGGGAACCTGCAGGATGGCTTGGTCTTAAAATAATACTGTGCAGATGGAGCTTAATAGAAAAAGAATTTAATAATAGAAGCAATGATCTGATTCTGATAAGGCACAGGGTTTGTGCTCGGGCAGCTCCAGAAGGGCTGGTGGTGGGAACTGGGGTAAAGGGTCTGTTCCCTGCCCGAGGGACACGGGCAGGGAGTTGGGTTTCACTGGGGCACAGGAAGGGGATGATGGGGCTGGCAGTGTGTGTCCTGGCAGAGCCACGGTGCTGGTGGTGTCCTCGGCATCACCTTGCTCAGGGCTTGGAGAGGATGGGGTGGGCGAGTGTGGGTTTGTGCAGCCACCCCAGGGCAGAGTGGGACCCCACAGGGTTGGGTCGGGGGGATTTTGTATGCCCCAACATTCACATTTTGAGGCAGAGGTTTTGCTGTGGCTCAGGGACACGGTGGGTGTATGGAGGAGGGAGCAGCCCTCTCTGCTGGTGTCCCTCCTGCAATGTTGAGACTTGCGCAGGGATTTGGGGATGCTCTGGGACTGCAGATTATGAGGAGAGCCGTGCTGGATGAGCTGCATCCCCAGCACTGGGTTTGGACACTGCAGAGCCCATCGGAGCCCCATACTGGTGCTGCCCCCATGTCCCTTGGAGCTGCACACGGGCTAATCCCCGGTGGCACAGGGACCCCTCGCTTGGCCTTGGCCCTTCACGTGATGGCTCGGGGGGAGTGCCAGGCAGACAGGCCCCTTTCACAGCCCCAAGACACTGGGCTCTTTCATTACCAGCGGCCTCCCACGCTCTGCCGTGGGCTCCTGGCAGGCCTGCTGGCGTGGGGAGGGGGCAGCTGGCAGAGGGGGCAGGAGTGGCCACGGGGCTGATGTGCTTGCCGGATGCTGTAAGCAGCGCTGGGGCTGCCCGGCTGCTCCATGGAGAGGGGAGATGCATCTCTCTCCATCCTGCCTGTTTCCCCCAACAGGGGGCACAGGGTGAGGGACTCCTCTCCCTGGGGTTTCCCAAGGTACACAGTGTGCCTGCAGCCCTCTCTAAGCCCTGGGGCACAGACAGTTTGGAGGGATTTATCAGTGTTTTGCTATGGGGAATCAGAGGCACTGGGATTGGGGAATTGGGGAGGACATAGCCATGAACAGCCAGTGACAATCCCAGCCCTCAGCCCATGTCCCTGTGCAGGGGGTGGCTGTGGAGACAGCACAGTGGGGCTGGGGGCCGGGCTGAGCCCTGCCTTGTTGCCACAGGTTCTCAGCCCTGCACCACGCAGCCCTGGGCGGCAGCCTGGACCTCATCTCGCTGCTGCTGGAGGCACAGGCCACCGTCGACATCAAGGACAGCAATGGTAAGGGGTGACCCCCGGGCACGGCCCCTCCGGCCGCCAGCTCAGCCCCCTGTGCCAGGCCGGGGGCCGTGTCCAGCCCTGCTGAGCCCCGCTGCCCACAGGGATGCGGCCCCTGCACTACGCGGCGTGGCAGGGCCGCGTGGAGCCCGTGCGGGTGCTGCTCCGCGCCGCCGCCTCCGTCAACATGGCCTCGCTGGACGGGCAGATCCCGCTGCACCTCTCGGCGCAGTACGGCCACTACGAGGTGGTAAGTGAGAGCCCAGAGCCACCCATGTGCCCTCCCCAGGGCTCTCCGGGGTGCATGGGTGGGGGCAAACCCCGCCGTGCCGGGTGGGAGGGAGGCAGGGCTGCGGGCTGATGCTGAGCCCCTGCACCACATTGCTCCCCCACAGTCGGAGATGTTGCTCCAGCACCAGTCCAACCCCTGCCTCATCAACAAGGCGAAGAAAACCCCGCTGGACTTGGCCTGCGAGTTCGGGCGGCTGAAGGTGGGTGCTGTGGGCTCTGCCCTGTGCCAGGGGCTTCTTCAGGGGCAGCTCTGGAACCCACTGGCTCCTCTGGGAGCAAAGCGCTTGGGTCTGGCCACAACTGCCCTCCCTCCACCACGAGACTCAGAGCCTGGCAGGCAGCACCTGCCTCCTCCCATGGCCAGACACGGCCGTATCCTGAACCTGAGAGCCACGGATTTTGCCCCTGACCTCCCAGCAGGGCAGTGTCAGGCTGGGAGAGAAGCCAGGAATTGTTGCTCCCGGTTCTCCACAGCCTTCCCCCCACCCACCCCAGCTTTGCTCATGGTTAAGCATAGATAGGCTGGGCTGGCTAATCCCAGCAAGCTCTGAGCATCCAGCCGTACTCTAGGTCCCCAGCACAGTTCGTGGGGACAGGGCCACACCATGCTCTGGGAGACCCTGGCCCAGTCAGCACTTCTGGGTTGAGCTGGAGCACAGCCAGCCAGACTGTTCTGTGCCCCTCTGGGATGGGACCAGGGGGATATTTCCATTTTTGGAGTATCTATAATGTCTGCAGCTATAAACAGGGCAGTAAAAATAACTCCTCTGTGCCTCTGGGTTGCCCTGAGATTCTGGGAGTTGCTCTGGCCTGGAGAGACTGGAGGTTTTTAGGGCTTGGTCTGAAAAGCCTGATTATGGGAAGACTATTTCTGGCTGTTGTGACCTTTTACAGCCCCTCACGATAGTGTGGCCATGCCAAGCACTGTCCAGCTCCAGCCAAGCCCGAGGCTGTGGATGGAAGGGAGTGGCAGGATGGGGAGTGGTGGGCTGGCCCCAAGGATGAGCCCCTCACTGGGAGGGTGCGGGTGGGGGTACCTGCACCCTGTTGCTCACCAGTGTCTCATGCAGGTGGCCCAGCTGCTGCTGAACAGCCATCTGTGTGTCGCCCTGCTGGAGGGACAGTCCAAGGATGCCACTGACCCCAACTACACCACTCCACTGCACCTGGCAGCCAAGAACGGGCACAAGGAGATCATCAGGTAACTCCCTGCCCTATGCTGGAAAAACTCATTAGGGCTTCAGTCCCACTTCCTCCCAAACCCACCTTCCTCCTGCAGGCTTCAGCCCCTCGTCCCCAAAACAAATGCAAGGTGGTGTCCCCTTCCCATTGCACAGCAGCCAAGTGCCTGGCCCTGATGTGCATGTCCTGCTGTTCATACCTCTCCCTCCTTCCTACCAGGCAGCTGCTGAAGGCCGGGATTGAGATCAACAAGCAGACAAAGACAGGCACAGCCCTGCACGAGGCTGCGCTCTACGGCAAAACAGAGGTGGTGCGGCTCCTGCTGGAGGTGAGCGTGGTGGGGACAGGGCTGTGGGGGGGGGACAGCCCCTGGGGGTCACCCAGCACCCCTTCCCCTCGGTCCCTTGCCTCCCTTGGGTCTGGTGGCAGGGAGGGATCTGGCCTTGACCTTGTCTCCTCCTGGGCAGGGCGGCGTCGACGTGAACATCAGGAACACCTATAACCAGACAGCACTGGACATCGTCAACCAGTTCACCACCTCACACGCCAGCAAGGACATCAAGCAGCTGCTGAGAGGTGAGGTTGGGATGGCACTGAGAGGGGCTTCTTCCCCCTGGGATCTGCCTGGGTTCTCAGTGCTCCTGAACTGCCTAAACCAGTGCCAGCATCCCAGTCCCCTCTCACATGTGTCCCCATCCTACACGTGGGGCAGTGCCTGGGGATCGAGTCCTTCCTGCATTATTAATGTTCTCTTCTCTCCTCTCCTTGCTCTCGCTTTCTTTTTCTGCCCTCCCTGGCCTGTCTTTCCTCTCTGCGCTCTGGCACCTTCTTTCTTCCTCTGTCCCTTGCCTTCAGAGGCATCAGGAATCCTGAAGGTCCGAGCTTTGAAGGATTTTTGGAACCTCCATGACCCAACTGCTCTCAACGTCCGAGCAGGAGATATCATCACGGTGAGGCTGCTCTCTGCTCCCCATCCCCCTGCCCCACCATGGCCCCAGGTACCAGCCCCATCCCTCTTGTCCCATGGCAGGTCCTGGAGCAGCATCCAGATGGCCGATGGAAGGGGCACATCCACGACGCTCAGAAAGGCACCGACCGGGTCGGGTACTTCCCCCCCTCCATTGCTGAAGTCATCAGCAAGCGGACAGGTCAGTGGCCATCCTGGGCATGCTGGGGACAGTCCCCTGTGCGAAACCTTCCCAGCCTTCCCAGCACCTCCTGTCGGACAGGCCCTGCAGCCCTGGCTAGCTAGGGGGGAAGGGAAGGACTCAGGGTGTGTGCCATGGGTGGGATACTAATCTGGGGATTGTGGCTCAGCTCTGCCCCCCTCCCTGCCTCCTGCATGAGCTCTGACCACGCGTGTTTTGTCTTTGAATGCAGGCATGGTTGTCCCCCGCGTGGCACCCGCGCAGCAGCGCCAGGGTCCCCCCGGGGCCCTCCCAGCCCCCCCTGGGGGGCTGCAGCACCTCCCCGACGAGTGTCCGCACTCAGCAGCCCCGAGCGGCCCAGCGGCATTTGGCCACCTCACCCTAACCCGGACGGCCCCAGGCCCTGACAGCTCAGGTCAGGGGAGCACCTGGGGAGGGAGAGGGGCTGGGGACCTTCCCCTGTTCCCAGCCCTGCCTGGGCAGGGGCACAGGGGGAGACTCTCCTCCCACCTCTCCATGGGGAAGCAGCCAGACGAGAGGGAGCAGATGCAGGAAAAGGGAGTTTCGGGGAGCCCTTAGAGCAGCCCCTTCACTCCCTGTGTCTCAGCCCTCTGTGTGTCCCTTGCCAGCCCAGGTCACCCTGTCTGTGTTGTGCATGCTGGGAGGTGGGAGGGAACTGATGCATTGTCTGTGGCCGGAGGGATCTTGTGGGAGACTTGTTTTTTACTGGCATCACTGTGTTGGCACACGGGTCCTTGCTGGGAACCTCTGTGCCCTGTGTCACCCCCAATCCCGGGGTGCTCCTGACGGGCTCCCTGCTTGCCCCGAGCAGCAGGAGACAGGAACAGCGTGGGCAGTGAGGGCAGCATTGGCAGCATCCGCAGCGCCGGCAGCGGCCAGAGCACCGAGGGCACCAATGGGCAGAGCACCAGCATCCTCATCGAGAATGCCAGGGTAAGCACCAGCCCTTGCTCCCCTCTGCTGCTTCCCTGTGCTGGCTCAGGCTGGTGATGGAGCCCCATCACCTTCCATGCCCCCTCCTAGCAAAGGAGGGGCTGCTGGAGTTGAGTATCCTACACCGAACACCTCCTTGCTGCCAGGACTCAGCAGGGAGATGCTCCTGGGGGGACCCCAGTTGTCCCCCAAAGCACAGCTGGCCTTTTTGAGTGGAGCTGGAGGCTGTGGTTGGCATCACACAGCATCTCCACCATGTGCTGTGTCATCTGAGAGGATAATAAAAGACCCTGGGCCAAATCCTGCCCAGATCTCTTGCTGGAGGCCAGCCTGTTGCTGGGTGGAGCTGTGCCCAGCAGCCCAGCATGGGGACCCCCACGCTGCTCCTGGGGGTGTGACAAAGCTGGTCTGCGGAGCGGGATCCTTCCTACACTCACTCCTCCTCTCCCTCAGCCTCTGCCCTCCAGTGGTGATGACCTCCAGCAACACCTTTTAGGATCAGAGACACGCAATGGGACCTCCCCGGCAGGTGAGGGCTGTCCCAACTCCATGGGGCCTTGGGGACAGCTGTCCCCCCAGCCCCAGGGGCTGTTCACTGTTTTAAGTGCCCCTGTGACAGTTCTCCTCTCTCCTTTCTGCCAGGGCCACAGGGCCTCCAGACCCCAGGCAGCTGCCCCCCTGGAGACAGGGTCTTCTCCCACCAGTTCTTGCGTCCTGAGCAGCTCCTCGAGGGGAAGGTAAGTGGGACAACTGGGGAATGGTGTGCTGGGTGAGAGGGCCATGTTTGGGGCACTCAGCCCAGCTCTCACTGCACCGGGGACACAGGGAACTGGGTCTTGAGGACTCTGGGGACAAGTGGGTCTTGCCCAGGGAGATCCTGTCATCTTGCCTGGAACAGCCAGGTTCTTCCAGCCCGTGCAGCCACCATCAGGAGCGGTTCTGTGTCCCGTCCTCTCCCCAGGATGCAGAAGCCATTTACAACTGGCTGCGTGAGTTCCAGCTGGAGTCGTACACTGTCAACTTCCTCAACGCCGGCTATGACGTCCCCACCATCAGCCGCATGACCCCGGAGGTGAGGCAGGTCCTTCCCCACCCCGAGCTCCCTGAGCAGTGGGTACCCACTGCCCCGAGCTCCCTGAGCCACTGCTGACCACGGCCCCACTCTGCTCCTGTTAGGATCTGACAGCCATTGGCGTGACCAAACCAGGCCACAGGAAAAAGATCTCCACGGAAATCGGGCAGCTCAGCATTGCTGAGTGGCTGCCCAACTACATCCCGGTGAGTCCCTGCGACTGAGGCTTTGGTCACCCCCTTTTTCCAGGTTTTTTCTCAGAGCTCTCTGACCCCAGGATAGGACAGGATGGGATCTGTAAGTAAATACACACTGCAATGGCTTTGACTGCATTAAAGCAGTCAGAGACACCCTAAAAACACAGTCTCCTGGGCAGGGGCAGGGAGGGCATGCTGAAGGTGCTGCCCATTTCTTGATGTTCACGGCAGCGGCTCCGTGCTCTTTCCAGGCTGACCTGATGGACTGGCTCAGTGCCATTGGGTTGCCCCAGTACCACAAAAAGCTGGTGAACAACGGCTACGACTCCATCACCATCGTGACGGACCTGACATGGGAGGATCTGCAAGAGATTGGCATCAACAAGCTGGGTGAGTCCCTCCTGCCATGCTGGGGTGGCCCAGGGCAGCCAAGTTTCCCACCCAGGTCTGTGCCCCCGCCCGGTTCTCCCTGAGGCTGGGAGGTGTAGGCATGTCCTGAACACCCAGAAAGGGCAGTTCCTGGCCGTCCCTAAGAACTCTCCTTGGCCAGCTGGAGCTGGGCCCAGCCAGGTAGATGCCAGCAGTAGTTTTTCTCCTCCCATAGGCAGGGTTTGGACAACCCCGAGGCCTTTGCCCCGGTGTGTGACGTAACTACTACTCTTCTTGGCCAGGAAACAAAGGCCTTGGGGGCTGGAGCTGACCTGATGTCCCTTTCCTTCCTGCAGGCCACCAGAAGAAGATCATGTTGGCTGTCAAGAAGCTCAGAGACCTCCGCAAAAGCCTCAACCAAGCAGAAGCAACTCTGGCAAGACGCAAAGTCCCCGGTTCCCTGGACATTGTCACCATCGAGTCGCTGGAGAATGGGGAGTGCCAGTCCCCACATACGCCCAAAATGACGACCTTCCAGGACAGTGAGCTCAGCTACGAGCTCCAGACGGCCATGTCCAACAGCTGCCACGAGACACTCGGCATCAAGAGCAGCCAGGGAATGTCACGGAGCCAGGAGAGCATCGGGGTGCGGTCGCGGGGCTCGGGGCACTCGCAGGACAACGTGCTGTCCCGGCGCCTCTCCAGCCCCTCGCAGGAGAGCCTGGGCAGCGGCGAGAGCAGCAGCAGCAGTGGGCAGTCCTGTGCACCCCCCCGCAGCAAGGAGAGCCCGGCCAGCCTGCCCGGCCGGCCCAGCCCCGAGCCCTACGGGAAGCTCGTGTCCCCCGAGGGGCTGAATGGCTTTGCCAATGGCGGCGGGGGCAGCCCTCTCAAGGAGAGGAACCTACCCGAAGGCACGGATCAGTACACCCGGCCCGTGGCTCAGAAAGGAGCCGGGACTCCAGCAGTCACTCCCTGTACTCCTCCCCAGACTCCCAGCAAGGGAACAGCCCCCTACGTCTTCATGTACCCACACATCTCTCTAAAATCCCCAACGGTCCCGTCCGTCCTGGGAGCAGAGCAGCCCAAGGCCGTGGCACACCCATATCCCTCCATCTCCCCTGGACAGAAGAGCAGCCTGCAGACGTCAGCCCAAAAAGGCTTCTCCTACCTGCACAGCCAGTGCGGCCCCACGGAGCCGCCCGCCACAGCCCCCACAGCTGGGGAGCAGCACAACGGGGGCGAAGGCTTGAAACACAAGAAGCGCTCGCACAGCCTGAACCGCTACGCGCTGTCGGACGGGGAGCACGAGGAGGAGGAGAGGGCCCCCAGCAGCACCCTGGGCTCCTACGCCACGCTGACGCGGCGGCCGGGCCGCAGCCAGATGCCGCGGGCCTGCCTGCAGGCGGATGCCAAGGTGACCCGCAGCCAGTCCTTCGCTATCCGGGCCAAGCGCAAGGGCCCTCCGCCGCCGCCTCCCAAGCGCCTCAGCTCCGTGTCCAGTGCCCTCGCTGCCGAGGCGGATGGCGAGCAGCCCCCCAACCCCGAGCGGCAGCCCGCAGCCCCCCAGGATGTGACTGACACAGGTGCCCCCCCCAGTGATGCCGGCCGTGGCAGGACAGTGAAGAGCCTGGCGGCTGCGCTGGAGGGAACACCAGGTGCGAGTCCGTCCAAGCCCCTCCTGGCCCCAAAACCCCTGCACTTGACTCAGGACTGTCTCCCCCGGGCAGATGTGGGTGAGGAGTCCCACGATGGTGGTGACACCAGCAGTGCCACGCTTTCCGATGGCAGCAGGGACCCCTTTGAGAGTGGCAAGCCACGGAGACGGACAGTGAGTGAGCCCAGCGCTCCTATGACAGAGGTGGCTGCACAGGGTGAGCGGGAGGATGCCTGCTCGGACACAGAGGAGGAGGCCAAGCCAGGAGTGTCCTCTTCATCGTCCCAGAACAGCTCCAGTGAGTGCATCCCCTTTGCAGAAGAAGGCAATTTAACCATCAAACAGCGGCCAAAGCCCAGCGGGCATACCAAGGCCGACACGGCCGTGCTGGACACGGAGCCTGGTTCCCAGCCGGCAGAGCCCCAGGGCTCCGCTGGGAAGGAGCCAGCAGCTCCCACTGTGACCAAGGAGCCACCCGTGCTGGAGTTCAACCTCACTGAGTCGGACACGGTGAAGCGCCGGCCGCGCTTCAGGGAGCGGGAGCCGCTGCAGGCGGTGCTGAAGGCGTTCAGCATGGCGGGGCAGGCGGAGGCGGGGGGCACCCCCACACCCCAGTATGCCCAGGCCCAAGCCGTGAGCATCGCGGACCCCCCCGCCCCGCCACCGGCACCACGGCCCGCGCTGGCCGGGGATGCCTTTGACGATGACAGCGTGGAGTTCAGGATTGCTGAGATAGAGAAAAGCATCTTGTCGCTGGAGAAAGGGATGAAGAAGGCCCCGAGCCCCACCAAGGCCCCCAGCCCCACAGAGCTGGTTGGCACAGCCGTGGTGAGGACACCCGCTCCAGGTATGGGGGTTTGTGGAGCTGTCTCTGAGGTGGTGGTGGGGCTCCCTCCCGTGTCAGTGTGGGAGGTGAGGAGGACCTGTGTCACCACCTACCATGAGTCCCCTTCCTTTGCAGATGTCCCTGCCAAGCACACCTCCGTGGCATCCACTAAGCTCGTCTTCTCTGGACCCAAGACCATCTACCAGCAGGTCCTGCAGCCCTCCCGCCACACTGTGGCTCCCTGGGCGGCCACCGAGGCGGTGCCGGATGTGATCGGGTCCCTGCCCGGTCCCGGCTCACTGACGCTGGAAACGGGCAGCAAGGTGTCAGCAAAGCCTTTGGCAGCTGCCCCAGGGGCCAACCTGGCCCAGCAGCGGCTGGAGCACACCAACTCCAGCCTGGCTGCCACGCTGCAGGCAGCAGAGAAGAAGATGACAGTGGAGGAGGCAGAGAGGTGAGGGAAATGCTGGGCTGGGCCCCTTGAGGCGGGGTTGGGAAGGCCCCAGGGAGGGCAGGAGAAGGGCTGTGCATGGGCACCTTGTGCCTGCACCACACAGGTCACACGTGCTCAAGCCCAGCTCTGTGCTAAGTTCCTGCTGCTGGGTTGGGTCCAGCCTTGCCAAACCTTCCCCGTCAGCACCTGCAGCCTTTGGGCAGTGCTTTGACTCTCTCCCTGTCCTCCCCAGCCACCCTGGGACCGTGCACTCAGCCAAGAACATCTTAGAAGACATCAGCAACATGTTCGACGACCTGGCCGACCAGCTGGACGCAATGCTGGACTGAGGCTTGCTCCCTCCTTCCCCTCCCTGCCTCTGGCTGCTCCACCAGTGCCCCTCGTGATGGGGGAAGAGTGGATCCAGCACCGGGCGGTGCCTGCAGGTCTCTCCAGCCGCCTCCCTCCCCACACTTTGCACTGCGGCTGGGAACACAACTGCCCTCCTTGCCCACCCCTGGCTCTTGTGTCACACGTGCCAGGGTGGCCTTGGGCCAGTTTCCAAGGGGGTCAAGCATTTCCCACCAGACTAGCAGCAGGAGGAGAGCCCAGAGGGGCTGCACATGCAGTCCTGGGGGCCACAGAGAAGGCCTCGTTCCCTTGCACAGAGCCGAGGAGCCTCCACAAGGGACCTTTCTCTTTCCCCGCTGCATTGTTGAGTCCTGCCTCTTATTATTTATCCCCTGCCAACAATGTGTCACCGGAGAGACCTCCCCGGGCAGCCGCCACCGAGCTGGCGATTCACCGAGCAGCCCCAGCCCCGGCCAGGCCTGACAGCAGCTAAAAGAAGACAGGGCTTGTCGCAATTTGGCAGCTTGCAGAGTGAGAAGGAACCTTTCTGCTTTATTTGCTGCTTTTCCAAAGGCATCAGCATCAGCCAGCGTGAAATCCAAGTGGATCGAAATCCCTCCAGCGGGACCCACAGACCCCTCGAGATGGGGCTGGCACAGCCTGCGGAGCAGCGGATGCTCCGCCACGGCCCTGCCGGACATGGGAACCTTCCTGCCCCTTCCCGAAGTGATGAGGATGGTGGTGGCAGTGCCAAAACCCTGGGAATTTGGGCCAGTCTGTCTGGATCGTGCTGCTCAATGGAGTTTGCCCCCTGCCAACACCGTGCCTACGCAAACCCCCACGCTGGTCCTTCCAGAGTGAAGCAGCAGCGTGCTTAATGCTTTTTAAATTTTTTTCTCCCCTCCCTTATCCCTTTTTTTGGGAGAAAACAGTCCGTTTTCCCAGTGCCCCTCCCTGTGGGGAGCTGCTGGCACAAACCCCGCCGTGAGCACTGTTCAACAGTAGCAGCGTTCGTGATCCTTCCCCGCGGCTCCGCAGCCCGGCGGGGGAGCTGACCCCGGGTGCACCGGGGGAATTCGGCTCGGAGCAGCTCCCGCGCGCTGGATGCGGCCGCAGCCCGTGGCTGCGGCGGGGGAACGGCAGCGAGAGCTCCCAGCGTCCGGGCGGGAGGAGCGGCTGCATCGCTCCGAGACAGATTTCTCTCGCAGGATCTGCTCAGTAGTGCATGGCTAAATATGTCCAAGAGCCCCGAACTTGGCTCGCGCTCGGCATGCCAAGCAAATGAAAGCATCGGAGCACCAGAAGGGAACCGAAGATTGTGCTGAAGTGCCATTTGCTACAAAAATTCCAAACAAAGGGAAAGAAAAACCCACGTATTTCCCTTTTTAAAAAAAAAAAAAAAATCACTAATGCAAAACCAAACTGGAGAGGGAGAAGGTGGCTGAGAAGGCAGTTGCTTCCCAATCCTGTTGGGAGTTTGCGGCTGGATTGGACCGTTTGCAGCCCCTTGTGCTGTTGCATGGGAAGGGGAGCAAAGCCCACCTGAACATTCCTGAGGGTCTCTGCTCCTGAGGGCAGCTGTGCTGTGGGCCAGGCAGGCAAGAGGTGCCAGCCTGGCTTCTGGGCTAAAAAACAAAGACAGAAAGCCCTGAAAAAAACCCAAAATCCTATTGTTGGCCGGGACTCACGAGGTCAGTGTGAGGCGGGTAAGACACTTCTTCCCTGGCTCTGATTTCTGTTCCACACTGAGTGTATCCACTGCCCGTGTCTGAGTGCCACGTCATGAACGTGATGTTTTCAAATAGCTACAACCAGTGGCACTTTATCAAGAGGTTCACAGAAACCTTTTAAAACTGATTTTTACTCTCACAAGTCAACCTGGGACAAACCCAGTTATTTTTTTTTCCAATGTTGATAAACTGTAAATGTTTCTTTTTTAAAGGCCAATGTATATATTTTAAATGTGATTTATTATATATATTTACTAACCAGATCTTCAAGTCTTGGGTCAGGGATAAGAGGACACTGGGGTGGAGCTGCCACTGTCTGAGCCACCTGAGGGCAGCATAACGCTGCTCTCATTGTCAATAAGGGAATTAAACATTTGATTTTGCAGAAGAAGGCCTATTTTTTGAGCTCTAGATCTCTATTTTGAAGCTACTGTATGGTGTGTAAGTTATGTACACTGCAACTGGGACTAACTGACCCCAGCTGCACCTGCTCCGTGAGACAGTGAGGGGAAAAAATAGCCCGTGTAATCACCAGACTGACAACAGATTTTAAACCATCTGCTCTGTGTTAATCATGTGTTTTGTTTTCCACTAACATCCATTAAGACTAAATTCTATTAAACAGTGGGGCATATTTTACCCTTTTGATAGTTTTGCCTAGTTGTGTCCTTTGTGTCAAATGGCACAAGCCTGTCTCCTACTGTTTGAAGTCCATCGAGGATCAGCTTTATCCTGTCCCTTGAGTGCTCCAGGGTTCCTCAGATAATCTCCCCTGGTGAGTCCCAGTCACCTCCAGTGAGGTTAATGTTCAGTGTGAGTCTCACCACCACGGCAGTAACGTGGTGACAGTGCTGGTGTCCCAGTGTCCAGCTCTGCCCATGTGACACCTCCACTACCCCCTGTGCCAGGCAGGGCATTCCTCCCTCCTCCTGCCTGCTCAGCGTGTGGCCACTGTCACCCCAGGGCCTGCTTTGCTCAGGACAAGCAGCTGAGGCCTCCTTATCCCACCACTGCTTGTCTCCAGTGCTCCCGGAGCCTCCTCAGAAGCAGTGCCTGGGATCCAGGAAACCACCAGGTAAGCAAACTTACTCTGTAGGAAGAGGCCTTCAGAGATGGACAAATTTGCCCAGAGCCGAGCAGAAACTGGGAAAAAGGCCAGCACTGGATCCCAGGAGCATCAAGCTCTCAGGCTGTGTCCCTACAACAGGAAAATCAAACCCTGTGACCCCAGCAGCCACAGACATTTTTACCTCCTTGCTTTGCTGGGTGCAAACTCATTACCACTCTTGGGTGTGTTATCCAAGACAATCATTTATTGCCATTCATATACTGGATGCGTGTGGGTCTGGGTTTGTTTCTTTTTTTTCTTTTTTATACAATTTACAAGTTTTAATACAAATGAAAT
This sequence comes from Machaerirhynchus nigripectus, assembly GCA_013397975.1. Lineage (NCBI taxonomy): Eukaryota > Metazoa > Chordata > Aves > Passeriformes > Dicruridae > Machaerirhynchus > Machaerirhynchus nigripectus. The sequence continues at coordinate 47,148 of VZRQ01008163.1, read as the reverse complement.
ATTTTTACATACATCCCAAAAAATTTAATATAAAATATACAGCATTTAAAAACATCTTGATGTAGGAAATTTCCTTCTGAAGCCGTGCACCCTGACCCTTGGACACTTCAGTGGCTGAGGGAAAGGTGGCACTGGCAAGACCATCCAAAAGGCTCCATTCATACACTTTAGCTCCTTCCAAGTCTAGCAGGGGAAGGAGGATGCAGGAAAATAAACATTTGTGATCACCAGAGGAGGAAACCTTGAAAGTGCCTCCTCCAGCGGAAGGTGTGGCCAGCAGGAAGCCCTGGAATCTGCTGCCTTTTATCACCTACAACAGTTCATGGCACAGGGCAAGAGCTGAGGTCTGGGTGGGGGGAAAGTTGGGACAGCAGTGAGCAGCTCTGTGCTGCCTCTGACTCCAGCTCAGCTCTGCCACAGAGATCATATCCCACTTGTGATCCGACCCTGGCATCAGGAAGGAAAGCTGATTTCTCAGGGGCCAGGTGTCACAGATCTGGAGCTGGCATTTAGTGAATTGAGGCTGAGAGAGGTGCAGCCTGTTCTCCCTGAGCCCTGCAGGTGCCAGGCGAGTGAGGGCACAGTCCAGCCTGGCTGGCAGAGGTGGGCAGACACTGCTGTGGTGCTGGGGAGCAGCCCTGTGCTTCCCCAGGGAGCTGCTGCCTCCCTATCCCGTGCAATCCCGCCAGCACAGGATCTTCACATCTGCCCCCCAGCTGCAGGAACTGGGTCCAGGGCTTGGAACACCCCCAGCTGCCCCCTCCAGCATCCTCAGTGTGTCCCCAGAGCTCAGGGGTTGGCTGTACCCAGCTCTGCTCCTCTACCAGCCCCACAGCAGGGTGAGGGTATTGCTTAGAGACACTCAGCCGTGTCCGTGCTCTCTGGTTATGCTGAAAAGTGAGGAAGACGAGGTGGAGCAGCAGGGCAGAGCTTGGGGGTTCCAGCCAGCTCCCTGCCTGCCCAGGAGGGACCAGCTGCCACTTGTTAATCTCAGGTACCAAAGGGGAAGTAACAGCCAAATGTTGTAGTGTTAATGTTGGGACCAAAACCAGGGCCAGGATTTACCAGCTTTAGTCAGTGTTCAGAACTAGAGTCAAGATCTCCATGAGCTGCAAATATTCAGGTAGCCAAGCCTGTGTGTTCCTGTGTGGCCCTCGGCTGTCAGCCCACAATGGCACCAGTGCTCCCAGTACAGATGGGGTCTGGTCAGAGCTCAGGAGCTTGTGTGCTGCACTGGGGCTGATCATGGTTGGCTGCAGCCCTAAGGGAAGGGTCCCCCCAGGCAAACAAAGACACCTCCAGAAAAACACTGAGCAGATGTTGCCCAGGGAGGTTGTGGCTGCCCCATCCCTGGAATTGTTAAAGGTCAGGTTGGACAGGGCTTGCAGCAACCTGGGATAGAGGAAGGTGTCCCTGTGCATGGCAGGGGGTGGAACAAGACAAGCTTTAAGGTCCCTTCCAACCCAAACCATTCTGTGGTTCTGTGTGAAGGCATTAGCACGGAGGGGAGAGACTTCCCAGCACTATCACAGACAGACATAATTGGGGGGTGTTCCCTGTGCCTTGGAGAGCAAGTACTGGATGCAGCACAATCCTGGGATTGGGAAAGGAGCCATTCACCAGCTCTGTATTAGTCACAACTGCAAGCTGCAGATATCCTTCCTGGAAAGACATCCCCTCCCTCTAGGGTGGGATAGGCAGGGCTCAGGCTTTATCTGGAGCTGTGGCTCTCTCAAGCAGGCACATTACTGAAGCAGAACAGCAATTTGGATCACAAACAGGAGAACAGCTATAAAACCTCTCTGGGGGTTGTTAAAAGCTGGTTCAACAGGGCTGCAGGAAGCTGAGCCATGCTGGCTCCCTGCAGGCAGGCAGAGCTGCCCTCCCTCTGCATCAGACCAGAGGATCACAGGCAGCTTTTCCCAAAGCCCTGTCTCATCCCTCTTCTGACACAGCCAGCACATGGCTGTGACAACGACACTAGAGGGCAGGGCTGGCTCAGCCCGGCTGTCCAGAGACCCCTCCCACTGTCCCCTCGGGAATGTGAGCTCCCAGCACCCCTGGGACTGCAAGACAGGTGGCTCCTTTGCCCCAGAACACAGGGCAGGGAGGTGGGGAGGGCATGCACAGGCACGCACACACGGAGAGCAGGCAGAGATGGAAAACCAAAACGGGTTTCAACAGAGATCTCCTGCTTCAGCAGCCCTACTGGTCCCAGATTCTCCTGCCAGGCCCAGGAAACCCATCTGCTCACAAAGAGGAAAGGAGTCGCTTCATTTTAGCATCACCATGATACTAACAAATACCTCTAGCAATAAATAAATAAAGGAAGAGCAGCCTGAACAGGCACCAGAGCTTGCAGGCTCCTGTGAGAGTACCTGGCAGGCTGGGGAGGGGCTGCATACCTGTGGGGGGATCCCTGCCTGGGGCCCGGGAAGGTGCAGATGTAGTTTTACCAGGAGGCTGTCTGGTTTGCATGTGTGAGGGAGAACTCCCTGAGCCTTTGGTGCAGCCACTCTCCCGGTGGCTGTTTGGCCCTGGCTCCGGGGAACTTGAGCTGGGTGCTTTTAAAATGGCGAATTCATGCCCAGCTTGGTTTCAAACTGCAACTTCTGCCTCTTTTGGTAACGGACACGGACCCTGGAGAAGAAAGAGGAGAGTCAGTATGTGGAGGGGTGCAAGGCAAGACTGCCCCACTGCCATTCCTAAGCTGCCAGCCCAAGAAGCAGGGGAGCCTCTGTGGGAGCCTGGGAGGGGAATCAAATCCAGAGAGCAACCCATGGTCTCAGTCCTACCCCATCCAGCTAAATCCCATCTCCAGGGACACCAGACACAGCACAGTAAGGTCCAGAAACCCTTCCCAAGAACTGAGATGGTGTGTCTATCCCCACCAGGGTTCCCTGTAATCCCCGCTGCTTTTCCTCCCCAGCCCATTTCCTGAATCAGTGTTCATTAGCGTTGACTCCCAGCTCCGGCTGCTCCCTGTGCTGGGAAGAACAGCCAGTCACTTTGCCTGCTACTCATTCTTGGCTTCAGCCACTTCCCGTGAAAACGAGTCTCACAGTCCAGGCTCTGTGTGAAGGCACATTTCCTCTGCTGTGATTCAATGCCTCTCTGTCCTCATGGGACAAGATGGAGAGAACAGCCCTCCCCAGTTCCATACTGGTGTTGCATAGACCTTGGCTCTCTCCCTCCCTTTGGTTCGAGATAAGGAAATTTTGTTCTCCCTTCCTGCTCCCAATCACTGCCACTGCCCTTCTCTGACCCTCCTTCCTCCCCTGCGCTTCCTCCCTGGGAGGTGGAATGTGGGCCTGCACACAATAGCCAGGTGATTTACACAATGCGATCAGCTTTTCCTTTTTGTTCCCCACCCTGTTCCCTGGGCATCATTTTTTTTTGCAGCTCAAGGCCAGGCTGGAGGGAGGCTCCAGCCCTTTCTCCCCATCCGCCCTTCAACCCCCATACCTGATTTCATGCAGCTTGACAATCTCATTGATGATAACCACAAGGACCAAGGAAAGAAAACCCAGGAGCCATGAGACCGGAGAGATGGAGACATGGTTAAAGGTCAAAGAAGAACTGAGGTTTTCCCAGAGTTTCAGGTCCAGCACAGTCTGTGCCACTTGCCCCAGCAATCTAAGATTAAAAACAGACAGAGCAAATCTCAGCACACCTGACAAGCTTCCCAGGATCTGCAGATCAGGGTTCAGGCCCAGATGAAACATTCTCAACAGAGACCCCTCACCAGTTCAGCAGTGGAGATCAATGGCTATGTACTCTATTCCCCTCAGCACCAGCAAACTGGTGCTGGAATGGGCCTGGAGCCCTCCTTGCTCCAGCATCCTGGAATACCTCCCCAGGGCCTGGGGGTACTCACACAACAGCCACAGTGAGTGTCCACCACCGGTTGGAGAGGGGGCTCTTCTTCCACAGGGGTTTGGTGCGATGGACGTGGGTGATGGATATGAACACTGCAGGGAAAAGGGGATTATTTAGCATCACACACAGATACAGCACTTTACAAGGTACATCAACACCTGTTACTCCTAAGGGATATGGGGTTCACGTCCCTGGAACCAACCTTCCATTCCAGGCTCTTTCAGACCAGGCTCTCACAGCAATGCCAAGTGCCCGGAATGCAGGTGGGGCAGTGCAGTGGCTGTACTGCACACAGTTACTCACTGTGGGGTGGGTTCACAGCCTGAGGAGCTAAAACAGAGCAGGCAAAGGCCCGGGTCTGGGGAGTGGGTCAGGGGTGGGCGTGCCCTTGTTCCAGGGCTGCACCAGAGGAAAGCTCCAGCCCAGAGACAGATTTAGCCAGAGACCCAGAGCTGTCTGCACAGGACTGAGCATTTGCTCAGCTTTCACTTGGGTTCTTCCCAACAGCTGCCAGGCAAAGCATCCCTGCCTTGCCTCAGTGGTGTCTGAGGGACATAAAAGTACTGTAACCCCCTCTCTGCAAAGCTGGAGATCAAATCAGGAAGCATTTCTGTTGGACTGGACACCTGCACATCTCAACACACAACGCTCTTCCCAGCACCATGGGACATAAGGGATAGGGAGCAGAGACCCTTTAGGGCTCCCAGGGAGAAGCTGGACCTACTCTCTCAGGCAATGGGTGCAGGTGATGAGGGTCAGCCAGGAGCTGGCTGCACACCCCTCCAGAGGATTTAAAAAGGCTTCCAGCTCTCAAACAGTCACATCTGCCACAACAAACACATCAGTGTCCTTTGGAGGAAGGCAATGGGGTACTTCACAAAATAGCAGCAGGGATATAAACACTTTTGAGGCAGGGAATATTTTTGGAGAGCTACAGGTGCTGCTACCAGCTTTCAAGAAGGCAAAAGGGATTTGGCTCTCCTGGTGAGACTGGACAGAACAAGCACTTCACCAGGCTGGTAGGAAGCGGAATCAGTTCTGAGGATGTCGTCTTTAAACTGCCAGGGCAATGTTTAGTGAGATAGGGGAATTTGTGCCTGTGCTGTGAGGCCACTGCAGGGTCTGCTTCTATCAGGGAGTTTGTGCTCTGGCACTGGGGGCAAAGAAAGAGAGAGAGAATGCAAGTTTTCCCCCAGAGCAAGGAATGGGGTTCTGGGAACAGGGACTTACCTGTGTGTAAAACAATCAGGCCAGCTGTGAGCTTCTGCGCTATCAGGAGAGCATTGGAAAATGTCCCAAACCAGTCAGGAGCACCATCAGCATTGCTAGTGAATGAGAGGACACAAGAAAAACGTCAAGAGCAGGCACTTAATTGTCTGACCTGTTTCAACCAGGGCCGTGTCCTCCTTCAACAGCTGAGGGATCTGTGTGAGCTCAGGCTGTCCTGGTACCAGGAGGTGACAGTGGGCACTGATGTAGCTGTCGAGGCTACAGGGAGAGCACCCAGCCCTGGTGGGTCATGGAAGAGGCTGAAGCTTGTTAGAGGATCGGAATCAGCTCTCCTTGGAAAGGGCAGGAGCAGTAGGATGTGTGTTCCAGGGCCAGTTCCTCACCTGTGCAGCATGATGGAGGAGCAGGCTGTGAGGTTGAGGCTGGTGGTGTTCACCCCTTTGCAGGACTCATGCAGGGTGAACCCAAAGCAGATGAGGCAGGAGCAGATGGTCAGGCTGAATTTCAGCAGGAAGCAGAGCAGGAAGTAGTGCTGAGTCTGTGAATAAGGGAAAGGAAGGAGGATGACATGGGCATGTCACTGGTACAACCTCCCTGTGAACCACCAGAAAATCAGTGGCTGCAAAAGACTGTAGTACAGATGAGATGCTGCACTGAGGATCTGCCCTCTGGGCTTGCTGGAACAGGGGATTCCCTTCCTGGCTCATGCCACGGATCAATTTACTGAGCGAGCTGGGAAGGCAGAGGACCTCAGCTATGCATCAACACTGGGACAAAACAGAAGAGAAAAATGTGTGGACAATTTAAATCTGAGGGGCCACCTACCTTCTTGGGAATGGAAGTCAAGTTTTTTCCTGTTGCCATGGTCATGATGGAGCTGTGGGGAGGCTTGCCCAGGAGCGAGATACTGGAGAAAGGTAAGTTAAGTGTCTCAGTAACGCGTTCAGGCACCAGAGCTATTGTGCTTTTATCTGTGTCTAACATTTGAACCCAAATAACCCACTCAGACTGCCTGAAGCATTGGCACTCATCTTTACATATGCTGTAAAAGGTGTTATTCATGGCAGGTGCAGACAGAGAGAAGTGACCTCCAAATGTATGAGGGAGAAAAAACCACCTGTGGTACCGTGGTCTCCACCTGACACCCCAGACTCTCCATCACACAAAGCAGGGGTTAACACAGCAGCACACAAATGCTCCTGTCACTGTTTCCAAGCACCTTGTCAAAGCAGGTGCTTGGAATAATCCTTGCAGCCTTCTTAGCATGCTGTGGGTGAAGTCAGCTTTCTTTTAGCATGGACAGAATGAGGCTGAGGGAGTGGTCTGGGCCTCCTGTAGGGGGTGGGAGGAGATTCCACCCTGACAGACTCACCTGAGCAGTGGGTAGCAGAAACAGGAGAGCCACACGATGTCGGTGGTACTGAGGATGGGTGGCAGCTGCACCAGGCAGGAGAGGAACTGAACAGAAACAACCCAGAGTGAAGAGCATGAGCAGTGTTAGGACACACTTGTTACTCAAAATGCTGCTGTCTTCCCCCAAAACACTGGGATGAGCTGGTAACTGGGCTGCCACTGCACAGCCCCTCCATACGTTCCTGCGGCAGGAGCTGCAGGGGATGCTTGTCTCCAGGGAAAAAGAGTTTGAAAGGAAATGTAGCAGGGTCAGGGAGCAGGGGCAGTGCAGGCTGAGATCACAAAGTCTCCAACTGTAACTTCCCCAGACGCGCTGTGTAAACCTGACTGAAGGCCACGTTCTTCTCTTGAGGCTGCCCCACTGCAGCCAAACAAATCCATGTGAGCCCTCCTGTCCTCTGAGCTAAACACTGTTGCCAGCCAAGCCAGGACTCACCTGAATGACAACCAAGGTCAGCTGGCACTGCAGCAGGAAGAGGAAACACTTGCGGATCCCATACGTTGCATGCCTGGCCTGGAAGGAAGCACAAGCCCTCAGAGCCCTGCTGGGAGCAGCTGCCAGCCAAGAGCAGTTATTGGCAGGCAGGGGCAGAACATGTGGCCTGCAGGGGAAGTGGGAGGGGAGAGGATCTGGACACACTGAAAGCAAAAAGGAAAAGTCTCTTGCCTACATGGAGATGTTCTGAAGGAAGGGCAGAATTCAGCCAAGGGGAAAGTTTGTTTAAACTCTTGGCTTTTCTGGGGTTACACGTCTCCCTAACACTGCATTGTTGTCTGGCTAGGGATCTCTGCAAGATTATACTTCATCCACATGAACAATATTCCTATTCTGTTGCCACAAGGCACCATTCCCAAATCATCTCCTATACCTTGGACCAGGAGGGCCAGGCAGGAAGATTCTCCCTGTTGTGCTGCCTGAACAAAAGCCAGGAGACACAAGCAAAGCTCCTGCTGGCAGCACTGTGGGCACCTCAAGCAGAATGCTTGTGTGAGCTCCTGGCTCTGCTCCTTGCAGAGGGGAGAGGGGATTGCCTGGCTCACCTGCTCTATGAGCCTGATGATGCTGGTGCTCTCCTCCTGGCGGAAGGACATGGAGCAGGGCAGGCTGTTGAGCTGCCCTGAGAGCTGCAGCGGGGTGAGCTCCTCAGAGCCATTGGTCAGGGTGGTGCTGGTGGCATAGCCAAAGGTCTCCCAGGAGCAGCGGGATGGGTAGAGAGGGTCCAGGGCTATACTGCAAGGACAACACAGGGGTGTTGGTGAAAGGCCTCATCCCAGAGGAGAAACTGCCTCGCTGCAGTCCAGCTTGGAAAGTCACACTATGCTGTGCCATGCTCTGTACACCTTGCTCAGGCAGAGAAGCCTGAGCTATGACATGAATTTAGGATCAATCTCCCTAGACTTTCAGTTATTCACAGAGAAATAATGAACATATTTGGGTTTTTGGCACAAGGCCAACAACAAATCGGCTGATCGAGAGGGGTTCCACTCTTGCCCCCAATGGGAAGCATCTGTAATGCCAGTTGGGGCACAACAGTCCAGCATGCAAGAGAGTATCTTCCTTTCAGACATGGAAATACCTCTGTGTGTCAAGGGCCCTAAGCAGTCATCCCATCCAATACCCCCAAATCTCCATTATGAAGACAAATGCAGCTAAAAATGGGCAGAACAATTGTGAGCATCTCCCTGCACAATCCACAGGTGTGGAGTGACCCATGGCTGGGTACTTGCTAAGATCAAGGCAAAAGCAGATGGAGGATGAATAGACCCTGCCCCACCTGATATCACTTTGCAGGAAGAGGCAACTGTTCCGAAGGTTGGCAGAGCTTCCCAGACAGCAGGTCACCTCCCCATACTCCTGCATGATCTTGATCATCTCACACATGGCTGCAGAGGCACAGAAGGAGCAAGAGTCTGTTATGTCATTATGCACACAAAAATGCAGTGCTCCACACCCTTTGCAATCTGGATAACTAACAGATCTCTTAAACCTGCCCCAGCTGATACTTGCCAGTCATGTACAGGGAGATCCACAGTCAAAGCACACAATTAAATAGCTGATGAACTGCAGACCAGGTGCTCTGTATACCTGCCATGTGGTTCAGAGAACTGTGACCCATAGATTTGCATTTTTCAGACCAGACCTGCAGGTATAGCCTGGGCGCATGAAGCAGCTTCAGCATCAAATGGTCTTGTTAGAAAACAGCAGATATGAAATAAACTTAAATCATTCAAACTGAAAATAAATACAGTGTTTCAGACTCTGCTCAGCAGCACATCACTAGTGTTGTTGCAAATCTAAAGGAACCGAGGGAATGTAACAAACCACTCCAAAAGCAGTGCCACACTCAGAGCCAGCCCCTGTTCCCACACTCCCACCCACCACCACCTCTACCCTTTATCAATATGTTTATCAACATCCCCAGGGCCTCTAAGCCAAAGCTGCTGTTTGATCTTAGTTTTGTAGCTCTATGCACAGTGCTCTCTCTCTGTGTACGTGGATTTTCTAGAATGCTCCAGACAAAAACCCCCAATCCTCCCCTCTGCAGATTCCCTTGTAAACACCTTCACTAAATGCCTGGTGCACAGAGACCTGCAGCACAGTGAGGGGCTGGGTCGAGTGGGGAGCTGCCACTCCTGTCAAAGAGAGAGAGGAAATTTGGGCACCAAGTGTGACTGGACCATGATTGACACGCTGGAAACTGTGACCAGAGGTACTAAAATGCCAAATCATAATGATGCTCTACACTTTTACTGGAGACTTGGCAGGTATTATCCAGCTGAGCACTCAGCCCCTTTCTTAGATATAGTAATACCTCAGAGAGAGAGAGAGAGAGAAATTCTGTCCTTTCTGTTTTCTGCAATCAAAACCTGCAAAGCAGCAGAAGGTGTTAACATCAACCACCAAGGGAAAATTCTTCTGGGAAGTGATTTCTGAGTTATATAACAGTTGTGAGCAGAGATCAAAGTCTCCTGGTACACTGATAACACTTATTTAATGAAAGGCAGTAGCATTTTGGATGTTTACTTTTGTGTCTCTTGAGAATGCAAATTGAAAGGAGTGGTTCTCAGCCCAATTCAGTAGCTGGGCAACAGCTGCACTAAAATTAAGTTAATTCCTGGCTCCCCACAGGTAGCAACAGAGGGTAATTAATATCAACATGTCCTTCTAGATTTCTGGAATGTATCCCCTTCCCTTCACCCATGTCTGCACTTGGATGAGCCAGACCAAGAAGCTGGGGAAGGAATTAATGGACAGAAGTAGGAAAGGCCACTTACTCTCTGGGGTGCAGTCTGTGAACAGGGGCACCAGCAAAGGCACGTTGTCAATGTTCTGCAGGTGAGGTCTCACCTGGTGGATTCCCCGGGGGAGTTTGGCCTGAAAAGGGGAAAGGACAGATAAGGTAGGGAGTGCGAGGGAGAGGCATTTCAGAGGGAACTGCTGAAATGAGAATGATGATTCCTAGAATTACACAACTTCAAGATCAGATACAAATTCATGTTCCTGCAGACAGAACTGGCTTTCCCGAGCCAGTGTCAAAAGTTTTCTGATAAAGTTCTACACCGACCTGCCAAGCTGCCTGTGCTTGCCCTCAGGCCTTGTAAGGTCAGTGTGACAAACCTGTGCTCAAGGATTTCTAAGGCCTTTTTGCCTGTGTGGAGTCAGACACATCTGCTGTCTCCAAGCAACTGGATCTATTTCAATTGCAGCCACTGGATCTATTTCAATTCCAGCAATGCAGGAAGGGTTCTTGCCTTCTAAAACCAGGCCTAATAGATTTTTTTTAATCTGTCTCTCTGATACTCCTGTAACCTCTCCTGAGCATGTGTGAGGTCTTTAGGAAGCAGGAAGGGCTTGTTTCACACTCTGACCACCAGGCAGCACCAGTCTGTGGCTCACAGCTGGAGGAGAGTGTTTCTTCTGTCTGCATGGAAAGTGGGGATGTTCCCACTCCCTGCCCAGCCCATGGGACCCAGAGGAACTGAGAGCTCTCAAGGTTACCCCATGTGTAGTAACCTCCATTCCTAAACTCCAAAGCAAAGAGCTGCTCAGCAAAAGTAACTAAGAGAATCCCAAATTCCCCAGGCCCTAGATAACCAAATTGGAAGAGGGTGAGGGAAATGAGGACTCCCTATGTAAACCAGTCAATCTGCTTCTAAAAGGAATTTCCTCTGGGAGTAATGAGGTGACACTCCTGACCATGACAACAGTACAAGGTGTATGGGGAAAGGGGCCCTCACCCTGTTGCAGTCCTCCAGGAAGCTGGGGATATCACTGTCTGTTGGCTGAAAGCTGATGAGATCTGAGTGCCCTTCCTCTTCCATCAGCAGAAGCCCCTCCACATCATCTCGAGAAACTGGAGCAGAGAGAAGCAGCATAAACAATAATCACAAACCTGCCTCCGCCACCCCTGTGCCACCCACGTGGGACACACACGTGGCGCTGCAGCAGCCAGGAAACGTGAGGCCTGATTTTCTGGGTTAGCAACACTCAGATCTCCCACTCAGTCATCTAAAATGCAGTATTTTTAGATGACTAATCTGTTCAGAGGTACATAGATGAGCCTAGTCTCTGCTCTTTTGAGACATGATACTTTATCTGTTGTGCTGTCCTTCTAGGGGAAGACAATAAAGAAATCCCAGCTGAAGTAAGAAAAAAAGAGTAATGCACAGGCAAAAAAAAGAGTAATGGACAAGCAAGGGACAGTGGATTGACCAGGGCCCCAGCAAGAACCAAAAGCACTAATGAGGACATAAATTCATAGCAGCTGGTGCACAGAAGGATGTCTGTTTCCAAAAACTTGGTACTGGCTGGCTAGAAAGGCTATAAATGTAAAGTGCTGTCACTTATACACACACGCACACCTGAGGCCCATCCAGTTTTGTGCTCAAAGCTCTGACGGATCAGGTGTCAGATGTGGACACAGGAACCCATGAATGGGTTTAAAAGAACCACCCAGGAAACACATGGCATTCAGAGTGGCCAAGGCACAGTTCTCACCCTGATGGAGGTCATCGTGCAGGGAGCCCGCATGGCTGGGGCTGGAGGGGGGGATCTCTGAGCCAGGCACGTCACCATTGGGTGTTAAGGATATGTGGCAATTCCAGCCAGTCTCCAGACCCATTTTCTCAGCAAACACCTGTGGGTGAGCAGACAAAGGGTTTTGGGTGGCTGCCCAAGCCAGAGCTCTGCAGACCGATGCCATACTGGAGCACAGGTACCTTCTGGACTCATTAGTGGGCTGAATCAGATTAACCTTAGATTGCACTGGAGCTAAACTCTCCAGTCAGACAACGAGGGGCCATGCAAGGTCAGGGGGTTCAGCAAAGACAGCTTACCTTGCTTTTGAGCTCATCTTCCAGGGAGAAGTAGACAAAACGAATGCAGGCATTGACCAATCCATCAATGAGGCGGACAATGTCAAGGCGGGCCTGATACTGAGATGAGACCATTCCCATGAAGATCTGTCCACTCAGAGCCTGGATACAGTCTTCCTTCTCCATCACTTCCCCAATCCCTTCTTCAGGCATGCAAACAACACGCAATCACATTGAGACATGAGGGGGCCACATGTGCATCAGACAAAGGACACGAGGCGGGGAGGCCACCAAGGTGACATCCAAGGACACAGTATCCAGACACAGAAACGTGCAGCAACACAAACACAGGAGGAAGGATGAAGAGACATCCATTTGTCCCAGCATACCCAGACACAGAAGCGGTTTCAGAACATCCCCACATACGAGACCAAGAACATTAAGTGGGAAACAGCAAGCGTGGAAAGGAAAAAGATAAAACAGAAGGCAGGGATCAGTCACAAGGAATTTGGGTAGAAAAGTTGAGGATGTGTGCTGCATATTGTTCACATGTGCATTTTAAACACATCCTACTGTGCCTAAACAACATGGTGAGTCTAGCGGAGGCACAGCGGCATCGGAGCACGAGGGGCTGATGCAAAAGAATTGAATCATGTTCCCTGCAGACACTTCCAAAGAGCCTCCAAAGGCTCTATGACAGGGTTCCTTCACCATCACCACATCAGCCTGTGGTAAATGGGGCCTGGATGCAGCATGAAGAACAAAATAATAAAACACTTCACACACTTGCAAGGCTTGTCACAGGTGGGACTCAAAAGTGTTCTGAAAACAGTCACAACTGTCCTCAGCTGCTGGAAACCCTGCTAGTCACACTTTACAGAATGGGAAACTAAGGCAGAAAGAGGTTAAGACTGGTTTTCCAAAAGAGTCTCCTGGATTTATGTAATGGTAGGTGCTTCTTTCTCAGTTTCCACTGATGTTCTGAAGGACATGTACAGTTCATCTAATGGGAATCAATTCCTTCAGTACACCAACAAAATCCTTCAAGGGATAATAGTTGTATAGCACCACACATTTCATTCCTTTGAAAAGCCTATCACATGTGATTTCCACAAAATCAGACAAATAGCAAAGCAAGTACTGAAATACCCAAAAGTCTTGACTCTCAGTAGCCTGCTTTAGAAACAGACTTCCCACAAGGAGAAGAATTTCTCTGCAAGCTTCAATAACTTAACTAGAAATACCCCTACCAGCTGCCACATCCTTCCTTTCTCTGAAAACCCATCTACTTCAGAAACCCTTCCTTCCGAATTTCCATCTGCTACTCTGCATAACAACGTCCTTATAGCTCTAGACTGATCAGACCCAGCCCCGGGGCCAGCAGCAGATCTGCTTACAGCCAGAACTGAGGACACACATACCATCTGAGCTCCAGCTATTCCTCCGGCTGCTCTGTTTGATGGGAGTGGTCCCGGGGAGGTCGCAGCACGTGAAGATCGCGCTCTGCCCCGGCACCTGCACCAGCTCTATGCACTTGCCATTGAGCTGGGAGGACAAAGCACAGTGCATTGGCTTGTATGCAAAGGCAGAGCAGTATCCCGACAGGCAGGCTCGCTGGTAGAAATCCAGCACCTTCTTCCTGTGTGGATGAGAGAAAAAACAGGCAAAGTTAGCAAAAATGTGCCGCGTTTCTGACAATGTATGCTGTAGTTCCACGTATCTGGAAAAATGTCCTCCACAAAGAGTGGTTAGAAAGTCTGAAGAAGCCTTTCCCTACTGTTTCTGCATTCTCCTGCAGGGCAACAAGAACACATATTCCAACAGAGGCAGTGGTGAATACTTCTGTTTGCTCATCAGATTGATGGGTATGAACACAGATCTCTTTGAATACACTTATTAATATAATATGCTCTATATGGCTGCCAGATGACTCCAAGGAAGTTTACTGCATGACAGAAGAAGCTTAATTCATCAGACATAATTTATCTGTAGGGAGATAAGCACCAAGGAGGGAACTGACGACTCTGACAACTGGATCTATGGCAGTGATAGTTGCAGTAGCAGACTTTTCTCCTATCCCCTTTCAGAGTCTGGGTCCCAGGAGCTGTATTCAGTCAATATTCAGTCACTGAAATAAGGTAAGGTTCCTTCTCTAAGTTGAATTCACAAAGGTAACAAATTAGACTATACATCAGATTTTTCATTTGCTTGTAACATGATCGGTATTCCAAAAAGGATCAGTGAGAGTTTTTGCACACCCGAGGATAAGCAGATTTAGAAGAACAATGTGAAAAGTCAGTGAAACTAAACATTACTGGTCTGCTGCACCAACAGGAACAGCAATTCAGCCTGTAGATGAAAATACAGCACACACTGTCAGATACTGCAGCAGGACTCCAAGGGTGTGATGCTTGTGTGGACTGGTTCAGGCACAATTGATCATTTTGCATTTCATGTAAGACAACACATTTTTCTTGAAAAACAACAAAAGTTCTCTGCCACCAGCATGACCTGATGATAATTCAGTCCTACTACACAGTATAGTCAGAATCCACTTACAAGAGGACAATATCCCAACAGATACAGTAAGAAGTGGCTTGCTCTTACGATCCAACTGAATGCTTGTTGCTATCTAATCTCCTACATTGCTATGATAACAATTAATTACAAGCAGAGATGGCTCATGTTCATAACCTACTTCAAGCTCTTAAAAAGCTTAACAAGCATCACGTAAAGAATTTTAACAGTGACCAGGTTCCCTCTGCATTTCATCTGCAGCTCCTGAATGCCCCAAATGAGAAAGCTGCCCACCTGTCAGAGCCAGAGAGGGGGTAGATATCGGTACCATCCCAAAAGTCAGTGCAGGCCTCAAGGATGATGTCAGCTGTCCCATGAGAAAACATCTGCTCAGTGCCTGAAGTGTAGGAGAACAGTGAGTCAGCATCACACATACAGCTCCCAGGAAGGGGATATCACACCAACTGCTCCCTTATTTGTTAAAACATGAGTGTTTCCACAAGATGCTTTGATGCATTCCAGATATCCCCTTTTCCTCTGCTGAAAGTCTTCAGTCTCCATCAAGAAATTATTCAGGATTGATGATGCACCTGCAGCTGCCCTTTTTCTAATTGTGGATTCAAACAAGGCTGTGATAAAATGTGAGCCATGTAGTCCCTTTCTATTCTTCCCTTACCCTGTGTATCAATCCTGCTCCTATAAAGGTGGGATAATATCTTGCTCCTGCATCCCACAGAGCAGAAGAAGAGAAATTCCTTTGTGCTTCTTGTCATGAAAGTACAAGTAACAGTGATGAGCCAGGGATCAAAGTCTGCCTACGCTGCAAAGTACATTCATTTTTAGGCCAGACGTGGAACTAAAGGGTAAGAGTATTCTTGAATACTTTCCATTCAAGTAGCAGAAGATAATTTGACAGTGTGACCTGCCAGATAACAGCCTGTTTCACATTTGCACCCTGAAAATGTGTTAAATCAGGATGGGTCAGAAGTTCAACATAACAGACTCTAAAAAAGTAACTCATGTTGTCTTTAGGGAAGAACTGAAAATCAATGGACACCACAGCTTGTCCTGTTTTTCTTTCTCCCCTATTTCAGTCTTTAATAGAGACTCAAAATCTCTTATTCCCTCTTGTAGACAGAGGTGTTAAAAAGTTTTTCTCGGAGGCATGTGACATCACTGATGCAGGTCCCAGGCACAGGACACAAGTTCAGGGATGTGGGGCTGAGTCCCCTCCACACCTCCTGCTCCTTCTCATTTGTATCGACCCATTAACATTTCCTGCACGTAGAGTCTCCCTTCCCTCCTCCAGCTGCTCTGTGACTTTGCCCCCAACAGCTTCAAAGCTGAGCTAATGAAAAAAAAACCCCGCTGCCAAGAAAAATGAGCCCAAAGGCTTCTTGCAGGCATTGTTGCTGACTGCTAATGCTCACACTGGCTGGTGAAACCCAGAGCCAAGAATTTCCCCTCAACACAAACCAGGCAGAGACCTTCAGGAACACGGGAGGATTTTCCAAAACATAGCAGCTCTCTGCTTTTGCTATAAATAGTCATCACAAGCCAAGTTTATCAGCATAACAAACCTCCAAGACGAGTAAGAGCTGTGTGTGAAAGAAGGAGCCTGTCTCAGGGACACGAAGGAGCCTGTCTCAGGGACACAAAGGAGCACTTGTGCAGAGCTCTGGTTAATTTTATTGGTAAACACCTAATCCTTCCCACCTTGCTCCTAAGGTCAGATAGTCCTTGCTAGGAAAGAGGGAACAAGAGATGTTTATCCATGTAAAACCTATGTCCTGGACACAGAGCAAGAGCTTGCAATGGCCACATGCACAGACGTACTGACGTTCGTGCCTGACAGCAACTGCAACCCATTTCCCATTCATTCCCACCAGAATCCCACACCACAGCCCTCCTAAGGGGAAAGTGGCAGTGGCTTGCAGACATAAACTGCAAGGAGTTCACTGAGCTGTCCTTGCCAGTAAAATGAGCTCAGGCCTTTCCCTTCCCAAATCACGAACTCTCAGGCCAGAATTTCTCTGGCAAAAGGGGGAAAAACTAATGAATAGGGCAGGGAGTATGACCAAGCACTGATGGCTGCTGGGACTCATTGGGAAGAACCAAACTGCTCCAGCTGAGCCAGAGCAAAAAGAATGGAGCAGTGCAGCTCCAGCAAAGGAAGACAGAGATGGTATCGAGCTGTTTTACTCCGCAGGAGGTGCCGGTGACCCCCTCATTTCCATGTGGTTACTATGGATCTGTGATGAACACTGCCAGATGGTGGGACACGTATTTCAATGGAATAGTAAGGGAACGTACAGATAAGCTGCCTCCTATTTCGGCTACAGCTGCAGAATTTGTTATGCATCTCCCTTTGACTGCAGTGTGTCACGGGAGCGGGTGGATTCAAAGATTTATTCACAAATAATGTGTGGAGAGAACTAAGTTATGATCATCTGGTCTGACTTCGGCATGAACAGAGCCATTTGACTTCACCCAATGTTATCTGCACAACACAGTATTTCTGATTCTAAAATGGCAACATTTTAGGAAGTTTCAAGGGACAAGACTACTGTGTGAGAGGTGTTCCAACAGTTAACGAAACCCAACTGGCAAAATTCCTCCTAGAATTTACTCTAGACAGCATAATCCAGGTCACACATATCCGTCTGAGCTCCAGGCTCTAACCTAAACCGTTTAAAAGTGAGGATAAGGAGTTGAAATGAGGCAAAATTAAAGGTTTTTCTCTACACTAAAAATCTCGGCATCAAAATAATTCCTGCTTATGAAGGCAGGATAGCAGCAACCAGAACAAATGAAAAAGCTCCTTCCCAGATAAAGATAAAAGCTTAAGAAATGGGTGAGAGAAGACAGTTAACCTGGTAAACTCTGGCCAGCACAATGATCATATTTCAGATTCAATATTGAACATATGTCAACTCCAGAGAGCCAAGTTCAGTCAATTTAAGGAATTACAAAGAGACTAAGAGCTCTGACAAGCAAGCTGTTAAATCTTTCTGAGGTGCCTTAAGACCTCAACCAGCTGTACATCGTTTCCATCCTAGCCCATTCCTACGAGAGCAGGAAGGAGTAGAAAGAGTGGAGAAGTCTGCATGGCTTCAGGTGTTATATTTATGGTCACTGTGAGTTTGCACCGGAGTTTTATGATTTCTTATTAGTATGCAATATAGGAGTGCACAATGTAATACACTAGACAACTCACAGAGATAATGGTTTATGATATATCAGAAGGGTGAGCATTATTAACTAAAACCCAGAGTGACATTCAACCCTGTGCAGTATTAGTTTCACTACCATCATGAAGTCTGTTAAAAACCCAATAAACCCATACCATGCTCTGCACTGCCATTTGGTCCCAGAAAACAGGCCTACTATGTGCTAACATATTCTTTAAAAATTGTTTATGATTCTGGAGTGAGTCAAGGCTGGGAAGAATTCTCCCCCTCAGTATACCACAGATGATCACTGAGGTTTGTTAGTCATGTCTGCACTGGCCAAGGGCAGAGAGGGGCCATCACCCCATAAGGACTCCAGGCTCTTCCAGCCTGACTTTTCTGGGCTCTCTGAGGAAAAGGTCCCCCTGTGCCAAGTGGATACCCAAAGAAAGAGGCAGCCTTACTGGTAGTGGTGTCCTTCACAAACAGGTTTATCATGTGGCTCAGGGGGGGTCTCCTCTTGGTGATGGATGAAAGCTTCCCCAGGATGGTTTCCTTAACCATCTCATCACTTGGCAAGCGGTACAAAGCCAAATAGTTCTCCTGCTTGAAAAGATCTTTAGCACCTGGTGTGAAACCTGAAACATGAACACAAGGAGGAAAATTAGGCTCTAATCAGTGCAAAAGAAAAGTCCCTTCTCCTGCTTCTGTGCCACCCACTTTGCCTGTGCTCATTCTGACACCTCCCCAGCTATTGGTAGGTGAGCTGTGCTTACTGTGCATCACGTAGATATGGCTCAAGGTCTAGGATGAAAAACACTCAGTAATTACAGTGTTCGTGCTCTTGTTCACTGAAGAGAGTAACTGTGACATTGCAGGACAGGCACAGAAATGAGTTCAAGTTTCCAGGTTTTAATCCTGGTGTTACCTCTAACCTCTTACCTCCCCTATGCCTCCATTTTCCCATCTATAAAATGAGCTGAGGTACACCATTTATGCCTACACTCCCTGTAAAGCCCTACTGTGAAGACAGGACAGATATCTGCTCATTAGCAGGTATGCTTTGTCTCCTGATGAGACTGGCAGACTCACATCAGACAAATACGAAGCCTAGCCAGGGCTGGCTGGCACTGTCCTGGATGACATTTGTTCCTTGGATAGTGCTGACAACGTCAGAACTTGCCAAAAGACATCTCTTTAATAAACTCGTTTGGCAACCAAACAACAACAGCGTCAGCTCTGTATTTCCACCTCCTCAGCAAACGAGACTGGGGAAATATTCTTGTGCTCTCTAAGGATTAAGTGTCTACTGACAGCTCTGATTTCTCTGTGTCTGCTCATCCAGTTCCTCCTCACCTATGAGCCTGGCCAGCTCACAGAGGCCCCAGGGCACGTGGACAGGCAGCACAGCATTGTGAGTCTCCTGCAGGGCAATGTTGCAGAGGTGGTCGGAGAAGCGGCACAGCCGCTCGGTCACGCTGGCGTTGCACAGGTTGAGCAGCACATTCAGGCCCAGAGGCTTGAGGGAATTCAGGTGCATGTGCCAGTTGGAGTCATCAAACTGGATGCAGGAGGGGTTCTGCTGGTCTTGGGACAGGCTGAGCATCTCCAGGTGGTAGTCACACACAAAGTCTTCAGCCTCACAAGCCAACACCTCGCTGTCCCCAACAACCTGGTCCAACAGGCAGAGAAATTCTAGTTGGTTACAATGAATACAGCGTGGGCCTAGAATCCTGCAGGGAATTCCCAGTTAAATTCCCCAGAAGTGGGTACTCTATGGGCTTGAGTCAGTGTTACAGCTCCACAAAAGCCTACCTGCGTGCCCCTCCAGTATGTCTTACCTGAGTATGTTCCTCCTCTCCCCCCTCCGTGTCCTTGCTAAAGCTCACGTTAGATCCAGAGGGATGTTTGCTTCTGCTGTTTGGCTTTCGGTGGGCAGAGGCTTCAGGAGCCTTTGGAGCATCACCAGACCAGTTGTTCCTCTCTTGTTCATTGGCCATGTGCACAGTGTCTGCCAAGGGGCCAGAGAGCAAAGCATCTCTTTCATGGGGCTGTGGGAGACCAACAGAGCGAAGGATGGTGATTCAGTGGTTGAACACAAGGCACTGCTGATTCACCTGCTGTTTTAGGACTCCTGTAGAAAAGGATCCTTGCTGCTTCTTCATCTTTTAAGCAAAAAATTATGGCACAGGACTTCTCTACAAGGCCCCTCTATAATACCACATTGTGTGTCAGTCAAACTGTGATTGCAGCCAACACACTACATAGTGATTATGGATCACTCACCTCATCTTCCATCTCAGGATGGCAGAAGGACCGTGTGGAGAGCTCATCAGTCAGGTCTTCGTGGCTGTCATGAGGTGGTTCTACCTTCCCACTGAAGAACAGAACAGTCTCTGGGCTGGGGTTTGGCCAGGAAAGAATCCCCTGCTTGTCTACACAGCAGAGCACCTAGAACACCCCACAACACCCCCAAGAAAGCAAAATCTTAGTGAAGACATGTCTCAGTGCTCATGCATAGTTGTAAATATCATGACTTTATTAAACACATGGGAGGACAGACAAGTCTCTCCTTCACCAACTTTCTCTCTTAAGAAACCGCACCTTATAACACTCCAAGAAATCCAAGCATTCCTTGCTCTAAGAAGATTGATGGGTTGTTTAACACCGATTTTACTTCAGCATATTACAAAACTAGGCGTGAAGACCAAGGGAAGGAAGCAACTACTCAACCTGTTTCACCAGCTAGTACCTTACCAGGACCCAAACCAGCTGGTTCTTGCACAGGAAATCAAGAGGGTAATTTGACCAGAACCAGAGCTGGAAAATACAGACATCCTGTCAGATGTCACAGAGTATCTCAAACCATTGTTTTGGGCTGTAAATGTGCTTGGACATGACAAGACAGTTATAAACTCTTCTACAAAGATGGGTGCCTGAAGGGTTTCTAATTCCAGCACAGTGAACTGATTGCAAACAGTCTGTGCTCGGGGAAGGACAACATGAATGATGCAAATGAAGCATCCTCACAGGGCTCCTCTTTCTGACAACCCAGCAATACTCACAGTGACAGATCCCAGACTGTGGAGCAAGCTGGAAGTGAAGCTCAGAGTTGGGGATTTGCCTTTTAGAACACAGAGGAAGTGGCTCCAGATACAGCGTATCATTTCCTGACGAGGGAAGCAGAGGACATCAGCCAGTTAGACACTCATTCAGTGGAAGATGAAGGGAGAGAAGGAAAAAAGGGAGTATGACATTACCTGCTTTCACTTTCAGCACAGGGATACACTGTAAGATAGACATCAGTCTCTGTGGGAACCTGTTACCTGATACCGTGCTGGTGCTCTCAAGGGAAAAGCATTTCTTCCCCTTTCCACTGATTGCTAACAGTCAGTCTGATTGTTGAATTGAGAATTCACTGAAACTACCTCTGTCTACCCAAAAACACAAAAAGGAATTCTGAAGTGAGCTCATTTTGAGTGAATCAGTTGTCACCTCTTAGTGTTTTTTTTCCTGAAGTAACTCAACCCCTCAGATTAAGAAGTTTGAGGCCTTTGGTTTCCCACCACCACGCTGCAAATCAGGTAAAGGATGGGGTCCCTGTGGTGAGGTGACTTGCCCAAGGTTACTTACTGAGGCAGTGACAATGTTGGAAATAAAGCCAAGGTGCCCTGACTACTCCATCATCACAAAGGAATTGTAATGAAACGGAAAGAAGGGGATGTTCTGCAAAATCAAAATGTCCAGTTGGCACCCTTCATTTTCCACACAAACATGTTTCAGAGGGAGTCTGGATGGCAGCAATCAATCCAAGCACTAGAGCCGTGTGTTTTCCTCTGTGCCAGCCAGAAAAACCAGGATTGGATTACTGTGTTATTTTACTGCTTTTTAGCTGTTACTCTGGAATACTGTCACTGCAGAGCACTTCCCCCAAAGCTCCTCAAATCATGTTCTCAGGATCCTAATGGTTAGTACAGCAGTAAGCTCAAATGCAAAACCATCTGGAGCTATCACCAAGAAAAACAAGTTCTTATTTAAACCAGGTTCTCCTAAGCAAAAATATTACAAAAGAAAAGAAACAGATCTTCTCAACAAGGTAGGTCAGCTGAAATCACTCCCATTTGATACCTGAAAAACATCTCAGCTAAATGATGTACTGGCACAGAAAGGCAACAAAACATTCAGCAAAGGAAACACGTGTGTGTGCACTCATGTGCATTCCACTGAGTGACTGGGAGCAAGGAAACAGGAATTGATTCTTATCATATCTAGGGATTTGTAATCACTCCTGCAGTCCATCTGCCTCCTTATGGAAAGGGGAATCTTAATGCCAGATTAGACAGAGAAGTATCTTTCCTCTACCCACCTGTTTAATCTGGATGATGCAATTTATGGAGTGGCCAGAGCTGTTCCCCAGAAAAGGGGCTGCTGAATGTTTAATTGCCCCAGCTTTGGAAGCACCAGTAATGTGCTTAAGCCTGATAAGGAGCCTATGGAACAGGATCAGACTTTTAAAAGCCTGAACCTCCCATGGTCCCCTCTGCAGTTTGGTCTCGGTGCTGACCACCATTCCCTCTGGGTTTTAGTTTTGGCTTGAACAAGGTTTTTCTGGTACACGCAAAATACTTCCCTTCTTTCAGACACACACCATAAAAAGTTCATTTTACTTCTGGAACAGGTCTTGAAAGAGTTACTGTCTTCAGGACAGAAAACGTTGCTTTCAAACCATTTGCAATATTCAGAAAAGCACAACCAGACTCGGTATCGAGGTCACCTCAATCTCTGGTCAGCAGAGCAGTATTTACATGGGGAGCTGGAGGGGAAAGACATGCAACCTGCATGCACAGCAAATTAAAGCAACAAAGGAGTGACAACAGACAACTGGCACAAGTAAAAAGGGTCTAGCAACAAGCAGGAGATCAGAGAGGAAGGGAAAGGATATAATGAAGTTCTGCAGTGAAGATGGAGGAAAACAATTCATAATAATAGTACCTGAGAAGATACCATCTCTGTGTAGCTGCTGAGAGTGTCCTCTGAAAACTTAGCAAGCTGCAGCAAGAGAAGAGACCAGTTACTATAATTGTGCTCAGAAATGTGCCATGAGGAACATCCTTCCCTCAGCATGTGCCTTCAGGGAGGAGAAAGCAGGAGTCCTGCTCTGTGGCAATCACTGCACCAAAGCAGACCGATAACTCAACAAAGCAATTAAGCCTTTAATGGACTCTGTCTTTATCTACTTGTGAAGCACAGGCAAAGTGCTTGGTGCTGTACATCACAGAGGAACACACAGTCATTACCTAAATGTCTCCAGAGAAAATAATAGCAATTAGACCCAGAGGAGGCTCTTTCTGGGTGGTTATTTTTAGTCAGAAAGAGCCAGGATTGAGTGATCTGATTTTAACTTATATGGGTCAGTTACAGAAAGGGAGCTGGAAGAGGGATTGGAAAAGCAGGTGCCTGGAACACAATGGACGCAGAGGAATGAGGTGATATGAATGGGATGTGGATAGGAAATGAAAAGAAATTACAGCAGGGCACTTCCACAGTGCTCTTGGAATTACACTGAGAAATTCACTAACTCAGAATTTTTGCATCCAGCACAAAGGTATTCCACACTAGATGTAATTTTGAAGAAGTTTAAATTTAAGTCTATTCATAACCACAAGTGAACATGGCAATTACACTTATATGTAAATAAAACTATAGCCCAGACAATAGTGCATGTATCTGGCACTTCAAAAAGGATCAGTTTTCAAAAGTCAAAGAAAGCCAAGAGAAATCTGTCAGAAATCATTTAAACTGAGCACTACGAAGGATGATTAGGAACTGTTTAAGAATATTTTGTTACAATTTTAAAAAGCAACAATCCCATAGTAAAAATAAGAGACCAGTTTTGAATGAAAGTGAAAATAGAAGCAAAAATTAACATAAAAAATAAGGAAAAGTATACCAGTAGGTAATTAAAACCAGACCACTGCTTGTTAAAGACAGTGAAATTGCAAATGACATTGTAGGCAAGGCAGACATGTTAAATAAATATTGCTATTCCTTATTCAGTGATACAATCATACCATATGATAACTATGAAATATTTTCCATTCCAACACCAGCTACTGAAAGCAAATATGTTTAAATTAGCAGGTCTGGACAATGACTGTTACTGCTGATTTTGCACAAGGCTTGAACTATGGATTAAGTCCCAGTTCAGTGGAAGTGGTGCCAATGCCCAAAAAGGGAAGGAGAACCATCCAAGTTACCACAGGACCCCAGACAGACTTTGATTCCAGACAGAGTAACAGAGCAGCTAATAGGAGACTCAATTAAAAGAAGTGGAATAATACAACCAGTGCCAAACACCACAATTACATGAGCAGCAAATCTCCTCAAACTACTGTGATACCTTTTTTGACAAAATTACAAATTTGACTGATAAAAGTACTGCTTTTGACATAGACCATTTGGTAATTTGACTTGATTCTAAATGCTCAACTGGTTTTCTAACAAAAATACCAAACAAATCAGGCCCATGTTAGATATATTAGAAATAGACTATCTCTAAATGGAACAGAAACAGAAATTATTTGTGATAATGTGCTACTAGCTCAAGCAGGGACAAATCTGGGTATTCTGTTAATAGACTGAGAGAAAACTAAAAACAACACATTAATGACAGAGACTGTAAACGATACAAAGTTTGGGGCAGGGTGCAATGTAAAGAGAAAGGACCACTGACAGAACAATAGGGATTGCTTGGGCAATATGCAAAAACGTGTATCCCAACAGGCACAAAACTAAGGCTGTGTATTCAGGTGCAAAAATGAAGGTTGGACTTACAGGACGAGGACTCTCAGAAAGCAGTAACTGCAGACTATCAGCTGAATAAAGCCTGGCCTTTCAAAGCAGTGGCTAAAAGATCTAATGGGATCCTTTGTTGCACAAACAAGGAAACACAGAGCAGAATGTCCAAATTATTCTGAGATTTACCAAAAGCACAGCTATTACTGGAATATTTTGTGGGTTTTGAGATTTGTAACCCTACAGTGATCCTGAAACAGTGGAGAAAGCGAAGAGGAACGCCAGGAGAAAGATTAGAGGTTTGGAAAATATGCTTATAGTGCCTCAAGGTGCTTAAACTGTTTACTTAACCAGAGATGGTAAAAGGGAATGTGAGTAGTTACAACAGACCAGAATTTTGATTGACGTGCTCTTTGCTCTTAAATCTAGGAGACAAAAGATGTAAATGTTCCAAAGGCTGGAAATCAGATACTGCAAAAATTCCCACTAATGCAGAATGTCAATTTTTAGCAGTTAAGGTAAATGATTACTGAGACAACCTACCAAAGGCAGTACAAATGTTTTCAAGCCGACAGCAAATTCCTTTCTAAAAGGAATGTTGCTGCAGTCCAACTGTAGTAATGCAGCTTGAGGCAGGGGCTTGTTTAGGGGGGTACTGGTTTGTGTCCTTTCAACCAGTCACAAGGGTCACCTTGCCTTGAAAAATTGGGAATCGAACAGCTTGAACGTGATAGGAAGGGGGAGAAGGTGGAGAAGTGGCCAAGCTGCCACGAGAGGCCAAGTGATTGGAGAGGAAAAGGGTATTACCTACCACATTTTGAACAGAGAAGAGAGAAGGAAGGAGGGAAATAGAGAGGCCAAGTGACTGCCCTGGTCAGGAGGTAAGTGACCAAGGCACATCACAACAGCTGTTCTGCAGCAGCAAGGATGGAGGATCATGTCTGAGACGCCACAGGAAGAGCTGACTGGACAGACAGGGTTGCCTGGACAAGAAAAAGGAGAAGACAGGAAAGAACAAAAGGAAGATGCAAGTATGAGGGACAGGGCAAATGGGAATGTTGAGAATGATGAAGCAAGGAAGCCAAGAAGCTCTGGCTTTTCCCAGCTGAATAGCAAATTGTGAAGGGAAAGAGGAAGGTTTCAAAAGTACAAACCAAGTGATGCTGAGAATGGGTAGGAAAGGTGAAGTGGAGAAAACACTGAGAAGAGATTCCAAAGGTGCAAATGCTACTAAGGGACGTAACATGTGTCCTTCCTCCCAGGACACGGACAGCTTAGTCATGTACAACTAGAGAGAAAAGAATAGAAAACACAGACCCAGGGCCACAGAGGTCAAGGAAGGACAAGAAGGAGAGAGAAACTCTGTCCAAGTAACAGAAATCAGCACAGAACACAAACATAACTCAGTGCATCTCACCAGCACTGCCACCAGGACAGAAGGGATGCCCAGCAGCACATACAACTCAGGATCACGTGCATCAGACCACCAAACTCCACTCCCCAAACCAGCACAACCACCAGAAACTGCTCTTACTCCCTGACCTACTCAAAGGCCATGCCTGCAAACAAAGCCCCAGAGCCTCACGAAAGGCCTGTTCAGCCCCCAGGGCACTGCAGGGGATATGATTTATCTCATTCCTTCTCAGTGGCTACACATTGCCCAGATACAGCCACCACAGGGCATTTATCATGTTGACCCCTGTGACAAATTATATTTATCTGACAGAAAGCACATGCCTTGAAGAGTTTTATGGAATCACCAGAGCTTCCTATCACCTTGGGATATCTGTAGAGAGGTTGAAAAAATTAAAGCATCTGTTCAAGAAGTAATATGGTACTCCAGGGAGAGGGCACAGCTGGCACAAAGATCCAACAAGGTTTTACAGTTATGTGGACACATCTGCTGAATTCAGTGTGCTCACTTCACAGAGCCTTTTCATCTCCTGCCCTTGTCTCTGCAATGGTTTGATGTGGGGAGAAACATACCAGTGAGGTGGATGAGGCCTTGCTCATCTGGGCCAAGACTCTGGCTTCTCCAAAGGCTGTAGCAAGAATCCACAGGACAGGAAAGAGCAACGGAAGGATGGGTAAGACACCATTCACCTGAAAAAAACAATCTTTGATCACCAATAAGCACAGAGAGACAAGAAGAAGCAGAACCTCTCACATGACATCTTTTCCACCACAGGGAGAGGACAAGGATAAAAGACCAGGGCAGGAAGGAAGGGGACTGAAAGCAGTGCCAAACAGTGCACACCTTAGGGGAGTTTACTGAAGGAGGCCAAGAATCAATCACACCAACTTGCAGCTGTTTTTCCTGCTGAATTTGGCATAAAACTCTAAAGAGTTTAAAGACAAAAGATACCATATATATATAGATAGATAAATAGATATAGATACATACACGGCAAATGAGAGAGCAAAACACTTAAAGGGAAGTCTATAAGGAATGGCCAGGGAAGTTCTGTTGTCCTCCTCTACTGAATGCTCCTGGATCCAGCATGCTTCCAGATCCAGCAAGCACAGGATGCTGTCATAGGATAAATGAGGAAGGGAATCCATCTCGGTGGTACTCTGGGGAGGAGGGGTAGTGAAGCTCAGAGCTCTCCTTTACCTGCAGCTGAAGAAGGGTGTACTGCCAGGAAGCAATTCCAGGAGCTTGGAAAATAAAGCGCACAGCATTGGTGATCAGGAATCCAGCCTGCAATTCAGAGATGACACTGTCACCTAACTACTGGCACTTGCAGGGAAGGGGTTTTCAGTGCCTTGTAACATTCTCAGCCCTGGGAAAGTATGAAAAATGTATTTTTAATCTGCTGCTGCAGTTCCTCCCTCCACTCTCATGGTTACGTGGCTCAGCATCTCTGAACTGCCCAAGGTACACAGAGAGTCAGCTGCATGAGTGAGCCTGGCCACAACTTCCTGTTGATGGCTGCAAATTCTTTGCCTTTATTGATAGAACACAGCTATTCTCAAGGACAAAAGCTTGGAATGAGACCTACCAGCACGATAGGGACGGCGTATTTCAGCATCACTGACTGTACAGTGAACCTCTCATTATCCAGGGCTGTCACAGGCCGTGACAGAGCCATTTCCAGGCACCATCTGAAAAACAGAAAACAGCTTGAAATTTCAGCAACGAAGACCCTAACCCTCCACTTTCCTAAGATATAAACCTCCTAGCAGACCTGGTTAGAACACTGTGCTCAGCCTATGCTATGAGGGATGGCTGTCAAAAGAGAAGCCAAGATCTACCATAAGAGCGTGGCACTTGCCATGGTAAATTTGCAGTGTTGTCAAGAAAACTCCTCAGATCTCCTCAGCTGCTTAACAGTAAGGCAGCAACAAGGACACAGACAGCTGGGTAGGCACTGTGCCCTGCATTTAACCCACCTGACATTATCAATTATTGGGGTCTTCAACACACGGAAGAGACGATAGAGCTGAGGGTTCTGAGGTCCCTTCTTCACTTCTCCCCTTGGGGAGGGCGGGGGTGAGAAGGGTGGAAATAGATCTCCAGGCTCCAGAACTATGTGCTCGTCATCCTAGAAAAAAGGTCAGAGAGCCCAAAGGCTTGTGTTCAAGCACATCTGGTTATCTCATGAGAACTGGCATTTGGACTGAAAGTTACAATCAAAACCACCAAAGGTAAATTTCAAGTTTTAAACTTTTTCCAACCTTCTTCAAACTGTAAAATCTTTGTATAGATCTTGTAAGTGATTAGTTAATTTACTTCTACCCCAGGTATTTTATATTACCTTCTTTTATAACAAATCAGTAGTAAGGAGAAGGTCAAAGCAGACAAACTTTATTTCTGCACATAAAAAGCAGGATAAAGGATGGGGTTTGTATGTCATATTATCCTACTGGATAGATTCACTCCACTTATATTTAGCAGCACATTACATTTTCCCCTTGACCTGAGAGACGAGGAAATATGGTGCTTTTGTAAAACATCAGTGTCTCCTGTCCAGTGGGTTTGGGAGTTCATAGAGAAGATGCAGCCTGGCTAACTATGCACTGTGCTTGACTGAACTAGAATTTCAAGCTATTTTCAAGGTCAGAAGAAACCAAACACTCCAATAATCTGTACTCTGGGAATTAGAGTACTAGAAAGAAAAACCTGGGAAATATATTGTTACAGGCCAGGGAAATCAGACAAGCAAGTTACCTTAATTCCTCTCAGAGAAGCAAATGACTCCTGGCCTGGCCTCAAAGCAACAACGTCTCCTTCTACCAAGAGGCTTACGGGCAGGTTGACAAGATGCCCATCCCTGTAGGCCCAGTGAAGGGACCAGGATGGGGCATAAGGCATGTGAAGGTCAGGGTACATGGAGTCTGGCCATTTCACCTCTTTGACAAGTGTATCTGAAAGCACAAAGTGTGAAAGATTGAAGTAGTCGCAATTCTGGATTGACATCCTGCAGTGGGTTATAGGTCCCCCAGTGCTAAGCTCAGCCCATTCCCATGATTTTTTATCATCTCTCTCTTCCTCTGTGATGGCTTTTCCCTTCTTTCTCCACCCAGAATTAACAACTAAACAGTCATTTAAAAACCTGTACAACAGAAAAGCTAAAGTCCTTGAAACTGCCCCACTGGAATGAACTGCCCCCTCAGGTCCCAAAGCCCCCACTGAGACGATGCTCATGCGCAGCAATTTATTTCCTTCTGCTCCATGTTGTGGTACAACCCCACGTGTTCTCCCCTCATCATCTGCTGCAAGGCAGATATTTTTATAAGGATATGAGGATTTGTATTACTCCAAAGCACAGCCATAACAGACGCCCACCTGGTAACACACAGCTTGGAAGCACATGGCCACATGACAGCTCAAAATAACTGTTTTACAGGACAGGCATGAGGAGAACACACTTCCCACAGCCTGTTTCTGTGCAACACAGGGGAAGGTTAGCAAGCTTAATTAGGAACGCGTGTGATCAGGTTTGGGGAAAGATTCAATGGGAGGAAAACAAAGTGCAAATGGGACAGATGAAGGAGACCTCACCATTTATCTTATCAACGATGGTCTGAAGCCTCCTCTCCACCTCTCTGCACTTCAGCCTCTCTTGACGCCCGATCATGAGGAGATCCAAGAGGAGTAGGAGGAAGAGTGCCAGTGCATTGACTATCTCAGCACCTTGGCTTCACACAGCAAAACAGGAGGAAGCAGAAAGCAGATGAGGTTTGAGTAAACGAGCAGAATACACTGCCAGACACCCACAGAGATAAACACACAATGGCCTGGTTGTTTATTCCCACATCTCACAGATTTATGGCTCAAAAAGAAATGCATGATCACATTTCTTCTTTAGGATAATGACACCACAGAGGTCTGAAAGGACCCATCTCAATTAAAAAATACTTTACAAATATGGCCAAGGCATGTATGGCACACTAACTTCTCCCATCAGCCACTAATTTCTCTGGTTTCAAAATACTTCCTATTATAATGCCTTAGGAGTCTTAAAGAGCTAGGAATGCTGTAGAAAAAAAAACCCTCAGTCTCTCCATAGGACACTCCCTGGGTATATTAGAAGTAAAATTAAGTTGGCTGAAGTTCTGTGGAAGGGATTGATAGGGAATTACCAGTGTGAGTATGCTGATATCAAGATATCTGGACAGAATGAGGGACAACACTTAGGTCAACCACACACAGTACTAAGATGATATAAAACTACCACCTTGCTTCAGTTAAGCAGCTCAGGAAGCTTTGCTCACCTCCCCTGTGGCTGGCTCCCATAGCAGCACAGCAGCAACAGCACTGCCAGCAGCATCAGAGACGCACCAGGCCAGTGGAAACAGGAGCAGCGGTTACCATGGTACAGAAAACTGCTCCTCCACACCTCCTGCAAAGGGAGAGCAGCAGATAGTCTGCACTCATGGAACACAGAGCCAGACGTTTGGAAAAACAGAGTGAGAAAGGGTGAAGGCAGCAGCTGGTGCTCCAGGGAGAACAGAACTTTGCAAAACCCCTGAACATGACACAGAGCATCCCAGATCCGTTGTGTGAATCCTACAGCACCAGTGGATGCTCAGCTGGTGAGTCTGGGTGAACACTCTCTGCTTTTCTCTTGATTGGAGGAATGAAAAGGCTTCTGTGCCAGGCTGTCCCACCGTCACTGACCAACCAAGGAACACTTTTAAGCACTGTGCATAAACACTGGCACTTTGTATTCAACACACACGCCAGGCAAACACGGTGGACAAGGGGAGACTGTTGAGCTTCACAGCTCTTTATCTCCACCTGATATGGACCCTCTAAGCTCACTGCCCTTAATGGCTCTTGAAGTCCTCAGATCCTTCACAGGGCAAGAGGCATCTTCCCACAGAGCTCCAGCATCCAGGAGAGAAGTGCTGACAGAAACACACCCTGAGATAGATTCCTTGCTTTGTTCCCAAGGACTTTAGCAGTTCTACACCTGGACACTCTGCAGCTGCACTCTGGAGGGGAACGCAGCCAACTTCTGTTTAACCCTCATCTTTACTTTGAGAAGGGGAGACCGAGTGACCAGCTTGTGCTGTTTGGTGCCTCACCTTCCATGAGGTCCCTTTTTTCCGTTCCTTTTGATGCCCCTCCAGCAGTGCTGACAATTGGTCTCTCAGGATCGTGAGGGCTTTCTTTGTGGTAAGGCCCAAACTTGAGGTCATCTCATCCTGAGGTGCCAGAAAAATAAACTGGTTAGTGCTTCCCTATTTTCCTTTTAGGCTTTTTCTTGGTGGCTGACAGCGCACCTGACTGTGAAAGCCCTGTACTCATCATCACCTGGTTCTCCATTTTCCTGAAATCATCTTCCTTCCTGTGAACTTTAGACTGCTGGCTGGAATTGGAGCACTTAGATAGTATCAGGTAAACAAACCGGTCCTGACTGTGCTGATAAATACTTTATCAAAGCACAATACCAAGTCATTTCTGTGAAACAAGATCTAATCATTAGAGGCTGAGGACAATAGAAACAGAGGTTATGCAGGCTTGAACTGGAATCAGCTTGTAGAAACAACAAAACACAGTTATGGTAGAATTTTAATGATACAGGATGAATTTGCTAACAATAGTAACAACTAAGTAGTAGAATATCTGCAATTCAAAACAAGAGTGGTCCAATTTCCACAACTGCTCGCTACAGATTTTTGTTCGTGAGTCGGGCCTCTGTGGCTACTGTGATGCAGAAGCTCCCAGATTTAAGTGCTAGGCTGCAGATCAGTTCAGGACCAGACATGACCCCGCCATCAGCTCCTCCTTTTACAAGAGCAAACACTGGAATTTTAAGTGCTGAACTGCAAGGGAGACATTCAGACTTGCAGGAAGCACACAGTTCACAGCACCTCTCCCTCAGCAAAGAGGCAGCAGTCCCAAAGGACACATCCCAGGAGTGTGCCATATGGAAAACACCGCCATAAGATGCTGATAACAGCAAAGTGGGGTAAACACTTGCATTTCTGGGGCAGGAGCACGAGCACTTTCCTTTCTTTCAAATCACAGATTGCAGTGAGGTAGTGTGGGCACCAGATCACTGACAGCAAATCAACAGGGAAGAGCAGGCAGGTGTCCATGAGAGGGCTACAGCAGGGAACTGGTAAATCAGAGTTCTCATGGGAATTTCATGTTTCAATACAAACACATTGAGCATGTACAGCACATAGGATATCCTGCATGTTGGAAATGTTCAGGTGTGTCATACTGTGCACAGAGTACAGAACTACAGAACACAGGCAGGAAGTTTGTCCCTCCTGTCCCCACCAGTGTGATACAGCCTGGAGCTCAGGCAGGAGCTGCAGCTCTTCCTGCTCTTGTAGCTCTTCCCAGCCCTGCCAAACCCACCATGGTCTCAAACTGCAGCAGTTCTGCTCCTCAGGAGCTGCTTGCACACACCCAGCTCTGCAAGTGCAGCTTGGCTCTGATCTTTTCTTCCCGTTCCTTAACTGCATGGTTTCATGATGAACATTTACTGAAAACTAATCTTGGACTTCAGACTCATTTGCACTGATGGTCCAATCCAAAACTGTAACGCAGTGTTGAGGAATAGCACATAAATTGTCTTTAAAATACCATCTACCACACACACACACTCCCTGCCTATCAGGGACAACCTGAAACAGCAAATTCTGTCCAGGCAGAGTCCAGCAACGCTGCTTTAGCTGCACTTTTACAGAACTAAAAATAATCCTGCTGCAGTTTTCATTCGCTGTGTCAGTTTTAGGAATAGAGGAAGCAGTTCTGTGTTGTTCTTGGAAGCAGCCCAGGTAACATCAGCACAGGACTAAACATAGGAGTCTCTCAAAGACTCCCAGAGGAGAAGATGGCAGTGGAGCTGGCACCAGCCATGCTGCTGCACCACAGAGTGCTGCAAACAGGAGTGTCTGAGAACAACACCAAGCGAGGGACAATCAGGCTTCCCTCTCTTGTCCGGCTCTGCCTGTTTGGGGCAGAGCAAGGCACCCACAGAAATATAAACCCTCTCCAACATGGGGAAAGCAGACAGATAAATAAAACACACAGAACAAAAGGCAGCAAAAGTAAGAGGGACTTGAACTGAAAAGCAAAGTCTGCTTAGACACCGAGCTGGTTCCAATGGCCACATCAGGAGCTACAGAAGGAATGAGAGGAAAGCTGCACTTAATGCCAACCTCTACTACAGTCACACAGTGCCTGGAAAGAGAAACTGCCACAGCACAGCAGGCAGTGAGCACAAAAAGGCAGCAAATCCAGAGGTAATAAAAAAAAGTTCCTGAAACACTTGCACACCTGCTCCAGACTTTACACAGGAGTTACTGGTTTGGCACAGTGTCAGTCAAGATAAGGGCAGCCACAAAGGGACGTGGCTGTAGCAGGTGACAAAGGACAAGAGCAGTGTGGCAGGGCTGGGGAAGAGGAAGGGCAGGAAGGGCAGGGATTGTTAAACACCCATCCTGACACTCAGAACACCGAGTATTTGGCAAAGGAGGCAGAGCCAGTCTGGTAAACAAACACTGTAATACTGTGAGTGAGGACTGCTGGGGGCACTCGGGTAACTTGCTCTGGGTGAACCTCAAGGGCAAGAGCCTGGGACCCAAATGAAAGGGACAGCCAAGAAGAGCCACCCTGAGGTCCCAGCAAGGGGCAGCTCCAGGTTTTTGCAATTAGAGCTGCCCTGCTAAGTCATCAACTGAGGCATGAGGCATTTTTCAAACGCCCTGAAGTAAACCTTTGTATATGGCAAACCCAGGAGCTCTGAAACTGTCCCAGAGGGATCCTTCCAGCCTTTCATCAGCTTCAAGTGCTTGCTCTTCCTGCCACAAACCAGGAAGTGAGCACCCCAGGGTGAAGAAGCCGTTCACAGGAGGTGTCAGTTCATTAATAAAAAACCTCAACATTCACATCTTTGCTTTGGAAAGTTACATTCAAAGAGAAATCCGCTAATTTTCCAGTCCAAACAGAAACAGCAAGACACCTTCCCACCCATCTGCCTTAGCACAGGGTTTCCCGTGAAGAAGAACAAAAAAAGAGCAGACAGTAAATTCCAGGTTACAGTGAAAGCAAACCCCTGATGGGTATCAGGAGGCATTTTAAAAGGCTGTACTTTTCTTTTGCCTGGGCCTAAAGGCAGAAAGTCCTAAGGAGAAAATGAGCAGTTGCTTCCTCCTTTGCCCTGGAGAGCACAGGAGTCTCTAAGTGCACTTAAGGTTCCTCTGGAGCTGACCCCTGCCCTGGCCATCCCAGCCTCAGTGTGAGAGGCACAGCTGGAGCCAGGTAAAAACAGGATGATGGCATCCTTCTGCTTTGGGATGATACCAGGGCTCTCAAGAGTTGTGATCTGTGGGATGGCTGTTAAGGGAAAAACAGTGCAGGACATTTCCTTTGTGTGTGTGATTTTATTTTCTTGAGGCAGTGAATGTGCTGAGGTGTGGACTGGATGGAAACACGAAAAGATGTGTGAATTTCTCCACTTGTAGTAGATATTCTACATGTTAAATTACTGCTTAGCTAGCCTGAAAACATTAGGGAAAGGGAACCTGACATCAATCTTGCAAATGCCCAGGTTTAGGAGCTGGTTTGGTTCCTCAGGAAGGAGTCACAGAATCTGTAGACTTTTCTTTCCCTTGTCCTTTCAATTGACCCTCCATAGTTTGACAGGGGCAAATTAGTTGTCAAATACCAAGGAGCTTGCTTAAATCTATAGCCTTGCCTGGCTCATGGCAAATAGGTTTTCTTTGCCTTCCTCAGGGGTTGCAGGAGCATTTTCAGGCTGATAGGTAGGAAAAGTGTGGTTATTTTCTGATTTTTCCTCCCACAACATGAAGTTGTTCCTGAGCAACACCACCTACCCGTGTGTCTGCTTCCTGCAGCCCACCTTCATCCTCACACAAATTCACCACTGAGCTCTCTAAAATTCCCATTTTGTTCTTTTACACTTAGAATCGTTTAAGATTAAAAGTTTATCAGCTATCTCACAGTCTCTGCTATCTGATGAAAGACAGAGGTCTTGCAGCTTCCTTCCAGAGGAACAAAGAAGCAGAGCCCAGAATGTGTACAGAGAAATGGGCACAAAATATTAGTGTATTTAAGTCCTCTTATATTTTCCCACAGCCATTACACATCCATAGTAGCATATTTATTTGCTGTACCAGCAAATGTTGATATAATATGTGCCAAATATTTTTTTAAATAATACTGGAACACAAATATATTCCTTGCTTTCCAGAGCAAAGTGGGTTGAATCATCCTCCATCCTCTGTGGATTCAGTCTCTCGCAGAGTAAGGGCTTCTCACCAAGACTGCTGTACACTTGAATGTAACTGCCTTTACAAAGACTGTTTAAACAAATAAGTGAACAGAATACAAAATATTTGCTACAAGTTTCAATTCTCATAGACTGCAGATCCACCCCTCTGATTCAGAGTGGTGGAAAACCCCTGCAAGGCAGTTGTCAGACTGTTTCCCTCTTTCCAGGCTGCACTCACTAGGCTCCTTTTATAACACCTCTACTCAATTGCTTTTCAGATCTGAACAGTTGGAGGTGGGAAACTGGGCAGCAGAATGTTCTTCCTTTTTCTGAGAGCTATTTTGCATTCCTTAGCAGAAAAAGAAGGCAGTTTTTAATTTAACAATGACACTTTGCAGGCGTTTAATCTACTACAGGGATTACACCTCCTGAAATGTAAGCATTATTATCAGGTTCAGAAACACACAATAAGGAGTAACTCCACCAAATATATTTGCATTTTTTACTGGAAGTCGGATTCTTGTTTAGGATAAGTCACAATATGACACAAAGTGGCATTTTTGGGTCTGATCAGAGAGGATGACAGACATCAAATACATGACAGCACACAATTTCTTGGGGTAGCATTTCATACAGCAGCCTAGTGCCAGAGAGGGATTTATTCTTGTTCTAAAGCAAATCACACATCAGGATGCTACGGCTCCTGTACACCTGCAGCTGCTGATTTAGTGCTTGGACTGCCTGAAATGGCTCATCCCTGCTACAGAGGGGCACAGATGGAACCAGCAGAGCCAATGCATCGGCCACTCTGGGCACAAATTTCCCTTTATTACCCCATCCTTGGTCCCAATCTTGCTTTCTGTCTTTCTTGGTGCTCTCCTGGCTACTTTTCCTAAGAGATCAGATCCCTGAGTCCAGGCAAGAATGCTTCTCTAGTGACCCAGGCTACATCAATCATCCCCCCTGACACATACCTACTCCATGGGATGAACTTTTCATTCGGACTCTGGACTGTCAGGACAGCTGGATTCTCTAATTCATTCTGCCACTGGTTTCTGCATGACAGTGGGAAAATCAGATACTCCTCTGTGCCTTAGTTTCCCATTCTATGATGGGGCTACCAGCTCCCCACCAACTGTTGTAATTATGAAGATTTTAACATTCACCAGCCCACCTGAACGCTACTGGAAAGCTCAGGAAAAAGAAATTTATGTTGATATCTGCACAATTCAGGCAGCTCCACCAAGCAGACCACAGCTCTGTGGGGACCACTGCCTTTAAACCTGGACATGCTGGGAAAAGCACCAGAAGGCACAAGGAACACAGCTATTAAACTTGGTTTGAATGCACCTGACATGAGCTTGGCAGCCACAGCTTAGCTGTTGGTGGTCTCAAATCAAGTGAAACAAGCCAAGCCTTCAGCACAGCAGTGCCCAAGTTAATGGACAGAGCAATAGGCAGCAGCTATCTCCTTCCCCCTCCCCGTGCAGCCCAGGATGAAAGGCAGCCCAGGCCTCCCACTGCCCCCGGACAAAAGATCCCCCCCAGCTGGGTAACTGGGTGCCCGCAGGGGCTCCAGTGTGGATGCTCTGAGGCTCCCCACAGCTCGTGACTAACAGGGCCTGCAGATTCCCCCTGCAAAGAGACAGAGCTGCAGGAGCACAGAGCTCTGAGATGTGGCCAAAGCAGCTCTCACCAGCCTGAAGCACTGCTGCACTTTGCTGCGCACAGGGTCCATTTTAATCCACTCAACAACATCCACATCTGAGCTCTCCATAAAGCATGGAGTAAGATGCCAACAGGCACAGCCTTTCTACACAGGTAATGCAAAGCCCAGCACTTTGCCTCTCCCCAGTAGCAGCCCAGCAGCAGAGAAAGAGGCGGCTGCTCCGGTAGGAAACAGTCCAGTTTGGAACTGTACATTCCTCAGTCCGTCCCTTCAGTCCTGTTTGCAGCAGCAAATCCCCAACCACAGTTACCTGTCCCACCAGGCTGCAGGATGAGGCAGGGTTTATGCAGCGCTTTGAAGCTCTACACAATTATTAAGCTTTAATTACTGTAATTTAGCCAGTTGCATTACTCCTCCAAGTTCAGAGAGCAGTTAGGAGTCTGTATTTATCCTGGCTTCAACACGCAGCAGTGCTTTACGCCAGTGCAGAGCTCCCTCCAGGGAATGCTAATCCCTTTCCAGAGGCCAGCAATGCTCAGAAATCCACAGAACTTCAGCATATCTTTCATCCCCTTGATAGCTTCCTTCCCATCCCCACTTCTTCAGCTGAAGACTTTGGGGACTAAAATGATGATCCAGCCTGGCAGGTGCACTACCGGATGGATCCCACTGGGATAAGGAGGTTCAACAGTTACAGATCAAAGCCTATAGAAGCAACAGACAAATTTAAGCCATGAGGCAGAGGGGCAGCAAAGCAGGAGTCAGCAGCTAAAATCCTGTCTGGATCTTCCTGTTGGTCCTGGGGTTAAAACTGCAGTTTAAAACAGTTTCTTTTCCCCGTCACCACCAAACAACAAGCTATTCCCTAGCTAAAATCATCACTCCCTTTTTCATGTCCTGCCATAACCTCCTTCCCCAAAACCTCAAAGCTCTCCATGCCCCATCACATCAGGCAGGATACAGGCTGGGGACGGAGACAGGGAAAGCCATTTTGAAATTAAATGTTAAGGGAGAGGAACTTACTTTGCGACATTTGCCTTGGTGGGGGATCCAGAGATCAGCCTGTTTGAAGAGCATCTGGGCTGAATTCCTGCACCACTTCCCCAGCAACTTGCACTGCTGCTACTCTCCAAAAATGAGAGAGCAAAGAGGGAGAGAGAGCAAGACTGTGCAGAGCCCAGCGCCGCAGAGAATGAGACAGAAGCAGCAGAGTGAAGCACCAGTCTGCTGATTAATTCAGCCTGTTTCCAGTCACGCTGCAGATCCAGCAAGGAGGCGGCGGATGGGGGTGGGGGATGAGGGAGGATGAGGGATGGAAAGAGGGGGAGAAAAAAGCAGGGAGAGAAGGAAGTTTGCCCAGGATAGCACCAGATGTCTGTGAGAATGGTTCATTCATCAGATGGAGCCGACACAGTGAGGATCCCTGGGCTCCCTGCCTGCAGAGCTGCATATGCATGCACAGGAAGGAATGATGCTGACAGACAGGGGTCCATGCAAAAGCAGATGGCAAATTAGGTAGGACAAAGTGCTATAAAATATACTACAGGGGAAGGAACACCTGAGTAGGCATGGAAAAAGACTAAATTGACACCAAGAGACCCTGGAATACTAAATGCCCCACAGATGACTCCACAGCTTTGGATTCAAGCTCAATGCAAAAATATAAGTATTTGTGATTTAAACAAGTTGATATGGTTACAGGTCCCATCTGAAGTGTTTCCTCCCTCTTCTCTTGTTGATAAAGAATGCAGCAAAAGCCCCTCTCAGCATCCCATATTCATCCTGAGCCACACAATCTGAACTAGAAGGTGCACATAAATTCACCATAACCATGCCTGGGGCTCCACATTTACCTGGGCATGGCACACAGGAGGCAAAGGGTTAGTGTAGACAGGGAAGGGCTGTGTAGAACAATAACAAGGGGATAAAAAGATGAAGAAGGAATGAGCCTTCTCTCTCATTCTCATCTTTTACAGGAATGTTTCCTTCTCATTGTTGGAGGGACACACCTTTATAAGTGAGCTTTTATATAGCTCCTACTTCAGTGCTGTCCTAATTCTGTCTGGGGCTTCCTAGTTCTACAGAGCAATCACTAAAACAACTGCTTTCATTCCACACAAAAAGGGGTAAAGAACTGGCCCAGCCAAGCACCACCTCAGTAGCTTGCCAAGGATTATAGCTGGCTGGTACCAAACAGGACAGGCACTGCAAAGGCTTCCAGTCTCAGCATACTGTGCAGCTCAGCTCTGAAGATCATGTACAGGTGTCAGGACTCACCTGCCCTGCCTGGACAAGCCCTTCATTTCCTTTCCTTTCCTAAGGTTCAAATGCTTTGACAGGCACAGCCCATATTCTGTGTTTTAAGCCAGAAGGGCAGAGATTAAGTGGCCTCAATAGTCACAATAAACTCAACACAGGGTCTGGTTATCACCTGTGTGTTGGCACCGAGTTACACATCGATGTGTAATCTCACAAAGCTCCTAGAGCCAAAGCTGAAGGGAAGCAGACACTTTGTATTTATTTAATGTAACTTCAGGAGAAAGCAGAAGACAGAAAGAGGCAAAACATCCTTTATCCTTCTGCAGGGCATTTTGTTTCCTAGACAACAAATTTAAGCTGCAGAAAACAAGAAAATGTCCTAATGGCACAATTTTTCCTTCCTGCCTGCTAAGGAACTACACACCTACTCCTTTCAACACAAAGAAAAAAGCAGAGAAAAAAGAAAAGATCAACAACAAGACGGGGAAAGAGTGGATAAACCCTCACACAACATACTTGTAAGGCCCCTTCTTTATCACAGTGCTTGCTGATCTGTTTCCCACGACTTTGTACCTTTTGGAGACTCAAAAGAAAGTGAATAAAACAACTTGCTTGTGCAATACCAGAAACAATCCTTGTGCCTTATGCAGTTAGAGGTCCGAACCTCAAAACCTCCAGCTTTGGTCATGGACACAAATGGAATTGGATCAAATTGCTTCGTCTTGTTTACCCCACTGCTGTAAAGTGTTTTGAGTAGGGCAGTAACTTGTACTATGTAGCTTCCTTCTGATATCAAGTGGTATCAGAAATTGCATCTGGATATGCATTTGTGCATTAAATAATAGAATGAAAGAGCAGAAGACAAAAACTTGGGATCTGAAGATAAAACTGGGACTTGAAATAAAAGGCTGAGTATAAAGGCAGGGACTGACCTAAACAAAATCTGCAGCACAGATGAGAGATGCCTGTGGAAAAAGGATCAGTTTGTGAAAAAGCCCTTGGAAGAAGAGCTGAGCTTTTAGAGAACAGCAGGGAATAAAAACAGAGACACAGTCACTGGCAGGATGAGAAGTGGCAAAGGACTTGGGCTACTTTTCAGTCCAAAGGTAGGACTGTAGCTCTTGTTAGGCAACCTGGAACAAGGACCAACAGTGCTGGAGCTGTAGCCATGTGGAGCACAGCACAGGCTCCCTGAATACGTTTCCAGGCTCTGGCCAGGAGGCACGGTGCTGTATCCAGGCTGCAGCAATTACACTGGGACAATACAGCTCAGTTGTTATGGGTAACTGTGGAATGGATGATGTCAATAATTTTTATTAGTTGTGTGGCTGCAGATTCAGCCTACATCTAATGCAATGCAAACTCAGCCTCCCACTGTCCTGTGGCAATCAGTGCTGCTCTCTCAGTATGTGCTGAGTGGTCTTGGAGCAGAGATTCTGGCACCCTTCACAAGGATTAAATTCACTTCAGAAATACACAGAAAATTAAGAAGTCAGAGGAAGAGGAGAAAGAACAAGATAGCAGCACATTTAATTTAAGAAGGTTTTGGCTCTGCTCCCAAAATACTCTTTGCCTTTCTCTGTGCTGTCTGGTTTCTGGCAAAAACTGGAAGGCAGCCTGCATTACACCTGACAAACTCTGATCCTCAGCCATTCCTGACAAGGGAACTTATTAGCCAACTGGAGCCAGAGGACAAGTCTCTCATCTGAGTGACAGATGTCTGTGCTGCAGCAGTGCTCTGAGCATGTCTCCTGCTCCAGGAGTGCTAACTCTCCATCACACACGTATATTGAAGAGATTGCTTTCAACCAGATTTGGGACTGATGTTTTCACGTGGGTTCATTTTATTTTTAGCATTTTAAAATTAACCTAGCACACTGAATTTACTGCTGAGGTTACAAAGCAGGTTAATTTGTTCCCTTATCAGTGTATATGTGTCCAAGTTCTTCACTTTAGGAAGATGGATTCCACCTTAAAGGGGGTGAAACAAGGATCCGCAGTATTAAAAAAAAACAAAAAGGAGCAAACTCCTTAGCACCAAATAATAATTACAGAATGGTTTGGATTGGAAGGCACCTTAAAGATCATCTAGTTCCAAGTGCCCTGCCACGGCATTGCTAACAAGAATAAAACCATGGTCTTTCCTCAGAATCCAAACAAAATAAGTTGTAAAATGCAGCTTTATCTCTCTGTGGGGTCTTTTAATTACTATTGAAAAGATTGTGGTGATCTCTTGCCTTCATTTTTAACTCCCATTCAGAAAGGAGGGAGAAAAAATTTCAGGAAGTCAGGAGAGAAGGTTAGGGCTTGAGAACACCATGATTCCCCCTGTAACCTCCTTGTCAGAACACTTTCCTAATAGGCCTTTTAAAGGTCTATTACAATACTGTCCATGCTGCTGCGTGTCCAGCAATTTGATACGATCTTCCTGCATTGTACAGTGGAGAATGTCATATGAGAAAGATGAACCAAAGATAGTGACCTACAGTGAAAGTGTCCCTGCTACGCCCTGCTCCCTTTGGTGCTCTCAGATCCTACACAGAACACACCCCTGCAGAGTGATAATCCCATCATCTCTTAAAATGATCAATACCGGATTAGCCCAGGATGTCATTAACAAGAGAATAAGTAGATAATTGTCCTCACTGGAATGTTAACTCCATGGTAATAAACCAATTTGATATAAAATAACATAGGTCAAACACGTCCTCTGGGCACTCCAGCACCAAGAGGTTCGGGCAGGAGTGAGCCCAGGCTTTCCTGGCCTAGCACAGCTCAGAGCAGAAACCCAGCAAAGAAGCAGTTGAGCAGGCAAGTGTCACAGCTGATGTGAAAAACTAACCTTTAAAAGTCACTTACACTGCTGCAGTATCTTTTAGAGCTGATCTGAGTCTAGGTGAGTCCCTAACAGGTACTTTGCACTAATGAACAAAACCACTTCTCACTGCTGCAAACGAAACAGCAAAGAAGGGATGCACACAGAAAACAGAGACAGCCAACAGACAAAAGCTCACAGTGTGGTGGGGAAAAGGACAACCGAGGGAAAAGCCAAGAGTGTTCTCTCACCAGAGCCGGCTGAGACCCCAAGTTACCACCAGCAAAACTGGACTCTGATGATTTCATTGCCTTGGTTTATTTAAAAAATCTTCCCATTGAATTCAGCCTCTCAAGTAAAGCTGAGCTGAGTGTCCATGGGAATGGAGCCTCAGCTTGGAACTCAAGAAAGACACAGCAGGTGTGACAGCAGACACCGCACCTGTGCTGTGCCACCGTGGTTGCCTGAGTCCCAGCCTACAAAGGATTTCCCTGCTGATCCAGGGATGCAAAGGTGGCAGAACTCTCAACTTCCATACTAACCATGGATTATACCACCACGTAATAATGCCACCTGGTGAATCTTGATCCAAAATAATAAAGACATTTAAAAGGACTCAACACTTAAGTTGGGTGTGGCTGTTATCA
The DNA here is from genome assembly GCA_013397975.1 of Machaerirhynchus nigripectus. Lineage (NCBI taxonomy): Eukaryota > Metazoa > Chordata > Aves > Passeriformes > Dicruridae > Machaerirhynchus > Machaerirhynchus nigripectus. Next base: position 4,738 of record VZRQ01008163.1, on the reverse strand, counting down.
GCAAACCTACCTGACACTTCTCCTTGAGGTCCATGGCTGTGCAGTTCTGTAAGCATGTCCAGCAAAAGGGGACTTGCTCCTCAGGGGAGAATGTCTCCTAGGTAGGGAAGAGCTTGGCTACATTTACCACATCACCATCTGCAGAAACAGAAGGGGAAGCAGTCAAGTCTCCCACATCGCTTCCTTTAGGATAAGAAAGTGATGAAATTCACAAAATTCAAATTACAGGATTGGTATTTAAAAGGAGGAGAACTAGGGAGATGAAAGTCCTTCTAATAGTACATCAACGCACCCCGTAACTCAGAAGTTAAGCTAGCTTAACTCTCCCCAAAATCTGGCATCCATAGATGAATTAAGTTCCCTGCAGTGCAGAATAAGAGAATTATCATAGTCCTGACAGGCTTTTGGGCAAGCCTCCAAAAAAAGGCTGACAAAGCCTGAATTCCACCAGGTGTTGGAGCAAGCTGTCATCCACAGCTATTTGTCTTGTTACTCTTATCTTCCAGAAGCTTTGTCCAGCTATTCTCTAATGGAGCCAGCAATGATTCTTCCATTTGCTGAACACCACATCCAGCCTTTGACAAGGTGCTGGGCTGAGCATGGATCTGAACACCAGTGAGTAGGCCAGAAGTCCTAGATGTAACAATTCCAGATGACCACAGATCTAGGTCTTTTCTCTTTTTAGTAAAACTGGGACTATAACAAAATTGAGGTAGGAAGCAGCTCTGGAACTCACATCCTTCTTCTAGCTCACCCTCCTCTACATCCCATGGCACAAATTTGTTCTCCTTTCACAAAATGTCTTTTCTGGTCAAAACAAAGGATCTGCGTACATTGCTCCAGAGGACTCTCTTACATATAAACACATAATCCTGTAAGATTATGCTATGATTGTCTTGGGAAAGTCTTTCTGTTGGTTAGTAATTCATGGTTCTATTTTCTAATATCACACAGAAGCTCGGGGCTCAGTCATATCCTTCTCTGAAATCCAAATAAAAAAGGAAGCAGCTAGGTATGCAAATCAACCCAAACCACCCACACATCTCCTAGATACAACAGGACTGGCCTTTGCCAGATGGGATTTACTACCCTGGTTTATACAACACTGCCTTCAACAAAGGAGGATTCTGGAGAGCCCATCCTTGTGGCAGTCACCTACAGCACTGCTCTGACAATGCTGCATAATTTCAAGGAAAACAAAAGGCATCCAGAGCTTAGTCAGAAAGCCACTCTGTCCCACTCTGCAGAGTTAGATTTCAGCATTTCCTCTCCTGCAGGCAATCCTGCACCCACATTCTGGGGGGGAAGCAGCAGGCATTCAATATTCAGAGTGCTGGTTATCAAAGACCTGCCTGCAGAACCACAACCAGCACCTGCAAGTGCCATTTTTTGGCTGCCAGGCTGGTTGGCACGAGCCACCAGTCTGGACTCTGCCCTACTTTTCTGTTCTGTGACCCTTTCAATGTGCACACAATGAGGGAATAAAGTTATTTTCAGTCACTTCATATCCCTGCCAGGCCAATTAGCAACTGCAAAGAGAAGATCAGACAAAGTTACTGGAGTGGAGCTGACAAAGAGCTCCCAGCAAAGGGCTGGGAATGGGAAGGAGTGTTGGAGTGAGAGCTCCTCTGGACCCAGGCCCAGAGGAAAGCCAAAGCACAGGGGTTGAATTAAAACCTTTGGATAAGCTGAGATACGTGAAGTCACACCAAAGTGAAACAGAAATACAGATTTTTAACTTTCAGTGAAATATATGCTAAGTGCTTTAAACATTAAAAAGCTGCAGCAAAGAGACCTTAAACACAGTTCTTACTGCAGCAGTGTTGCCTTTTCACAGAATTGCTTTACTTTAGACAAAACATAGATGGAACTATGCCGTTCCCATTTTTTAGATAGAGTGTTCATATAAACAATAAGAGCTGATAGAAACTATATACGCAAATCTGTCTAATACCCATGTAAGACTTGTGTAAGATTTACAACTATTAGAATAACACCAGGATAGGTTAAGAAAAGAAAAACTAGAATCGTGTGTTAATTTTATTAGTCAGTTAACAAATATAATCCACACTTCTGTAAGTTTAGAAAAAGAGAAGAAGCTATTTTCTACTTGCTGTTTGCCTGCTGCTGCTGCTGTTGCTGCTTGGCCTTATCATGTAACCCCTTTGAACTCTCCCTTCAGAAAACGATGAGACTGTGAAATAAAGAACTTTATCAGGACAGCAGCCTCCCCTGCTCTTTCACACTCGTCTGAAAACAGAGGGTATCGCATCAAAAGCTCAACAAATGGTGCCTCTATTTTAAGGGGAAAAACTTTAAAATTTCCTGTTGAAGCATCTCCAAAGTAGGAAGAAAAAGGCTGTTTGGAAGAAACAGAAAATCCTGGGAGCGAAGTGGACCTTGGACGAAAGGTGACGCACTACGTACTGGATGCTGAAAAGAAAGCATAAACCCAACTCACAGAACAAGCTGGAGAGAGCCGTGCAGAAGCTTACCTCTAGGGAGGAAAGGTAAGCATCCTTTGGAGCAATCCAGAGATGGGAAACAATATGTCAAAACAGCAGAGGCAGATTTATGAACATCTAAAATATTTATTAATATGTAATAATTACGAGGTCCCAAGCAAAGATTTGAAAGATCTTTTAATATATGCTCAAAAAAACTTTCCAGAAGTTAAAGCAGGCTCTGCATTAAATAAAAAAGTATGGGACCAAATTGGTATAAAATTATTTGATGAATCCACCCGTGGAAATAAATCTCTATCAAATATACTGCCCATATGGCGAATAATTGTTGAAATATTGAATAATCCCTTCTCTAAATTCATAATTACAGTCCCTAAAGTAGAATCCGATAACGAAACACTGCCAACTCCAGTTTCAAATTCTGTATCACAGCCAGACACTAACACAGGCAAAAAGGGCTCTCAATCAGATATAACATATACGGGGGACAATGTGTGTGAATTTGCATGCAGCGCCGCGAATGCAGACAGCCCCCCCACAAAACCTCTGCGTTCTTTAACTGCTGCTGAACTGCAGCCACTGGGCTCCCCAGGACCGGTGGATCTGGCACAGCCGTGTTCTCGGGCTGCACAGCTAGTGCAAACATCCCCGTGTGAAACCCCGGCGCCTCCAGGTGCCTCTCCGAGCACCCCAGGCGGCAGTGCCGCTGGTGCTTTGGGAGCCGCTGCGTGCGGGGCAACCTCCCCTCTCCTCTTCGCTGCCGACTCTGCCCCGTCTCTACAGGCACCTGAGGGGCTTTCTGCAGGCACTGCTGTTCCTTTTTTATCGGGATTCCCATCCCCTCCTGACCTGGGAAAACAGGGGGGCTTTTCCCTTCTCCTTCGTGAAACAGCTTCACCTTTTGCCTCCGCAGCCGAGAAACCCGAAATTTTTATAGATTCACACTCAGTCCCGCAGCCCGATCCAAGCGCCAGACCTCTGTGCATGGCTCGGGCAGGGTCTCTGCCACCGCCACTCGCGTCTTCCCCCCCGTGCGGAGCTGCTGCAGTGTCCAACCTGCAGCCCGTGGTGGAGCAGCGCTGGGCACCCGCGCTCGCTTCCCCGCCGTCGGTGCAGCCACCGCCTGCGCCAGCCGGCCAGCCGCCGGACCGCCCTGGCCACACGGTACCTCCAGTGGGCCTGGCGATGGCCCCACCACATCCCGCAGCCGCCATTCTTTCGTTTCGGGATTCGGAGCTAGTGAATATACTGCAGCCACCATCTTCGGCACCAGTGCAGACACTTCCGAACTCAGCTCCACTCCCTCGCCCTGAGCCGAGCGTTTCGCGCAGTGCCCACCAGGATCCTCCGCCCATGGTTCCTCAAATGGATCAAGTCTCCTACATTCGAGCCGGCGCTCGGCCGAAAAACTACTTTGCTACAAAAGTTTTACCAGACACCCACGAGGTACAAAATGGACGCTCACGCTATCCTGGACAACCAGCTGATGTCACAACAGCGCCATGTGCCATACAAAAACATGGCGGCGCCCGGGTCACTTCTGTAAACGATGCCCACGTACTTCTGCCAGCGTCATCTTACAACCAACCAGCTCCTCATCCTCCCGCTGCAACCCCACCTGCGACCATGTCTGTTATTGCACCCCCAAATACTTACAATACACAGACACAGATACAACCTCCCTCGGAACAGCACATCCTCTTTCACAGAGAGGGGCAAGATGGACCAGAAACAAACAGCCGCTGGACTAATAACGACAGAAGAATATACAGTGATTGTTCTGCTTCTGATGAAGAAAAAAGCCCATCTCTCCCTCAATCAAGACACCCTCTGAGGGACAGTCAAAAGCCAGTTACAACAGACGGGGAAGAAGTTAGACAAAAGGCACTAAGGGAAAAAGATTTTTACTTAGCCCAAGAGCCACTTCCAGCTCTGCCAATCCGATACGGTCAAGGGAATGCTGAACCAAGATGGGTGAAGATAGAATACGATGATATAAAGAATTTGAGAAGAGCAATTCGAGAAAACGAGATAGGCTCACCANGATAGGCTCACCATATTTTAAACAGTTGCTAAAAGCAATATTTGACAATGCGGGCTTGACACCTTTTGATTGCAGATACATTGCTTCATCAATTCTAACAGAATCACAGTACATCCTGTGGGACATGAAATGGAGGAAATTCTTGAATCAAAAAATTACAACATATGCTGGGGGTCCCCATGCAGCACTTGCAATAGCCCAGCTAGCAGGCGACCCCCCCAACGATAAG
>VZRQ01008162.1:300454-331801 GCA_013397975.1 Machaerirhynchus nigripectus | reverse complement strand
TATAAATATAAATATATTATATAAATATATTAAAATATAAAATTTACATTTAAGGAAAAATTTCCATAATGCCAAAGTAATGTTTTGTTTTCCTCTTGTACTTGTTTTTGATCCCTGCATCTACCCAGCCCATCACAGAATTTTTAAATTACTCTAAATAGTCTTGGGTGTCCAGTATGGGTGGTTGCTGGGGGAGCAGCTAAACTGGATGCCCAAAGACTTGGGATTTCTCCATGTTATGTTTCCTATACTTGCTGTCTCAATATCCAATGAGGAAAGAGTTGTCAAAATGTCTTGATAGTGGGCTAGGTACTGCTCAAAAGTTTGCAAATGTCAGGAATACTAGTGAAACAATTACTGTATTGTACCTCCCTTCATCTCACTGCTGATTAAACACTCTCCCTGTAGGAAATACATCCTCTTGTTTTCTGAACAGTGCTGTTACATGTAAGCCTTTTTTATTTTTAGCATCTTTAAATTAGATTTAGCAGCTGGAAGCAGGGAGAAGAACTGGTGCCTTGTAGTCAGCCAGCTTCCATAGAAACATTGCAATAAGGAAAATATCCTGGACTGGAAGGCTGGCTGAATAAGAAATTGTGTAACCTCTCATGGTAAGGCATTAGTTTAGCCAGACAATGCAAATGGCAATTATGGTAGTAATGAAAGCAGTAGTGAAAGCTGAAATGGTGATAGCATGGAGAGCTCTAATTGTCTTATTCTCTGCTCACGGTCTTGCTGTCATTGGCGAATGCTGGGAGATTGCTGTGGACTGCTGCCTTTGAAAATGGTTTATTAGTTATACTCAACGCTGTAATTGACATTCCTCTCCATCATGAATAGTCTGGCATCCTGGCAAATACAGTCCTTCCTTCTGTTCTGCCAGTTCTCTTGGGAGGGGAAAAAGAAGCCTGCAATTGTTTGGGAGACAGAGACTCTTATTTTTAGTCTGCTTTTTTTCTACCACCTTTGACTTATTTTCTTGTCTGTCAAAGCAGACAGACAAGAACGCATGAATTTCTTCCAGAAGACTGATAAAATACGAAGTGATCTTGCTTCTTGTATAACCTCTTACATCTTTGTTCACAAACCTTGCATCATCGGCATGTTTCCAGACTCCAGCAGGCCTTACTTTTGTTGTACCTATATTTTGTGGATAATTTAGTTGATACCATAGATCAAACAAAATATCAGTCATAAAGGGGGCTAAAATACATTTTCTTCTGCTATTGCCTGAATTAATTGGAACAAGTGGAAAGCACTGAGGTAGGGTGGTTTTTGTTGTTTCAGTTTAATATCTGTAATTTTTAGGAGTACCTAGAACAAAGAGAGTAGTCTGATTGCCTTTTCCATTTGCGGTATTAGGCTGTTTATTTCCCGTTGCCTTTTCAGAGGAGCATTAGCTATAACCCCTTTGGATTGTGTCAGTCTGAATTAGGGACTTCTCTGCCCCTGAGCAGGTCAGCACATATGTTGTGCTCTGGCCAGTAGCATTGTTTCTTTACAGAATTTGGCTGGCACATTGAGCTTAACATGTTAGTTTTTAGAAGTTTTATTAGTTAGCTTGTCTTTTGCTTCAGTGACTAAGATTGCTGTCCCCCTACTGTACTGTAGGATGGTACCTTTGCAAGGTGCTTAGCAGTGAAGTAAGATGTAGTTGCTTGGCGAACTCTCAGAGTAGCCTCAGCAAACTCCCACTTACCAAAGCATGTGGCGACCAAAGGAAGGAAGCCAGTCCCAAACTCACCAGTCTTGCTTGGCCTTCCCCTTGTTCCTGTCTTTCCTGGGCAAAACAGCTGTGCCCTGTTTGATTGCTACATGTACTCCCACCACAGAGAGATAAGCATTCATCCTATTTTGTTTGGCATGCACAGATAACCCTGTGATGGCTGGATGCAGCATCCATCCTTTTTATTTTTTTTGGTACGTTGTGTCTCCATCTTGCTTAAGTCTGGGAAACTACCTATATGTGTACAGTAACACTGTGTATATGACTACTAATCATCAGGAAACGATAGGGGGATGTTGCCACATACACTGTTCTCTGACATGTCCATGGTTTTTTTTGAGCCCATATTTTAAAAGATAGAGGCTTATTTTGCCCACTCCACACAAACATTGATGCATTAATAGAAAATGGGGACATTGCAAGGAACATCATGTACAGGTCAGTGGAATTACTATTATACTTAGAGAAAAAACTGCAGAACTCAATAGTGTATTACAGAATGTTCTGCTTCACTTATAAAAATTGTTATCTATTATCCTTATTTTCATCCACTGCAGTTCTCTAGTGTTCATGTGAGATTTGGCTAAGTATTCTATTAAGTACTCAGTATTCTATATCTGCAGTTTAATTTGAAAAAAAGAATAAATTGCCACCACACTAAAATTTTTCTTACTGTAACAAGCCTCTCTAATAGGACAGCAAAGACATCCTTTTGTTTTATTTGTTTTTTAAAACACGGTCAGTAGAAGAAAAGAGATTCTAAAGTCCAGAGAGCAAAGGAAAAGAGTAAAAGAATCTAGAGTATATGAAGGTAGTAGCAGAAGGAGCAATAGTTGTGATGTGCATGTAGACTCATACAGATGAAATTGTTCAAAATTATGAGTGAGTTTTGGCTGTCTGTCCTGAGAAGCCATACAGAGGGATGGTCACCATCTGCTGAGTGTCAGGCTTGGGATGTCACCCAAAGAATCATTCTCTGCTTTTGAAAAATTGGGCCATAAGTGACTTCCAAAGGTACCATGGCTTCTTAGGGAACACTGTGATCTTATCTCAGTACTCCTGTTTGTGGTCTCTCATTGTAGACAATGGCCAGGTTGTACCTTTGGAAACTCTAGAAATTACACATTCATATACTTTTGATTTTAGAAAAAAAACCCCCCCACACCCCCATCTCCCCCTCTCCCTCCTGCACACTTCTATCATGTTTCAGTCAAGTTATTTTTATAAGAAATTTCTACTGGAAAGATGATTCACTACACTGGAAGAGTCTTAATTAGAAAATCCCTGCTGGCTGTTGAGTGCTTTTAGTTATTCTGATTAATCAGATACTACCACTGTCTGGAATAATTCTGCCATGACATGGCAAGTCTTTTAAACAATTTGTTGCTGCTTAGGGGTTCCCAAAAGATTGATTATAAACTGAGATCACAGGAGTGTGCAGTAAAAAAAAAAAAATTCTGTACTTTTTAAACTCAATTGCAAAGCCTGTAAAGAACTGGAATAGAGACTGAAATCTGACTGTAGATATGGAGGTGAGTGGCACAAAATTACCTTGGTCTATGGAGAAGACAGCAGGCAGACCAAAGAGTTTTCTTACACCTCCTTTTTCTTGTTGCCTTTTGACTGTTTTGTTGCTAAACCTACTGAGTGCAATCAGAGATTTTTTTTTTGAGATTTGTTGGTTTTGGCATGGTAACTACTGCAAGAGCAGCATGTAATAGGAGACTCAGACACTAGTAGTGTGTTAGTAATTATTAGGGAGTATTAAATTATAGAACTGTACTGTAGCAATATTTACCCAAGGAACACATGCTAGAAAGTGCCATATAGTGCAGTAAAGCAGTGGGGAATCTTGGTTTGACCTTAAGGAGGTAAACCTTGGTTTACCTTTCTGTATTTAACTTTTCATGTTAGGAACACCAGCCATAGAAATAGCTACCCTAACTGAAATAGAGAGGGAGCTTCTCTGGTCAACATAAAAGCCCCCAAACTTTGTACAGGTTAACAGTAGATCCTGCCATATTTTTGATGTTCCCTTTATTTTAAGGAGGAAGAAGCACACAATGTTTAATCACTTTAACTGGAAAATAAAGTGAAATAGGTCTGAGATCCAACCCAGAGACAGGAGGCAGGCACACCTGCTGGACTGTGTGTCCAGTTCAGAACTTGAGCGCAGCTGCCAGAGCCATGGGCAGGGCGTGGGGCTGCCAGGTGAGGCCAGCTGGGACCACTGATACTCTCACAGTCAGCCTTTGTGAAATTTGCTTTTGCACATAACTATAAACAGCAGGTGTGCATGTTAATACATGCATGATGTCTGTGTGAAAGTATGTCTGTAGCTCTACTGAGAATGTTAGTGGCCATGGTTAGTGCTCCTCTGAACATCTTTCTGGCAGCTTGAAGATGGCCTGTTTTTTGCCTTTCTTGCCCAATCTGCATTCCCATTTTAAAAGCTAAGGAAAGTGATAGGTGGTGTAGCTTGCATTGGTGGTGTTTCAGCAGGAGAGAGGGCCATTCCTGTATCTTTTTCTCTTGGGAAAAGAAACATTTTGTTGATTTATTCTCAGCTATTACTGTGAATCACTATCTTAAGTAAATAAAGCTGCTGGCCACCCTTTTATGGGATGTTATACCAGGTCATATGCTTTTGCATGTGTTGATCCAGTTCACGCTAGAGGCCTTGGTTAATTTTTTTGAAGGTCTTCATAGGAAGATTTATGGGGAAACCAGTTAACAGAGCAAAATATTTCCAAAATAGACTAGAAGAAGTGCTCAAACATTCTAAATGTGACTTTATAACTGGCTAACATTTTAATTGTCTACTGCTGCTAACAAGGACAGCAGCCTGTATTTTATGGTAACATCTGAGTTCAGGAACTGTTGGCAGATCTGAGGTTTTTTTTATGGGTGCAGCTTGGACACCAGAACTGTAACCAACAAAGTATTGGAGTTTGCTTTGGTTTTCCTTGCACAAAGGAGTAGGTGTCAGGAAGCTCAGCTTCATGTCTGGGGCAATGACTGCTCCAGAACTCCTCTGTCCCATCTGTGTGGACTCAAGGTAGAGTGGAAATATGCTCGAGTGCTTGTCATCCTTTGTATTCAAAAGTATGAAGCCACAAATGAGATTTGTGCTTAAGAAATAAGCATTCAGGCTCCTCATGGCTGTTTCTTGCTAAATTAAATCTTTGTGGCGTGTTGCAGTACTGAGACGCCTCATTTTGTAACCTTTTTTTGTTACAATAGAATCCTAAAGTTTGGTGTGCCTCAAAGCTTCTAAAAAAAGAGAAATGTTGGTCTGCCATTCTCGTACTGATAAAACATCTTTCTGCGTTTATGTGGGTTTTTCATGATAAATGAAATTTTGTTCCTTAGAAAACATGTTTAAAGCTGTAAATTTGTAAGCTTTCAATTTTGCCAGTATGAAAAGAGGTTGCCATTAATCAAGTTAGTTTATTTTCAGTGCCTTACCCTTAATTTAGGTTAGTTAACGTGATTAGAACCAAACCTCTCTTGGCCTAGTAAATAATGCAAGATTCTATTTCGTAAGGTGCTGAATGAGGAATATGAGAGATTTCTGTAACATGTTTGATTGTTGTATGTTCCCCTGTGGGTTTTTTAATGTATTTTTTTTTCTGGCTAAAGATCACAAAAGTATAAATCAGTTTTGTCCACAGAAAACAAAATAGAGAACTCTTGATGATCCTGCCATTGGTACTAAAAAAAAAGCAATTACACTGGAGTGTTACCTCCACCTGCTCTGATTGCAGGCTGTGTGATATTGTGTGCAATGACAATCCAAATAGAAAAAATTAGGTTTAAAGGCACATAAGTAAAGGTTCTTAGGTAAATATGATGAAAACTGTCTATGAAAAAAGCTAAGTACTGTTATTCCATCTATGTGAGTAGCTAATCTGTGTACACACTGCAGTGTTAATGCAATATTTGTCTCAATGACAGCATCATTAGAATCACAAAAGTTAGCTTTCAAGATTACTTATTATTCACATTTTTCATAAATCTGCTTTTTCTTGCATTTTGTTGACTTGCGTTTCAGTAAATATAAGAAATATCCTACTAGGTTTGTGCTAACTCAGATAAAAAAGAGCTTGTGTAAAAACCAATACACAGAGTACTGAACAAATCTCATGTCCAAGAGTGTGGTGTGTCTTCAGCCTGAAAGTTTCTCTTTCTCTCTTCCCCCAACTTTTACAGCTGGTTTAATGAAATATTGCCTCCCATACCATCTTTGCCTCTCCTTACTTGGCAGAGCCGTGATTCTTGTTGTTTGTTGTATTGAAATGGTAATTTGAATTTTTTTTTTCTGCTTCATCCTCTGAAAAGATGTGAAGACCTCACCTGAAGAGCGCTTCCATATAGCTTTAATAATAGGCATTGAAAATGTATTTTAAAAAACCCAAACAGCCGTGAACAATTCAAATAGGGTGAAAGTGTAAAATTAATAGGTAATTTGAATTAATAATGTTCCCAAACACAACACCTAGCAGAAAGTGGATTTAGAGAAAAAAAATTACCCACTAATGTCTTTTGTAGCCAACAAACACAGCATGAAAACAGTCTTTGTAAATCTTCATGTTTTTAAATGTCATAAAGAATGCTCAGAAATTAAAAAAAAATTACCCTAACATTACCCTATATATGTGGACAAAGAGGCAGAGCTGCACTTTTCTTTTTCAACATTTGTCCTGTTTCTCAGAAATGTAAATTTAGTAAAAAAATCAGTTAACATAAGTTAGAATAAAGGAAGGGAATAATTTCAGTGCCAGTTGCATTGAATGACAGTTTTTATATATTTTCAGAGCAGTGGAAATCTGGTAATTGTACTATCAATGTACATCATTCATTTAAACATGATGTTTGAAAGAAATGGAATTTAACCAGACAATGCCTTCTGATTCCTCTGGTAGGCTGTGGAGAGGAACACTGGGGTCTGTCAATGCTGATCACACTGGGGGGACGTTAGGTGATGTGAGGAGCGAGCTGTTGACACAAGAAGTGTCTGCTGGAAGCTTGGCTTAGGTCCATTGTTGCAGAGAGAATTAAAAATGGTGATCAGTGTGCAGTAGATCAGTCTCTGACTTTGTGTCTCTGGGAGGCTAACGCTCTTTTAATATTCCCAGGAAAATTTTGACTTGCCATGTGTGATGGGCACACAAGGGGCAATCTCTTCCTCCCCCTTTTCCCTACCACTTTGCATTTCAAAGAAAAACACCTGCCTCCCTCTTTTATGGGTTGCATTACTTTGATTTATTAACCTGATGGAAGAGTTGAAAGAGTAGAGGAAAACTGTCCATCTTCTCCCCTTCTTTCTGTTGTCCATAGCAGGGAGAATCAGATGACCTGCAAATCCTTCTTTCCTGTCAGGACTTGTGCCACAGTCTTAGCATGGTTGTGAGGGCAGTAAGGTGTAGCTTTATGATTGTGTTCCTCTAAATGAGTATCGGGACAGCCAAATTGATCGACAGTGGCTTGCTTCCAGAATGAAAAGTGAGGTCTCAGTTTTGCATTTTGTGATGGTTTTATCTTTTCTAAGCAAGTTTGTTTATAATGTAAATCTTGCATTTCCTACAGAGACACTATCATCTCAGGAAAGGAAAGCTATTTATGAAATATTTTACTACTACTTCATAAATCAGGCAGCCTGGGATCAGTGGGATGGCAAAAATAGGATATATAAAAATGCTTCCCAATTAAGTCTGCTTATTTCCAAAAAATGAAAATAGTCCACTGGTTCATTCCCCAATTTGCTTAGTGTATGGAAATATAAAATTTACTTTTAATTTCCATTTTCATTGCAGAACATCATTATCAGGTCACATTAAAAACATACAGCCTTGAGAGAGTAGTGCCTTCTACTGATGCGTGTAAGGGAACTTTCTGTACCCAGGCAGATATGTCTGTGGTTTCAAAACTTTGCAAAAAACAAAGCTAAATGACTGCCATCACATTGTAATGACCCTTGTGGTAGAAATCATTAGCCAAGTGTTTGATCTGGAAGAGCTGCTTTTCTTTAAAAAAAAAACAAAACTGAACAAACCATAAACCCACAGACAAAAAATCTAAACCCTCAGACATTTTGTGAATTAGATATGAAATAATGGTTGCATCGTTTAGTCTAACCATTTAAATTCAGAAAAGGCTATTTACACATGGCAATAATTACTGCTCTGTACTGTCTGATTAAGACTATTGTAAGTAGGCTATTAGTAAGTAATTTATAACCAGTAATGTATATAAAACTCAAGCATTAATAGTTCAATACTTTTTTTTGATTAATGTGTACACTAGATGCTTTCAGAAAAATTTATTTAACCACTGTAGTTGCCAATAAATCTTGAAATGGTAAATTAACTTTTCCATCCTTGAAATACCAGGAGTTTTTGATTGATTGCTGTTGAACAGTGAGGCATGAACAAACAAATTAATAATCTCCACTAAAAATAATTTTAGAGGAATCAGGGAAGTCACGTAAATTCTGCTTTAGGATGCAGGTTGGGATGCCTTGCTCTCCTCAGTGTGCAGCTTCCACTGTGTTCCGTTGAGTAGCTCAGACAAGCAGTGGTCGAGCTAGTCAGAGTTTAACAATGCCTTTTGAGTTCTGATGCAGTGATTTTTTTGCATCATTACTTTGCTAATTTCTGAAGTCAATTTTTTATTGAGTAGGCTCCGGAGGCAATTGTAGACTCTCACTAAAGTGCTGTGGGCTTTTTGTTTTTCCTTTCTTTACTTTCAGTCTAGACCACATAGTGTTTAAATTTCAAGTTTGTTACTTGACTGATGAAGTCTTCCTTTACTGTGCTTTTAGAAAAGAGGTTGCTTCTGAATGCAATTCTCATAAATGAAAGCTTTTAAAGCAGCATTTTAGTTTGTGTCACAGTGTTAGCACAAAGATCCAAATTGATCATGAGTATGGAGCATTCACAGGCTTCTCCGTACATAGGAGTGGGTTGTCAGGACAGGGCAAAGGGTTGTCATGTGGTTTCCTGTGCAGAATATTTTTCTAGGAAAGCACTGGAGTGCTGGAGTCTGTCGGTAATAAATACCTTGGGTATTTTTTTAAAAAAGGGATCACTTCAACAGAATCTGAAAGAAATCCATACGCTAGTTTGCTAAAATGAAAGCATCTTGTTGAAGACATTTTGGAACACAGGTGGCTATTTTTCCTACTGTATTGATATAATTTTCAAAACATGAGAGAATATTACAATTATGCAATCTAAAATTACTGTCACAGTGAAGCCTTCTGTTTGCTTGTATTAAACTTACCTTTGAAGCTGACAGTGATTCTCATGTGGTTTTCCCCAGTACACGTCTGGAAGCAAATTGTTTGGAACAGTTACTGACAATGGGTTGTCTCCCACTGGAAAATAAGCAAGAGTTGAGGTAACCTCTGACAGTAGATTATGCTGTTCTTTGAGTGCCTCCTCATTAAGCATTACTTATGCTTGTATTGGCACTTCAGTACCTGAATGGTTTATTACAATGTCTCTTAGGTGAAGAGAATTTCTGGAATGCCTTTTTCTTAATAAGTTTTTTCAATAAAATGCCCTACTGAGATTGAATTCACATGAGCAAAACAACTCATATACATATTCATTCATTTGTATTTAAGATTCTTTGATAGTACATTCTTAGTGTAAGCATGCTGATAGTTTGCTTTTGGAACTTCAATGACAGTTTGATAACGAACCTGTGAGTAATTTTGTTACATGACATGTTCACCATATACACTACTGTTTGTTGGGTTTTTTTAAACAATTCTGCTTTCTTTCTTTTTCAATTCATTTACCATATGTTTTTGATGAGATTTGCTTGTTTCCAGTGCTAGTTTTATGTCTAGTAACTTACTCTAATAAAACAACCCAAACATATTCCAAACCCAAACAATACGACTGTGTTGTTTTAATTGTGGAGTGATTTTACATTTGTATTTGTAAATGTATTTATTAAGTTGTTGTTGCAGTCATTGCTGATACAAATGATTATAATGGTGAAATAAAAGTAATCTCAAGATTCAAATAATCTTCCTCACAAAGGAATCAAGAAGATACATTTTGAAGATATGTTTTATCAATGCATACAAATATCTTAAGCTCAGATGTCAGGAGGATTCGGCCAGACTCTTTTTAGTGGTGCCCAGTGACAGGCCAAGGGGCACAAATTGAAACACAGGAAATTCCATCTGAGTATGTGGTAAAACTCCTTTACTTCGAGGATGACAGAGCACTGGAACAGTCTGCCATGAGACAGTGTGGAGTCTCCTTCTCTGGAGATATTCAAAACCTGTCTGGATGTGATCCTCTGCAACCTGCTCTGGGTGAACCTGCTTTACCAGGGGGTTGGACTGGATGATCTCCAGAGGTCTCTTCCAACTCCAACCATTCTGTGAAACAACTGAAATGTTGTCCATATAAAAAATAATGCATGGTTAAAGAAAACAAAATCTTTGATTGCTTCTGAAAGGTTTCATCTGAAAATTATCAAAACCACTTCGGTAAGGAAGAATTTAGTCTTTCATGTGCAACAGCTTAAATTGACCAAAACGAAGAAAAAAAATCAGAACTGGTTTGTACTGCCTCTATCTCATGTAATATTGTTACTGTGGTCTAAGAATTGCTGTTAGTGGTGTCCTTGTTTTATCCACACATGACATTCTTTTAACAATCTTTTAATAAAGCATTCTTGCTTTATTGTTTCTGCTGATGCTTTCACACATACTTGCTTCTGTTTGCATTTCATTCAGACTGATCTTGGTATTTCTGTTGCAGGTCTCCACAGACAAATCCCTAAATGGCTCAGGAAAGGATCCACTACTTTTTCTTGTATTAAGGTCACAAGTTGAAGTATGCCAAAACCCCTGTAGTCAAATAAACAAGAGCTTTTTCTTTGTCTCTGCTATATTGGAAGACCTTTTGTATTTGTCACAGTGATTTTTGAGGGACTATTAAAATACGCAGTCTTTATCTTGCTCTTCATATTCCCCCTGGAGGTACAAAGTATGTCCATGTTTGTTTTTAAGGTAACAAGAGTAATTATATTGTTATTACTGAAAATACTGCATCCAGGCAATGGAGGTACAACCTGAAGGGTTTTCATCTGTTAATGGACACATTTTAGTCCCTTAACGGAAGAGCTGAAATCACTATAGATATTTGGCAGATGGTTTTGTTGCTACTTTGTCTGCTGAAGTCAAGAGAAATGGCTGGTTTGTTTTTACTTTCTGCTTGTTTCCATGTGGCATAGGGAGAAATGAAACCTTTTCACCTGCTGACAGTGGATGACTCAGTACAAGAGAGGAGCAATTATATAAATGTGTCATCCAAGCCTTCCCAACCAGCGTGACATGGTAGTTTTTGTAGGAAAGCAAAAGGGAAAAAGTGGGTGAGAAATGTAAAAATACAGAAGACGAAATATAAGTTAATATATGCCTTGGTTTGTAGCAGTAGGTGAGTTGAATGTTTAATAAGCAGAGGTCAATGATACAGCAGCTAACATCTTGGTTATTTGTGGATTTACTGGCTGTGTCACAACAAGAAATGTTTTAGAGATGGCTGCAGAGAGCAATGCAAGAGCTGTGGAAAGCTTTGCTAATGAGCATGTATTTGTATATGTGTATAGGAAAACACAGCAAGCTGTAAGTGATTTGGTGCACCCACTTGCTGATTTGCCCCAATCAAACAAGTCACTGCCTGTGTGCAGTGTATCCTCTTTGGTGGAAGAGGTAGGACATGCACATATGGCTCCTCTCTTTCATTTCTGCTGGAGGCTGCTGTCCTTTACAGGGTTAGCTATATGCTGCACGTGTCTTAGGTTCATTTAATTTTTACATGCAGATGGCTAATACAGGGTAGACCTTATCAGGTCATGTATATATATATAGGAAGACAATGAAATAATTTTCTAGTTTCAGAAAATAAAACTAGAAACCGATTTTATGTTATATTGTTCCAGCTTTTTATCATTATTTCATACTGAAATCAGTTTGATTTTAATAGGCTAAGAGGCCTAAATATTCCATATATCAGCAAAGAGATTCCGTTCAGCTGCATCTATCAGCAAAACAGAAGTTTAAAATTACATACTGCATGTGGATGATTGATGAGGGAGTTTGTGTCATCAGTACATGATAGGTCATGCATTGCTGCACTAGTGCAATTTAACACACAGCAAAGTAATGGCAATGTTATGGCAGGTTCCAGGGTACATTATCTCCTGCTGTGCCCAGCAATTTATCATGTTCAAATATGGATGTCTAATTGTATTTCTAACACTAGGGAAGAAAAGGAGACTTAAAGCAAAAATGACCATGTTCTCTTTCTTTGCCAGTATGGTAGTCATCTGGATTATCGGAAGGTTGAAAGAAAAGTTAAAAATTGTTTCCACACGTCAGGGGTGGAAACAATTTCGGGTGACTGTTGGGCAGTTTTATAGGTTATCTTATGATCAGAACTATTTTGCTGCTAGACAGTGTCCAGACCTAGAATTAAAAAAAAAAATCAAAAAAAATCATATTCTTAAAGTAAGAAAAATGTCAGTATTTCTCCAGATTTTGTACCTTAATCTGGTTCTATTTACTACAATCAATCCTGGGCACTTGCATGTTGCTCTGGATTCCAAGCCATCAGTCCTAATAAGCTGAATTTCTGGCTTTTTTTTTTAATTGAAGGGAAGTGTTAAGTACTAATAGTAATTTTTTTTAGTGTTTCCTGTGAAGGCATTTGAAGATTGAGAAGTTGACGCCCATTTCACTAAGCCCAGTGTTATTCTGGATTTAACAGTGCTGTCTAACACAGAATGGATCTGTGAACTGTTTCTTGCTGGGAAGATTTTGAGCAAAGAAAAGGGAATTCAGTTATAAGAAGAGTAAAAGAAAGCAGATTAGGAGTGGACAGTACAGAAGTCCAATAGTGGAGTTCTGGAACAGATGGCAGACTGTAAAAAAATAAGGGCGAGGAAATCTGTGGAGATTCTCAATCAACAATTGATTTTGTAAGTGAAATGCTTGAGCAAAAAAAATCTAAAATTATACTTCAGGCCTCTATATATTTTAAGAAAAAACCAAACCAAGTCAAACCAAACCTCACTTCTTGCATTCTGTCAGGCCAGAAATGCCACCATCATCTTAACAGTGAAGGACCTTGCCTGCCCAGAGTTATCCCATCAGAACACATCTCTTCTTTTTGACAAGCTGGAATAAATCTGATTCAGCTCCATAAATTTATATTTCTTCAGAGGAATGCCACACTTCGGTAACTAAAAAGAATATTTTTCCATGTGATTTTTTTTAGTAGTATTCGATTTAGGGTCATACTGATTTTTTCAGTCTATAACTCATGGTTTATCAGATGTGTGCAGAGTCCCAGCTCTACTTTCTTATTCTTAGCGAGTATTGCTTGAGTCCATTCACAGGGCTGGGATGAGCAGAGAGAACCATTCATTACAGTCAGCTGGCAAGAGGGAAAAAAGCTTGTTTCTAAATATGATGTAAATGAACCCCACTGCACATGATGTATTAGGCAGATGTAATTTCTGTCTGAAGACGTCTGTGTTTGAAAAATGAAGAGCAAATATGCCCAGCTGGTGACCTGGTGAATGGTTGCATGGCAAAACTACATAAAAAATAACATTTTGTTTCTGTAAACTGGCACTTGGAGAAAGGGAATTACAGGCAAGCTAATGCAGGAATGACATCAAATCTTTCTTAGTTGTATAGAGCAAAAAAAAGTCACAGGACTGTGGGGTAGGTCAGGAAATAATTTCTGCTTTATGAAATAGTTGTTAGTGTGGTGTCTTTCAGCTACAAACTCCCTAATTTCATCTGTAATTGGGGATGATAATTGGTGCTAATGGGTAGGATTTTTTTAAAATCAAGAGTGCAAGATAGCCTCAATTTCCAAACGAAAGATAAAGTCTGTCTTCCAACCACTAGTAATTACCACAGGCTTTTTAAATTTTGCTTTCTGTTAAATGTCATTCATTTTAAATTGTGTATATTTCTCATTTTTTTCCTCAATAAGCAAGCCAGGGAAAACTAGCTACCCAGTAATTTAGTAAAATTAAAATTGTCCAGTTGGTTGTATAGGTTGCTTAGAGCTCACATATCCACTATACTACAGTATGGGACAGCAAATAATTTCTTTTATATCATGCTTATGCAAAATTATTTTGTCTGCATCCAATACTTTTCTAGTTGTTCTTGAGTGAACAACTAGAAAAGTACTGGATGCAGACAAAATAATTGTGCATAAGCATGGTATCGTTGGACCATGTCTGCATTGCATTCTGGTGTGGTAGCACTTTGTATGGATCTAAGGATGCAGCCAGGAGGGAATAAGGTTCTGACCACAGCACAGGAGGACATCAGGTTAAGTGTGGAAGGTGGGAAGTTGCTCCTGTCAGCTGTTGATGGTGGAGCAGTTTACAGCACAGGCCAAATGCTGGAGTTGCTCTAAACCACAATTTTTTATTACAGCCTCAGAAGTCCAAAACTGTCAGTCTCCTCCTGGATCTGCCCTTGGCATGTCATGCTGAGATAGCAGGGGTCCTGCAGGTTTCTCCTAAAAGAACCTTGTTAGGGACTAGGGCTGGCTTTCTAAATGATGCATTTTTGAAGTGAAAAGTCACATCTTTGTGACCTTATGTTCTTAATGGCACCAATGTACTTGCCTCTCTGTGGTGCTTATGAGAAATGCAGGTGCTTATGAGAAGCTAGACAAAAAAGGAGCATTAGAAGAGCTATGACTGCACTTACATAGTGAGGTTGCCAACAGAAGTGACTGCAGGCTCTCTACAAACAGAGGTACAAAGAGGCAGATAGCAGTGTTATTTAAAAACAAATCTTGAAACTTGCTTGTTTCCTGTGTTAAGACTGCTATTTGCAATTTGATTCAGCACAGTGATCAGGGTTGCTCAAGTAAATCACTCTGTTGCTTGACACAGTCCTCTCATGACAATATAGGTTCAAAACAGCCCTTTTTTGATTGCTTTACAAAACAAAGGGACAATGCCTCTTGTGCCAAGGATGCTGAAGAATACACAGATTGTTCAGAGAGATGACTGGCTTCACTTGCATTCCAGGCCTTCCAATGTTTCACTGGCAACATCGGATTTGCTCTCTGAGGGTGACTGGCATGAAGCCTTATATAAGGTGGCCAGGGGGGTTCACTAGATATGATCCTTTTTTGGCAAAGGAGATTCAGGATCCCATACTTCTGCTAAAGATTTTGTATATATTGATGATGTGGATAGCCAATATTTTTACCTTGTCTATATCTTCAATTTCCTTTCTCTATAGAATTGGTCAAAACACTGGTCCCTAAGTCATGGGGGACTCTCATGGAGGTCATGTGAAATCCGTGGTTTAAAAAATTTGGTTACATTTTGTACTAAGTAAAAAAAGATGGTCCCTTAGGAACTGTGATTCAAAAAGTTAATAACTTGGAAAAGATTTATATTCCTGTTATGGTTAGAGCAGTACATCTGGACATTCTTTTTTCAGTTTTTCAATTTCCTAGCTTAGGTTTGGAAGGTAATGCTACACCTTGCATCTGTATTTTCTTGACATAAGAACAATCCATGGTTCTGAAGTTGCAATCTTCTTGAAACTTTTTTCCTTCCAAGGATCTTGAACAGTTTCAGGTTCTTTGAGAAGGTTTTAAAATAGAGGCCAGGAATTCAGGCAAGTCAAGTGTACTTAAGCAAAATAAGTGGTTTTTGTTATTTTCTTGATTGGCTGAAATGATCTTGATGGCTGTTGAAGGACTGTAGTTTATCAAAAGGGAGAAAATGATTGTTCCTGTCTAGAAGTTCTTTCCATTTAGTGGGATAGCAAATACAAAAGGTAAGGTGGGAAAAAGTGGCAGGGGGTATGAAGAACTGGAAGATTATCAGTGCAATGCTTTTTTTTAACCCTCCTTCAAATAAGCATACTGGAAAGAAATACAAGTGGGAATACAAGACCATTAGCATGATGCAGTTACTTTAGAATCTCCCTGTAGACAATAAACGTATCAAATACTAAGGTCAACAGTAAAATAAAAGTCATAACGGAAGTATATTAATGATAATTTCACATAGTGATTTTGCAATTAAAAATAACATCATATCACATAAGTTATGCTTACTGTAAGTATAATTTTTAGTTTCCTCATATATGTTTTCTACCTTTGCTCCACCTTCAGAGCAAATCACAGTAGCTGCTGCCAGTGGATTATGTAGGCAGGTTGTGGCCTTGGACTAATTGTAAGTGGTGCTGCAACAAAAGCCAGTGACCTATCTGTTCCTGCAAGGAAATCTTTGTTCACTTTCTGAGACTAAGCTGCTATGAACTAGCTCCTTCCATAAAATCTTTCCTACCTTGTAACTATACATTGTTGGGAACGGAAACCATGGAGACAAGTATCACTTTAAATGAAAGGGCTTCCAATATAATTTAAATCTATGCTAAAACACTCTGCAGGGAGCTACCCTGTGCTGGGCAAATTCCTGCTTTGTTTATTTCACGAGACCTGATAAATCTCTTACATAATTATACTTCTGAATCAATAGTTATGATGAAAGTAGGAATGTGTGAATGAGAATTCTAAGAATGGGAGTGAGAAACATCTTAAAATTAGGGAGTTCCTCCGTTCTAGAGAAAAGAAAGTTTGGCATACAGCAAACCTTGTTCCAAGGTAGTTCATTTGTAGCAGACCCTTCATATTGGATAGAAAACATTTGGTTGCACAAACTGAAATTGAAAGAAATACTCTAAAATGACAAACTAAATATTTTCCCACTAATTCTAACTGGACTGCAATTGTTATTTTATCACTGAATTTTGAAGTTGGTAGCTAAAATGTTAGAAAAGGTTGGATTTGGTTTCAGGAAGTTTACTTTTTGTTTTAGTTTTATGGTCTTCTTTTATCTATAAAGGTCATTCTGTCAGTGTCATGGCTACACTTTTTCAAACTGAAATAAAAAGAAATACAAAGAATTGTAAGAATTTTTCCATGCTTGAGCAGGTTTTGGCCCGCATGAGCTTCAGAGGTCCCTTCCAGCCTCAACCATTCTGTGATTCTGTGATAAACTTACACATTTCTTCAAGCTGTGTAAGCCAAAATGTATCCTGATATATCCATATTCTTTCTGGAGATGAATAGGTAAACATACATCTTAATTTAAGAAGAGTATTTAATAGCTACCTATCACGGGTTGCCAAAAATTTTTCCGATTAACCACTTTTTTGGAGTGTGGTTTGTCTTTTAGCAGAGTAAGTTTTGTGAAAAACAGCTTCCTCAAAATACTTTGAAAAACAATAATAAAGAGAGTTGGAGAGTTGGGAATGTAATCACTCTGGTGTTTCAACATGAGAAGTTTTTCCCATTCATCATGTTCATGGGAAGTGTGACTTTTTCAGTTAGTTGTTTTTAATGAATGATTTTAATGGCTAAAGCCTAGTTTCTAACCTTTTTTGTGGCTTCCTGATTTGTTTTTTCATAAAGAAGGCTGCCATCTCCTTCCCTGTGACAATGCAGGGAGCGTGGGTGGGGTACACAGAGGCTCTCTGCTAGGAAGGATGGCTGGATTCCTGGAACCCTGCTCTGGAGAGAGGTGAGCAAGCAGAGGATGGCAGGTTGTGAGGAGGAGGATTTTGCTGGAGTGTGGACTTTGTTTTGATTGAACTGTGTACTGATTGAAGTTAACAAAAATGTAAGAAGGATGTCATACCCACCTAACGGATTGAGTTCCATGAATTAACCGACAAAGAGCAGTATTTTTTTTTTTTGGATGGCTGCACGGCAAATACATTTCTTTAGGTAACTGCCTCTGGTTTCCATGGCAATCTTACTTCTGCTTGTTAAAGGTATTTTTAAGAATCTTTCACATTATTTGAAGTATTGCTAAGAGCTAGTACTTCAGGACTATCTCAGCTGTTGATGCCTGCATAAACACCCTGCGGCTGGCAGTGAAATTCAAGGAGTACAAATTGGAAGAGAAGCAAAAGTAATTTTTGCTGCTCTGTATCAGACTAATGTACTCTGGTAACATTTCATGGTCAGAGAATGTTCCTGTTTGCAGATTCAGTAAACCTGAACCACAATAAAGGCTAGAAGGACTTCTGGACAGCATGCTGTGGTGAACCATTTTATTTACTTTCTCAGTGTACTTCTGTGCAACTTAATGTACTGTGTGGCTGCTTACCTATGATGTGTCTCAATTTAAAGAAAAAGTAGGGGATGACTGGAAGCAACCATTTTTTCAATCTCAAGCAATAGAGTTTGTAATAGTACATAGAGATTTATTGAATGTTGATAGCTATGATAATAACAGGATAAAATGAACTCTGACTTTGGCAGGCTTCAAACATGTTTCTAATGTGAAAAGAGCTGTTTCTCATGCAGTGGTTACCTTTAATATTTCCTATTTCTTTTTTACTTAGAGGAATGGTCAAAGGCACAGATGAGCTTCCTATGGGGAGCAGCTGAGGTTTGGTCAGCTTGGAGGAGAGAAGGTGGAGGGGTGACCTTATTGCAGTCTACATCTTCCTCAAGGGGAGCAGCAGAATGGGAGGTGCTGATCTCCTCTCTCTGGTGACCAGCAAAGGGACACGAGGAAATGGAATCAAACTGCATCAGGGGAAGCTCAGATGGGACATTAGGAAGAGGTTCTTCACTGAGATGGTAATTGGTCACTGGAACAGGCTCCCCAGAGGAGTGGTCACAGCACCAAGCCTGACAGGGTTCAGGGAGTGTCTGGATGATGGTCTTAGTCATAGGGTTTAGTTGTAGGCAGTCTTGGGAGGAGCAGGGAGCCAGTGAACCTCACTGGGCCCCTTCCAACTTCAACTATTATATTCTAAGGTTGATATTTATGTCCTGCTCAGTCAGTCTGTGTTCTCAGAAGGTTGTCAAATTATGTCAGGTGTCGGAACACCTTTAGGTAGACACAGCTCACTCTCTGAAAAGACCAAAGATATGCTTTTCCTTTTTAAATTAAAAACACTCCATCTTTCTGTGTTAGTGGTGGAACTTGGCAATATGGGATATGCTTTGTGACATGTGATTGTTTATAAATGACATTCATGTCCCTGACAGTATTAACTTAAAGGAAGTTGCAAGATGCTGCATTTTCCAGCTGCTTGTTCACTCCAGCTTTTCTTGGATGCCTCCCAGCTAACCAGTACAAACCCCTTAGGAAGTCTGAATCCAAGGTCATGTAGCTCTAGACCAGTTATCCAGCAGAAACCTGTCTGAAACTAACCCATGGTAGAAAATGACAGCTTTGCTTACAGTGAGGATGTGCAACAGCCCAGTATAGTTGTAACCCAAGGAGAATAAATTTTTCCCAGGTTCATCATTGAAAGACTAATACACGGAGAGTGGAAAAGAGCCTCTAGGCATTGTGAAAAGATTCAGAGCACAATTGGTATTCAGAGCACAATTGCTTGTTAAATTGCCTTGTTGCCTGGAACAGTGTTACCCTCTTCCATGGAAAGGAGTTGCTGGGGAAAAGTGAGGAACAATGAAATGGGAAATGTTGGCAGTTTTGTTGCAAAGCTTCTTATATTTATTACCACGCAAAGTTTCTGGTATAATTTTTCCTCTGCTTTGGGATGCATGAAGAGAAATACTTGATTAGAAGGCGTCAGCAGAAAGATCTACCAGTTTACACTAAAGCTGATCTGGTTCATTAGAGCAGTTTATTAATAGATAAAATACTTATAGTTGCAAATGAAAAAAATAATGTTTCCCTGAGGGATACTCCCTGACTAATTTTCCAGTGTCCCAAGTGGACACTTCTGTTTGCTTATCCAATTTTGCCTTTCAGGCTCTGACTTTATTTTATCTGTTTTAAAAGTTCTTCCTTGTCTTTGAACCAATACTTTTGTTTTTACACTTTATTCTTCCCATTTAGGATCAGTCAGAACCAGAGCTAATTTCATTTCCTTGTGACTCTGATGTATAAATGACAGTATGACAGAATTTGCAGAAGTAATTCAACAGCTGACAACATGGAGACTTGAATGAAGCTCCTCTGCAGGACCCTGAAGAGTAGCTCAGTAGTTCTCTAGAGGCTTCTGAAGTATTAATGAAAACACTTCTGATTTCTTATAGTTTTCCATTCTTCATTTATATTTATTCTAACGGAGGTGAAACTTGCTTGGGAATTAAGGTTATAATCAATGCAATTGAAACTAGATGAAGGATCTAAATCCATTTAAAACAAACAAACAAACAAAAACACACAAAAAAGCCTGTTTTCTCCCCTCTCCAGGGCATTGTAAAAATATATTATTACTGTTAGAAGTACTTTGTAATAGCTGGGGAGTTGGAGATACTTTTGAAAGCAAGTGGTTTGATTAACTGAGTATCTCCTAGCAACTTAGAGAGCTTAAATACAACTGATTGAATACTGCTGGAGGAATATCTTGTCAAGCCCAAAGCACCTGCCAAAACCAGGTGATGATTCCTTTCTTTAAAATACATCAGATAGTAGAGATGTAACTCAATATTTTGTCAGTATCAAAAAAGAATTGGCATAAGACACATGACACAATATATAGAAAACTGAATCCCAACTGACATTCAAGTACTGCAGACCAAAATAGGAGGTCTGTGAGGTAGGTTTTAAAGTTAATATTGCATGCTTCTGTTGAAACAGTGCTGTTTAATCAAGAAGCAGAACTAGACTTTTTGCTAGTTCTTGGTACTTGCCACTTGCTGTACACACTGGCCCTGCGAACAAGAATATGATCTTGCTGATACGGTATTTTACGTGGACAGCCATAGGAAAACTCTAGTTGGCACATAAAAGCTTGGGGGTTTTTATTGATTGGAGGAGAAATCAAGGCAAAGAATGATAGTGTCAATAGAGAGAAGTGTTAGGGGACTGCAGCTGCTTTTTTGTATCTCAATCAGCAGCTTAAGATGCTGTTTTCTCTCATTATGTCTATTTGTAGGTAACCTACAAAAACGCTAACAAATCTGCCACATAAATCAATTACACTTCAACTCAAAAGAACTTCTGGTAAGTGTCAACAATACAGAGTATCCACAACATGGTTGTTGATATGGTCTGCAGTAAGAACAATTTAACTTTGCTTGGAGGTGGGAAGCTAAACTCTACTTTGCATGCTGTCCAGCTGCAGAGAATAAATGGAATTGTCTTGTCAAGCAGTATTTGTGTGCTGGTAGCTATGCTTTGACTGATCTGGTGGTACTGCACAGTATAGCTTTGGGAGAAATAAAGGAGAAAAATAATGTCTGTGAAGTCAGGGTCGGAAAGCTGGGACCAAGTTACATGATTTTGAATATGTGTGCCCCACTCAGCTGTGCTAGCAGAGGTCCTGCCTCCATAGATCAAAGGGGCTGAAGCACTTGATCTAGACAGGCTGAAGAAGTTGTTCAGCCTGGAGAAGAAAAGGCTCCTGGGAGACCTCATTCAAGCCTTCCAGTACTTCAAGGGGGCTACAAGAGAGCTGGAAAGGGACTTTTTACAAGGGCATTTAGTGATAGGACAAGGGGAAATGGCTTTAAGCTGAAACAGGATAGGTTTAGATTAGATATTAGCAAGAAATTCTTTACTGTGAGGGTGGTGAGGCACTGGAACAGGTTGCTCACAGACATTGTGGATGCCTCATGCCTGGATGTGTTCAAGGCCAGGTTAAATGGGATTTTGAGCAACCTGGTTTAGAGGAAGGTGTCCCTGCCCATAGCAGGGGGGTTGGATTGAGGTGATATTTGAGGTCCCTTTCAACCCAAACTATTCTATGATTCTATGATCTTTCTAAAGACAGATTCTTAGAGAGAAAATCCTATGAGTTTTATGGTATCTTGATATGCATTAGAAAGGGCCCATGCTGTAAGAACAGATCACTTAATTTACTCTTGGGCTGTTGCTGTGTGAGATAGAATCATAGGGAAATTTGTGATGGAGAACTTGTGTCTGTCATATGATATTTCTTTCTGAGATCTGGATGGAATGCAGTGATAAGGGAAAAATACTGTCATAGCTAATCCTGGTTTTTTGCTGTACTTCTGTTTCACTGCCATCCATCCACCCTATTTGAAACAAATGTGTAGGGCTTGAATATCCAAAACAGCAGGTTGCATTCTGTGTATTCTTCTGTGAAGTTACATGCATCAAGTCTTTTCTGTTCTGCTTGTCCCATTTGTTTTGTTATTATGTACGTAGAGAATGCCTTGGGAGGGGGGGGGAAAGGTAGATTTCTTCTGGATGTGGCTTTACACAGGCCTGTCTGTGCCATTGAAGTGGTCAGTGAAAAGAAAAGCTGCTGTTATCCACTTACAAACAGATTAAAACTACATACTTGTATTTATATTTTAATTATATTTTTTATTTACTTAATGTATTTTTATCTTTAAAAAGGATTTCTGTACTATTTATTAAAATATAAGCACTTTAGCCAGTGTCTGTATTTGAATACTCAGGATGGACCATTTGATACAGGAATCAGCGTAAGTATCTAAAAATATGGTTTTGTATAGTTATCTTAGGCATTTGCCTCTGAAATCCCCTAATACATTCATTACCAGAAGCTGGGAGGAGGTAGCTGGGGTATAATTATTTTCAGCCTTCTGATTTATAAAGCCACTAGCCACTACAGACTTTCTAGTTTGAGCAGCATGATGGTTCAAATCAGTGATACCTGGTAAACTCCAAAAAATTATTTTTATTTGCATTACTTGGGAACATTCATATCTGTTAAGGTTATTGTTATTGGGGTTTGGGGACAGTTGTTTGTTTGTCTGTTTTCCTTTTTTTATGCTTCCTGTCTCTGCTCACAGGTAACATCATGGTGCTGTGGTCAACTTGCAGAACATCGCTACTTAAATCTGTAACAAACCGATTCATTAAGAATTTGGCCTGCTCGGGGATCTGTGCCAGCCTAGTCTGTGTGCCTTTTGACATTGCTCTTAGTGCCAGTCCACACTGCTGCTGGTGGATCTATACGATGCTCTTCTGCAGAATTGCCAAGTTTCTGCACAAAGTCTTCTGCTCAGTGATCATCCTAAGTTTTCCAGCCATTGCTCTTGACAGGTAATGGGGAAAATTTGCCATGATCCTGGATTTTTCTTTCTTCTTTCTCTCTTTGTCTTGATAAATGTGTATCACTATCTGTAATGCACACCAGTGTTGCCACTGGAACAGTGTATCATTTACCCTTCTCCAAGAAAATGAGTGATCTGCCTCACAAAAAGCACAAACTCCTACCACTTACAATGATAAGTGTGAAGAGTTAGGTCTGTCATGAAAACTCTGTGAGCTTAAAAGTCCACAGCAGTACTCCAGTAGTAAGCAAACAATCAATCAATGTCTGAAATTTGAAGTGCATGTCAGAGATGCACTTTTTTTTTTCTAACTGCACACAGAATGTTTAGTGTTCAGCAATGCTTTTGCTCTGGGCCTTGCCAACCACAGTTTGAGCAAAGCAAAACACCGTTGTACTTCCAATAGATGGATGCATGTAATTTGTGACCAACAGGTTTTTTTAAATATGCAGAAAAAATCTGTTATAAAGCAACTTTTAAAACTATGAGTCTGGCCTTTGAATGTGACATGTGCCTCCATCATGTCTTTTGAAATTTTGAGTGTGTGCAATGTCCTGTCTAGTTTACAAGTAAGTAAATAGTGAAATCTTCAAAATAATATTCATATGCATCAGCCAAAGTGATATATTGAAAGACATTTTCACGACCAAATATGTAATCTTGACATTTAAATATTCAGGTTTTCTCTACAGACAGACTTGCAAAGGCAGACCTTTGGGGGTTTTATTTGTGTTGTTTTTTTTTCTTTCATAAACAGGTAGTCAGTTTGCAACCCAGTTAGGGATTTGGAGCGTTATGCTCAGATGACTCCTGATATCTCATAAGCAGTATGCTCATTAAAATTTTTTTTTTTTTGACAGATACTACTCTGTTTTATACCCTCTGGAAAGAAAAATATCTGATGCAAAATCCCGGGACGTGGTTATCTATATCTGGGCCCATGCAATAGTGGCCAGCATTCCAGTATTTGCTGTGACCAATGTGTCTGATATTTATGCCATGTCCACTTGCTCTGAATCTTGGAGTTACTCCCTTGGCCACCTGATATATGTCATCATCTATAATATCACCACTGTGATTGTACCAGTGGCTGTGGTATTTCTCTTTATGATTCTTATTCGCAGAGCACTGAGTGCCAGCCAGAAGAAAAAAGTCATCATAGCTGCTTTAAGGACCCCTCAGAATACAATTTCTATCCCATATGCCTCCCAGCGAGAAGCTGAGCTCCATGTCATGCTGCTTTCTATGGTTATGATATTTATCTTCTGCAGTGTCCCCTACGTGACTTTGGTGATTTACCGCACCATACTCAATATTTCAGATATTTCAGTCTTCTTGCTTCTCACTGCTATTTGGTTGCCCAAGGTCTCTTTGCTGGCCAACCCTTTGTTATTTTTAACTGTTAACAAATCAGTACGGAAGTGCTTAGTGGGGACAATAGTACAGCTGCACCGAAGGTTTAGCAGGAGAAACATTGTCAGCTCAGGTGGTATTGCAGATAATAATCTGGAGCCCAGTGTCCATTCAGGAAGCCAGCTTCTGGAGATGTTTCATATTGGGCAACAACAAATCTTCAAGCCTATGGAAGATGAGGAGAATGAGACCAAATCCATTGGCTCTGCTGACTTTCAACGGAAAGAAATTCCTACTGCCAGTTTAGAGCTAGGACAGACTTTGGTTCACAGGTTTATACCACAGACGATTGCAGACTCTGCAGCTCAGGTGGCCCCAGCTGTGCCCACAGAGGCTGACACAGTAAATGACAAGTATTCCATGCAGTTTGGTTTTGGACCCTTTGAGCTGCCTCCACAGTGGCTCTCAGAAAACCGAAACAATAAGAAGCGACTCCTGCCTCCTTTGGGGAATACCCCTGAAGAGCTAATCCAGACAAAACAGCCTAAGTGTAAACCAGAAAGAAAAGTCAGCAGAAACAATAAAGTCAGTATCTTTCCCAAGGTGGATTCTTAATAAGAGCAGGAGCTTTAAGTGACAGAGGAAGGTCACCTTCTATTACATGTTTGATCCCATGGATCTTTATTACGTTGAAAATTTTTACAGCCTGATTTTTTTTGCCAAATATAAGTTAAATGAACAAACAAACAAAATAAAGTCATGTATATGAGTGTTCCTTATTAATATGAAATACTTCATGAAAATAATGTCTCAAACGATGGAAATTTGTAGTTTTATCTCTGAAATCCTTACAGTGATACCTGTCTTAATATTAACTTTTGAAAGTACATATGGATTTGGGATCTCTTTATGGCTGAATTATGGAAATACAGCAGTTGGTTTTCTGGGAAACCTCATGGTGTATTAAAATGGAGTGGGTATCAAAGTAACAACAGAAAAGGCTGTAGAGAGCAGAAGACATGCAGCATGGGTAAGTTCTACTCTCCTGCAAATAAATACAGCAAGATTCTGCACATTTCATTAATGAAGTAAGATGGACTATCAAGTGCATTTGTTTTCTGTTAAGTGCATTTCTTTGATCAGTGTTAAAACTTGCTGGATGCTTTTGCACAAATTAGTTACCAAGCATCTGCCAAACATCTAAAACATTTTAAAATCTAAACCAATGTTTTTCGGCTTAAAACATCCACAAAGCCAAGAATACCCAAATCATCATGCGTGTTAAACCCGAGAAGGACCTCTTTATATAAAGATCCCACATATATTCTTGTAGTTTTAAGTAGAAACTAGATTGGAGACCATGCAGGACAAATCCTGACTCCAATTAACAAATATATATGTGCTAAGAATCCTGTAATAAAGGGCATATACAGATGTCCTTAAAGTGTAATGTATGTATTAAGTAACTAAGGGGTAAGCCTTGAAATAAACTTAGCTGCTGGTGCACTCTGCTGTTTTCTTATGGGACAGCTAGCAAATAAAAGAAGTGGGTGTGAAATGCTAGTAGCGCTTCTCTGAGTGTGACAGTCTCAGTTTCTGAGTCTGTCTCTCACTCTCACACAGAGACTCACAGAAAGGGATTCTGAGTGTTTCAGTGACAACTGAACTGTTGGGTGAAGAAGCAGGTAACAGACCTCAAAAGGCAAAGGTTTATTAATGCTGTTGCTCAATATTGCTAGAGGTAGAGAGGTTTTCCTTCTATCTTCACAGATACAGATACCAACCATCCTGCTCCACTCGTCTTGCAGAGTAGAGCATCCAGTGTATGAACACAAGACTTGCAAATCTGGTGCCTAATTCCTGAGTGAGTCACAGTCATGCCAACCCTGGTATCAGCTCAGCAGCCTTTCTATGAGAGTTCAGGCATTGTGCCGCAGCTTGCCTCCCTACATAATCACAGGCATATTGTCTCATTTATACTGAATGTGAACTTTATCTGTCTGTTAGGTGACCCAAAACTATTGCAGCCCTGGTATTTTCATTCTTGTTCAGTTAAAAGTAATCTTTCATCTGCACTCACTGTTGTCTCTGTGGGTAGTTTCTTAAAAGCACAATCCCGTAGCAGCTGTTTAATCCTTGTGGTTTTCCTGTACTTCAGCCCTTTGCTGCATGCTGAACCTTTATCTGTGGTTACTGTCTGTTTATGAAAGTAGTTTTCTTTAAAGCATACTTTAAAAGGGACAAGGTGAAGAATCTTGGCAAGTTCACAGCAACTTACTAAATCCAATCAGTTAATCTTAAAAGTGAGAAAAAATTCTGCTAAAGCAGAATGTACCTTTTCTTCCTTGGACATGTTTGAAGGAAGTCACCAGCTTCTGATGGCTCCAAGGTGGTATTTCTACAAGTCATTAAGAGCAAATGTTTTAATAAAAATGTATTTAAAGCAAAGTGTATAAATTAGTGTGTAAAATGTTTTTCTCCATTTCCTTGTTTTCCACTTCATTTCGTGCTAGTTCAAGAGCTTCTCAGCTTGGGAGTGAGGAACAGTCTCCAAGGGGTCCAGATGGGTGGTGGGAGCCCGAGCTGCCCTTCTTAGATACAGAAATGAGAAGATAGACATAGCTTGCCTGAAATCAGACAGAAGAAAGATTCCAGAAAAAATTGGTCCTACTGTGGCAGAGGTGGAGAAGTACCACAGCATGCATTTTTTTTAAGTGTCAATAAAAAGTTACTTAATGGAGTGATTGTTTTTCCAAAGTTGATGAAAGAACAGATGCCATTGAGAAAATCTTGAAAACCTAAAAGTCCAAGTAGGAGTTGTAGTTTCCTTATGAATTTTGGCTAAGTTTAACATTCATGTCCCACTTACATATAGATACTGCTCAAAATCTCTGTGATCACTGAATGTGGATAAATGTTTACTCAGATCTGAACTTCTTTGAGGAAAGCAAACTTGATTTTGTCCTTTTCAACTCTCATGTTGAATGAAATACCACTGATAAATTTAAAGAGTTAAATTGTATATAATTTCATGTTATATCTGGAAAGCAAAGGGTTTGTGATGGGTTTTTACTGTTGAGACAAAAATACCTCTTTCTTTCAAAAAAAATACATGTAAAAACTTGATTGTCTTTTTTTTAGCAGATTGTATCCAAAGACATGGAAACCCTTTATCAAGGAATTAACTACAGTGGTTGTCCACTGAGAATTAGTTGAGAATGTTTTTAGTCCATCTTTCAGCAATTTATCCATATGAATGTTTAAAAGAAGTGGAAAAATTCACAAAAACACATCTTTTTATAGAAAAATAATCTGTGTAAAATTCACAAAGCAGCCTCTATGCTAGAATTGCCATCAGAAGACAGTAATTCAGGAAACCCCCTAGGCAAGATGGAATATTTGACTTGTAGACTTTCATTTTTAATTCAGTTTAAGACAGTAGTAGCTTTGAGTCATTACTGCTGTCTCTTGGATTGTTGTTCAAATGATCTGACCAGGAAAAATGTTTTCCAGTCTCCAACATGGAGAAAAAAAACCAAGTCTTGTTATAACATCCCAATAAAGTTATGCAGAAGTGAGCTGGGGGGGGGAGAGGGGTTTGGTATTTTGTTTGGTTGGTTTTTTTGTAATGATGGTTGTTTTTAACCACCACAGGTGTTGGTAAGTTAAATGTTTCTCTCTAGATTATTGAAGAACAAAAGTGAAATACCAAGCAAAGCCATGAGACTTTTAAGAAGAAAAAGCCTGGGGTAATTTGGCCTGTGCAAATAGATTTAAAGGCTAAATCTTACTACTGGAGAATAAACTTGGAGGAAGGGAAGTTAGAACCCATTATTCTAGCACATAAGGGAGGAAAAGAGAGCTCCCATTAAACAAAGGAGGAAGTTGTTTAAAAAGGATGAAAAGGCTACAAGGACAATGTCAGTTTATTGTTCTGAGCTATCCTTAGGCCATATTGTTAAATTCAAACAAACATCATGTAAAAATTAAAAAAACCCCAAACCCGAACCCAGTGAAAAACCAAAACAGTCCTTCAGTACTAAATAATGCTGTGTTGGTGGAATACTTAAAAAAATGTATTTTGCTCTTCTCTGTGAGGAGAAAGTAGACTATTTTTTAAAGAAAGCATAAGAAATACCAAATGAGATCCAGTTCCCACATATACATCTGTTAATGCAAACCAGGGTTTCTCTAGCAGCAGTTCTGCATCCCAAGGTTCCCCATGCCTAAACATAATGCACTGAGATGGTGATTTACTCCAAAAACTCCTTTGTGCACACCACTTGACTAAGCAGTATTATAACTTCTTGGCCTCCATTTCTGTAAAACTAAACCCTCTACTTTTTGCCTGGATCACATCCTAAGCCACAGAAGAATGTCCTGAGACACTTGCAGGGTTGAATTGTTTGGATTACCTTGCACCTTTTTGGTAGGGCAACTCTGCACCCCGCAGCACCGAGACATTTCAGCACAACACAGTCCATCTTGAGCTTCTGCTTCCACACTCTGCTCTCGTCCTGCAGCAGCAGGTGTGGCAACATGGAAGGCAGTTTTGTCAAGGCAGGAGACTTTCCAATGCAAGTCAAGGATTAAAACCTGGCTTTAATAAACAATGGAAGTTTTACCATTGACTCTGGACTTAGCATTTTAGTTTGGCCTGTCTCCCTCAGCTGACAGGTTACTCATCTGTATCACTACTGCTGATGCTTGCTGGATCACTGCAGAACTCTACTCATCCTCACTCAGGGTTTCTGGGAAAATTTGAACATGGCCCAAAATTCATGGCTCTTTGCCCTTAACTTGGCACGTGCCAGTCAAAAAATATTACTATATAATCACTTGTCTTTTGCAAGAAAAGAGTTTGTTTATTGCCCTAACATTTAGAGGAATTAATATAGTGAATATTAGCTCTGCTTTTCCTAACCTGAGTACTGGAACTGCTACTGTCTGCCTTAGAAATACAGCCTATGGTAAATAAAAGGCACTTCAGGTAAGTACACAGAAAGATATTAAAAAATAATCAAAGGTAAATAACTAATGAGCAGTAAAAAAAATCTTGGTATTTTTCTCTCCAACATGTATGAGACAATGAAATGAAAGTTGTTTGGCTACCTACTTGTGTATCAAAAGGCTTTTCAGAAGAGGAGTATGAAGGTAAGCAGTAGTAATTTGGAACAAGTTCCCTGCATTTCCCCCCTCATTTGTGTTTCTTTTTGATTGGATTAGGGAGAAAAGGATGAGCGAATTCTGTTACTATGACAACTGTGCTCTGAGTATCAAGACAGCTTGTCTAAATGTGATTTCATCATGTTACAACCTATCTTTTAGGATGAAAAGCACATCTTGGAGTGCTTTTCTTGCTGTGCACTTCCTAGACACAAGAGTTTTTTCCACTCCAACCTTTTTATTTATTTTTTTAAAATCATCATATTTCAGAGAAGTATCTAGTTTATCTTGGAACAGAATTGACCTGTTCCTGGAAAGGCAAAAAAAGAAAGCACACCCTTGATTCTGGTTTTCTAGTTCAAGCTTCAGTATAAGTGCACCTGCCACCTATAACAATATTTGAAATTATGTAGCATTTAATGCTATTAACGTTATTTATTAAAATTACTTAATATTACTAAAGTTCAGTTCTTATTGGAGAGGAAGACTCTTATGACCTGATTTACAGTATTTGAGATGTACTCTGCACACCTTTTAATCTCTGGGTCTTCTAGGACACATAGCAGATCCTAAGATCAACTGTGGTTTGAGATATCCCTGCTAAGCCATTATTACTCAATCTCAGGTGTGACAGCCTCATCGGAAGGAAACCTTCACTGATTCTATGTGGACAAGCACCAGTAAGAAGCCTATTCCTGCACCAAATTCAAAGAAGTTTTATGTTCATTCGTAACCAGATCCAGAGCTGCATGGTCTCCTTCCATAGGCTCTTGTGAGGTTTGCAGGCAGTCTGTAATAGGGAACTTGGTAATAAGTCAAACTCTGTCAGCTGTTAAGCATATGCACTGTTCTGCAGAAAAAAAAGATAAATATTGGGGCAGTCATACCTCGCTGCTTGCCATAGCTCATTATTCATAGCTAATGTATTTCCTAATACAGAAAACCTGTATTTTAGTTTAGCCAGTTCTGAACGATACTGTCTGTTCTACTGCTTTCTCATTGTCATTACTGGCCTTAGATATTCAACTTGCAGATGCAAACATGCATTTTTCTATTTTTTGCTTCAAATCTTCATCTGCACTGTCTGGAAAGCACCACAGGTTCCAAACACCACTATGGTATTGCATTAGCAATCACAAGACTTATGTTAGAATTTTAACATACCGGAGCTCAGCATGCTTAGGGAGGAGGCAAAACCACACAGGGTTCACTAGTGCATTTTCTCTGTCTTCAATTTTAAACTGTGAGCCACACTGCATTGTTACTACACTAAATACCATGAAAACCTGCTCTTTTAGTGGCGTATGTGACAGTAAAACACTATACACCGTAAGCATCAATAAAAACTCTACTGCAGACCCCAATACATACCACTAGCTAAGTAAGACTTATTTCGGCACAAAAATTTGTCGATCAAAACCTTACTTTGAACGAGATGAACTTGGTTTCCTCAGAAGAAACTGTTTCTTATGAACTTCTACTGCCAATGAAAACCTGATTTTAACACACATGGGTATCAAAGGAAGCAGTAGGAGCCCATAATTGTCTCTGGCGGTTTTTAAAGTTAATAGGACCAGGGGAATTAGTCCTCACATTTTGTTTAAATGCAGGAAAGATAAAAAGGGATCAGACTAGGAAGGCAATCATGCTCCCTGAGTGAAGGTTCTAAAAGGTTAAAATTTTTAGCTAAGAGTTAGAAACAACTTGTACTGATTAGAATGCAAGGTAAAACAAAAGGTAAGTTAATGATTATTAGATGCTTAAGCTAGAGCTAAGTGATGTATTATTTGCCATTATATTCTTGTTTTAAGTTTTGTTTATAGAAGGAAACAGAATAAATGAACTGTCATCAAGGCATATTGAAACTAATAGAATCAAGAACAGCACCTGGGTTTCGTAATAATTAATCAAAAGTA
Organism: Machaerirhynchus nigripectus; assembly: GCA_013397975.1. Lineage (NCBI taxonomy): Eukaryota > Metazoa > Chordata > Aves > Passeriformes > Dicruridae > Machaerirhynchus > Machaerirhynchus nigripectus. The sequence goes on along the minus strand of VZRQ01008162.1, from coordinate 300,569 downwards.
GGGGATCTTGGGCTGCGCCAGCAGGTCATGAAGGCCTGCCAACAGCGAGAAGGCAAGGAGGTCATTGTGAGGAAGACGTTCCTGACTTCATCTTTCAGGACCACTGACCCAATTC
>VZRQ01008162.1:239230-294291 GCA_013397975.1 Machaerirhynchus nigripectus | reverse complement strand
TGCCTGCCCCCCTGCTTTCCGCCCTTCCCTCCCCGCCTGCTTTCCTCCCTGCCTGCCTCCTTGCTTTCCTCCCTCCTTTCTTCCCTGTCTGTCTGCCTGCTTGCATCCTTCCCTGCCTGCTTGCTTTCCTCCCTGCCTGCCCCCCTACTTTCCTCTCTCCCTCCCTGCCTGCTTTCCTCCTTGCCTGCCTCCCTACTTTCCTCCCTTCCTACCGCCCTCCCTCCTTTCCTCCGTGTCTGCCTCCCTGCCTCCCTGCCTTGTACAGAAATAAAGAGTTGCATTCACTTCAGCCTTCTGAGAATTGCCAGCACGTGTCATGCACTGAGATGTCAAATTCCTGGGAATTCACAGTTTTTGCAGCGAAACATACATTTCTGGGGATTAAATTCAAAATTGAACTGAGATAGGGAATGTGATCGTTTAGATTTAGGAACTTCCCACTTGAACATAAATAAGTAGCATTTGGCTGTTTCAGTTGTGTTCAAGGTGTGTCTAAAATGCCCTCATTATTTTGTTGGTGCTAACTTTGTCAGTCCAATGATTAAAAAAAAAAGAAAAAGAAGAGCCATGATAATTCCTGTGTTGTGACATTACATGTAAAATGTACGGTATTTGAAGTGTCTTTGATAATAAGTACGTTTGAATACTTTGGTTGGCTTGATGTTATATATTTGTACATACATTAAAAAGCACATAATTGAGTGGCAAGCTGGTCTAAACTGGAAAAACCTCTCAACATAGACTTGCTAGAAAGCATTTGAAACTTACATGATCTATATCTGAAATATTGCAGGGCTTGAAGTACTTTATTATAAAGCTGTTAATTTGGAAGGTTGTTTCGTTTTTTTTTCCCCCAGTTTTAGGTAACAGTGGATATTAAAAGTGGGAGCTTGGATGAAATTTCAAGGCCTACGTCTAGCTCAAGACATAATTGTAGATCTTTAAATTCATCTATGGAGTTATTAACACCAGAACCGTGTTTGCAAAAGGTAATTTTTCTTGCCTTCAGCAGGTTAGAACCTCTATGCCTAATTCTTCATTGTAGAATGCTAAAGAAGTAATATTCTGCTTTTTTAGTTTCATATATAGTTTTGGGCTCTGCAGGTGTGCTAAGGGCTTGTGTAAAAGTTCATGAGTGTGATCTGCTCCTTATGCAGGAATGGAATGGTTTTTAGTTTAGTTTTTTTGAATCTGTGTTGCTTTTATATTTGCCACAAAAAGGATGATTCAGCACTGCAACCTGGAAAACTTGGTTTTCCTCCTCTTTATATTTAATTGGACTATTAAATAAATTCTATTTTAAGGAAAAATATTTGAATTCTCTCACTAATATGTAAATACACAACTGTAGTTGGTTGGTGGATGAGAGGCGTAGGAATAATTTCACTTTCATCCCATTTGTGCTTTTAAATTTCAGTTGGATTTTGCTTATTAAAAGAAAGCATTTGAGCAATCCTTAGAAGTTAGATTTTTGGCTACAAGGCTCTTTCAGGATATGTTTGAATCAGTTTTTAAAACCAGTTTAGAGTACTCTAAGAAATGTTAGTTTCAGGGATTCAGCAAAGTCTACTGGAAGTAGGTGTTTGTTCGTCCTCTGAGAAAATTAGTATTAGGGATTAACTCAATTTTGGGGAGCAGATATGTGATAAATTTGTTGGGATGTAGGAAGTAAGACTTGGGAATTAGACATTTAGATTGATTTACTTAGCTTAGTCCAATTGTGTTGTACCCTGCTCACACGTCTGTAGAATGGGATCATACCTGGATGCTTCACGGAAGTATTAAAGTATTTTATTTATAGGTTCACAGTTGGATATTGAGGTTAACAGCTGCTAACTCTGAACCCAAGTTCTGATCTAAACTTTATGGGCTATTGAATGAAAATGGAAATCTCTTGAGACTAATGAATCAATCATAAGCTTTTCAGCCCTTCAAAGGCTATGAAAAACTCTGTAGTATAAGCAAGAGATTGGGATGCTGTGTTGCAGAGTTCTCAGTGTCAGGAAAAAAATGAGGCTGTTGTACACACCAGCACTTAAGGGGCAGTCTGTACTCTCTGCTGCAGCAGAAATGGCATAAACCTTTGGAATAATTTCCTAGCCTGGAAATCCCAAATATGACAGTCTGTGGAATGATGAGCTTGAGAATCAATGTGAAATCTAAAAAAGAGAGCTGTGTATCAGACCTGAAAATGGTTCTTCTATTTAAGAAGTACACTGCAGTATTGTACAGAATTGGTGTTGTCCTTTGTGACGGCGTGTGAGTGTTGTGGTTATCTTCTTCTTCACCCAAAACATCCCTGTTTTCATGGTGGTAATAATTTGCATTTCATAGGTTGATTCACCTGTCAGTTTGGCTGATAGTTCTCAGAGAGGCAGTCTAGAAGATTGCTGTCCAGCAGAAAACAAAGGTGATGACAGGGATAAATCTGATGTCCAGGAAGTAAGAACAGATCAGCAAACCACAGAGGAGAGTATGACCATCTTTCTTCAGAAGTGTCTATGGAATCCCAACGAGTTGTCAGGTGTGGGAATGATTAATACTTTCTTGTGTTGTGACTAGACCAAATCTCATGTTTTCATAGTTTGGGTAAAATTCTATGTTAATTACCTTCAATACCCTCTTTCCAGAATCTTCCTTGTTAACCAACTTTAGGGCCTACTACTACTACTTCATTGAAAATACATTAAAAAATTAACAATACATAAAACAATTAACAATACATAAAACAACAACACAAAACCATAAACAATACATAGACCAATTAACAACCAACAACAGTTAGTCCCCCCCCTCAAGCCAATGTGTCCAACAGATTCCACCTAACTCTAAGATAATTAACCATTAACTAGTAATTAACACAATGTGATTCCTACAGCAGAGGACTACAAAAGTCAACCCCCACGGTCGTTTATAACAATAAGCTGTGATCTGGCTTAAAAGATCAGGAAAACCAATCTGGTGTGTGTTCCATGGAATCATATTAGAAAGCGTTTTCATTAAAATGTTTTTATTAAACTTTTTAGAGTAATCATGATAATTTGTCAGAAACATTGTATCCTAATAATGGTCCACCTGTCCAAAAGATTGGAATTTATGGTTATAATTTACAGTATTTAACAACTGAAAAATGTTAATACTAATAAAATACTTCAAATGTAAGTATGCAGTGTATAACTTTAATTGAAGTACTTGAAGAAGTGCTTCATGGCATTCTTCTGTTATTTTACAAATGGTAATGGATTAATGTTCTGGGGTGTCCGATGGTTTACAAATAGAGATGCAAAGACCAAAAAATGAAGGAGATATTTGGATACCATCTTGAAATTTAGTTAAGATTTCATGACAGAAGGGGGGTCAAAAGAAATCCCTTGATTCCTTCTGCTGTTTTTACGATGACTCCTGGTGTACTTGTACATATTATTTTTGAAACTAGTCCACTGCAAGGTCTGTGGTGATTCCTAATTGACAAAAATGTATCTGGTTTATTGTGAAAGGCTTTTCCCTGTGTTTTTCAGGATGTAGCTCTAATTCAGATTCTGGAGATGAAAGCACTGAATCACAGATGTCAAAATTCTGTGAACCTTCCCCAGGGAAACCAGGTAATCCCAAATCAGATAGTACATTTCAGGTGTATAAAGTGAGCAGTGCAATAAAACCTTTTCCTTTTCTTATTAATGCTTCTAAGAGAGTTTGTAATGGTAGCATAGTTGTGTGTATATCATATAGTTATAAAAGAATACTACAAATTGAACATATATATGAATTACACTATTTAAGAGGTATTGGATGAATTCTTTATTTAGAGATTGTTTTATTAATGGATATTCATTTTTTTTAGTGTTATAATAGAATTTGAGTTTTCTGGAGGTTGAATGAGTCTAATAAGGCAGAATTCGGTGGTGATCCTATCCAGTGCAGCAATGCTGGTCACCAAACATGATATTAATATCTACAGAACAGAAATTGTATAGAACTCAACCTAAAGCTTCACTCAGTAATTTTAGGTTTAAATCAATCTGCTGAGTTCAGGCCAGTTGAAATAAGTGGTCTTTTTTTTGCCATCTGTCCTTGGGTCCATCTGTCCTCTGTAGCTCACTTAGATTTTTATAGCTCTTCCCTTGTTGTCTCATTCATCTTTTTATGGCATAAAGTAGACCAATGCATCACAGTAAATGCTTGGGTCAATGGCTATGTAAAGCATTTGACCTCAAAAGATTAGAAAATGAAAGAGAGTGTTGCAGGACTCCAAAACTTGGAAGTCTGTGGCATAGGGACAGTGCTACAAGTGTTTCCTCTACTCTTAATGTGGAAGCCATAAAAGAAGACAGAGCATGAGGATGCTATTGGAAGGGGAAAAGGCAAAAGTTACAATTATAATCTTCATACTTAGGGAAAAAAAGGAGACAATATAGAAATCTACTTTAATTAAGTAATGGTATTTTCCATCATGTTTCACAGTTTTTTATTTTTTATAGCAACATTTTTCTAGAACCAGTATCAGAATCTGGTTTGGCTAAGACATAAGCATGAAACTTCTCTAATATTTAAAGGCAAAAGTGTTAGAGAGTCTCTCTTAATCGCAGAATTATTCATTTCAACATGTGTTATGCTAGTCAGGCTGAAGAAATTATTTTTTATTTTTAAACTAAGTGATTTTTGCTGATACTGTGGAGATCTTGTCACTCTTCCATTATAAATTCGAATCAAATCACTTGCCCAAATTAGGTGACTCTTCCTCTCCCACACCTCCATATCCAACCGCTACAGCTCAGAGTTTGATTCAGCACTCTGTTGCAAAGACTTCTGTATTTTTCCCTGCTACAAACAGGTTTAGAAATTAATATATGCTTGAGAGTGTTGTACTCTTCTCTATGGTTGTTGCCAAATTACTTAAACTGCTTTTTACTGTTTGTTTTTTTAAGTTGACATGCTTCAAGCTAACATTAGTTTTAAATGTATTCTACAGCAGACTCTTCCAACTTGAAATGTTCTGAAGACACAGATATAGATGCTCAGATTCAAGCAGCTATAAAGAAAATGAATAAACTTGACACAATACTTGAAAAACAGCGTATTAAGGAAAAAGTAATTAAGAAGCAAGGCAAAGAAATGAGGGCAATGCTCTGGGAAGAACTTCAGGTTAGAAGTGTTCTGCTTATTTTGTGACTGATGCATCTTACGTAATTATATGATGTCTTACATAATTATCATATTTCACAGAAGCCTCGTTATTAAATAACTCACAGTTGGCTAACTAAAATTAAGACACAGATCTTAGAAAGTAAGATTGGATAGTTTTTAATGTATATTGTCTAGGCAGGCTTTGAAAGAAGGCCATGGCCCTTAAAAATTGATAAGACAATTGCCAAATATACAGCTGTCTGGGTGTGGTTTGGTAGCATAGTACTATGCTTGAGTTCACCACTTGCAAGGAGGGCAAGGTGTGTCAAGAGGTAATGTCTGTGAATCCAGGCTGAAAAGCATTTATTCTGCTCAAGTGTGATCCTTCTTAGGCCCAGCTATTTCAGTACTGTCTGTTGTTGAAGGAATTAGAGATGGCCCCTGAAGAAGGCGTAAGAATGCTGCAGCACAAATTCCTTTATCCTATCCCTATCCTGGCCTCTAGCAGTTAAATACCTTGAAACAAGTTAGTATTTCCTCCGTTTTACATGAATACAAATGTGAATTGCTAAAAGACCATGATTGGTTTGACTGCATTTCATAATTTCATTGGATTTGGAGCCACAACCACATTATAGCACTTTGTCTTGTGAAGTCAGTCTCCAAATAAGAGACAGTATGTAACAGAGGCTTTAAAGTTTCACCATGCTTTTATCAAAACTTCAGGAGATATTCAGATAGCCTCAAGAAGAAAGTAAAGTGGGAAGAGTAATTTTTGATAGGGTCTGAATTTCATTAGATTTGAAAAGCAGACAACGTATTTCACTTTAAAGAATTTAAATACATGCATGTATCTATACATACACATTTTATTTATTTTGAATAGTCTATCAGAACCACAGGAAGCCACGAGGAGGTGGAAAACACAAACCAGTTTTTGGCTTTGGTCTCATCGTGGCATGATACAGTTGGTAAGTAAAGAGAAACAGAATTGTGGTACATCCTATCTTTTTTCTTGTTGAGGAGAGAATAAGGATTTGAGGTCTGAATGGTTGTCGCTGAGCAAAAGTCTCAGCTTGAATGTTGGAAGTACATGCATAATAATGGTAGCAATGTGTAGTTAAAATATTTCAACAAAACTTACAATATAACCTGCTTTTATTTCTATGCTAAAGTTTGGGTTACTAGGGGAAGAAAACAGAATTTGATACAGGTGATATTTAGACAGTCTCCAGTAGATGTCAGGATATATTAAAATAGCAGTAGACAAGCAAGACTATAGGACTGCTAATGCCTTTATTTCATATATATGACTGCTCCTTTATTTCAAAAGTAACTCCTGTAGAGACCATGTGCATCATGTGGTTTCTGGTGTACTGCACTGACAAAACTGTATAGTTTAGATTTATAATTTTCCTCCAGCTTGATCTTTATCTTTTCTGTAACATGCTAGTGCCTTCCTTTTCAGGTCTTACTTATTTAGTTAGGTATTTATTTAATTAAATGAGTGTCTTGATGGCTGCCCTGGTTGATATTTAAGCAGAGTACATTTCATATATTTTGCTTTTCAGAATTTGAATTTGATAGAGCTTTATTAAATAAATTATATATGAGAGCTATTACAGCTTTTAGTGTAGCTGTGAAATCAAGCACAAGTTTGAGTACAAAATCATTAGTAACTTGAGTGTTCCAAGCCTTTCAGGTACAACAAAACCTTCTGACACACTCACAGCAGAAATATAAATCAGGAATTAAACAGCCTTAAATTCCTTACCCTGTGCTCTGTTTAACAAAATAATTTATTCAGTTGAGTCCATTACACTTAATTATTACTGTTTATTGTGTGTTTTTCTCATTGTGAAAATCACATGTAATTCATATGGTTCTTTGCAATACAATTCCTTTTCTGTAAGTGCTACGTATATATAAACGGCAGCTTACTGCTCTAACTTATATTTCCAGTTGATACATATGAATACTTCAACTGATTTATTTTTTTCATTTTCTTTGAGTAACTGAAACAACTAGGATGCTTGAACACTGTTTTTCTAGACTATGCCCTTGACCTAAACCACTTGGAAGTCTAATAATTCATGCACAGGCAGACACCAGCTGCGAAAACCTGGATGCTTTATTCTCATTCAAAGTTTTAGATGACTTGCCACATGGTGTCTGCAGAGGCATTTGAACTTTAGGGCCTTGGGCTATATCTTTGAGAATGTGATGAATTGTCCTCTATGGGCAGTAGTTGTTAAAAACAAGAAGACAGCCATAAGAAAGAGCTCACTTACGACTCACACTTGGCACTTTCCCCCTTCTTTATTTCTTGAGAAATACAGCTCTTTTATAATTTATCCAGGTGAATTTCTTTGCTTTCCAAGTGTGAAGTCTTACAGTATGATACACATGATGCTAGATCTTCTTTAAACACATTTCAATTAAATTTTACCAGAAAAAATTCCTTGCAGATCCCTCCCATGCTAAAGAAGATGAAATGCATACTTCAGTATTTCACATACACATGAATCCTGAAGATTATGATTGCCATAAAGCCCAAGAAAACCAGGGTAAGCTTTGTTAATGGTATAGTTTGTATTTTTAGAAGTGGCGAAACAACATGTACAATGGGTGGGTAATGAAGACTCAGCCTTAGTGGCAAGGCCAGTGAAATGGGAAAAAGCAAGATTACTAAACAGTTCTTACCTTTTATGCAAATGAAAAAAGGGAAGAGCTGTGTACCTTTATCTAAAACATTTTACTCAACATGCTAAGAAAATACTTACTTTTGGGCTTATAAAACCATTTTTCTTTCCTTTCAAAAGGAAGAGGTGTGTAACAGATGTATTGTAAAATGTATCATTGATTCTTCATGGAAATTCTTTAAAAACTTGTCTTTGCTATTACTCTAAGGTATCGTAGCTTTTATTAATAGGCTTATATTCAAGACACCATTTAGAAATGACAAGTGGTATTGAATCTGACTGCAACTGTTCTGTAATTTTTTTGTTTTCAGCAGAAATTGTATGGATTTTTGTCAATCAAATCTTCAGACAACTTGTATTTTATATTTTGCCATGCTGATTATTGTAAAGTCTGCATTGCTTTTATGAAATAAGTACTTTCTGGCAAAACTCAAACACTTGCTGATTCTTTTAGAGACTGTTATCGTGCACTGTATAGACATTTCAAATGGTGTTTAGTGGTGTAGTGTGTCCAGCATATCAAAATAAATGGAATTGTGCTTGTATGCCTCTGTTCCTTCCCTATTTGAAATTCAAATTTGTGTGGTTGAGTTACTTTTCACATGTGTTGTGATATAAGAATAATAGCTTCAGATGCCATTGCTATCAACTGCAATTGTTTATTTCTTTGTCAACTACCATTCTATGTAAACAGAAGGAAGCTATCTTCCTGGTGACTGGCTAAGATGGCAAAGACAAAATAAAAGTGCATTCTTCAAGGCTGAAGCATCGATGGCAGCAATATCTCTGCAGTTTGTAGAATGTGACTTCATGTTTTAATTTTTAAACATGGACCTCAGCTCCTTTATCATCTTACCACTTGTCTTTGTTCACCAGTATGTGACCTTAATTTTGTGGGCTGGAGCTTTTTATTTCTCTGTCTTTCTACCATGTGTTTTCATTCCTCCCTTAAAATGAAGCTTGACCCTCAGCTTCCTTGTTCAAAATTTCTGAGTTGTGCTGCAGTGCCCTTGAATAGCAATGGCAGGTTTCATTACCAGTATTCAGTACAGCGCTGACTTCTGGAGCTTCCAGTACAGGCATGGCTGGCAGTTGCTATCACTTGCACTGTTTTGAGATGTTCTGCATGTTCCTACTTTGGGAATGCATGAAGTAGAGATTGCTTACAGCTTGTGAGCAATATATTGCTTTAAATGACTTCTACTATTTCTGCTGGAGGGTTTTGATGTGGTGTCTAAATAGCTAAGGCTTACTGTTTTGGTTGCTTTTGGATTTCTGCGTCACAGCTGGCATAAAGGCAGACCCTGAACAAGAGGAGCTTGTGATGAAGAATGTATGCACTAGTTTTATACTATTACTTTATCAATCTCATCAAGATTTGTACCAAATCTTTGACATATGTGCCCAATCTACCAAAATGCATACGCAAAATGTTTTGAGGTGGAATCTCTTTTTTAATTACCTGTAGCAATCTTCAGTGTGTTCTTTGTCTCAGTGATCTGCGTCTGTCCCTTCTTTACTTGAATGTTCTGAGATGTTCTGTATGATAGCTCCCTCTCAAAAATGCTATTCTACAGTCCAGTGAAAGATACAGCTTAAAAGTAATGTATACCTTGTGTGTTATGTTGGTGTTTGGTGAGTTCTGTTCATTTCAGGATGCAACTTGTCATATTTATATTGATTGTTAAATTCCTGTATGATCCAGTTCCTTGACATATTCATGATGTTGCATGGTAATGGTAAAGAAAGCTTAGGATGCTTTCAGTAAACAATTGTGCATTTGAACTATGAGGGGGTTTCTTGGTCAGATCTAACATCTTGATCCTTTAAGGTTTGTGTATGCATGGAATTTATATCATATCTTTGGGAGTTTGCTTTCATTCTATTCACTCTGTAAAAGAGTTACTTCCATATAAACTTTCATAGCCTGTCTTCTATTATCTAACACATCAAATTCATTTTTTTGTAGGGAAATAGCCCACCCATTTTTCAAATTTCTGCTTTCCAGAAAATCAAAAAGTACCATGCCTGCTTTTGAAGCAGTTCTTGAGATTTAGAAGTTGATTGTATTTGCTTAGGCTGGTTATTTAATGTGACAAATATTTGCTGTACATAAGGGAATTGTTATTTTAAGCATGGTAAAAGTCTCTGAAAAACAGAATACATGCCCTTTTTTCTGTCATGGATCAAAACCCATTGTTATTAGAATATCATGTGTCTATTTAATAGATTTACAGCTCTATGATGAGTTTTATTTTTTAACAAAATTTGTTTTATAAGCTGTGCTACAATAATATCAGCTATATCATCTGTTTTTCAGCTGTTTTATTTAGAAAAATGTACTTGATATGTCTCCAGATAGTTCTGTGGTTTTCAAAAAAATTATTGTCTGGTTTTGTAATGATGAGAAAACTGCAACGATGATCGGGTTTGAAGGAATGCCGTGGCTTTTAAGGCCACCATGTTTAACATTTTTGAGGTCAGAAATCCAAAAAGTATTTTAGCCTTTGTAACATTGAGTGATCTCATATAAGAAAAAGTTGAAAGTTAAATTAGAATTTGGCAATAGTATATTTTAAATATAACAATATTATTTACATAAATAATGAAAACGCCATACAAAAAGTTTGTCTATTGAATTTATATGTTTACTGAAGATTTGAATGGGATTATTGTTATTACAGCTCTTGTTGAATCAGAATAGGAATGATTATAATGTAGCAACGTTTCTTTCTTAAACATCAGATTGTCCAAGTGAATTAGAAACAGAAAAAACAGCAGAAAAAATGCATAGCAAAAGCAAAACCAGCCAGCATTTCATTAAAAAGAACATTGAGGTAAGCATTTAAGCATAAAACCAATACAATTTTAAAATATTAGTTGAAAATGAATCTATAAATGCTTTTGAAGACAGACTTTTTTTTTTAATCAGGAGCTCTAAAAGCTAATTAGGCAAAAATGAAAAAAAAATTAACTTACTGTTAAAACTGTTATTTATGGCAGAGTACTGTATTAGGTAGTTCTCAGCTTGGATGCTCATTTTGGTTGGGATGATACTGTTTCTATGTACTTGCTAAAGAGTACTGGAAACTGAATTTTTGTTTGTGCCTGGACATAGCTTGTTTTAAGGGCAATATCATTAAGACTTTTAAAAAATGTATTTACTGTTAAGTTAAAGGATGATGTCCTTATGCATAAATAAGGGATAGATATACAGGTTGTTCATGTGTAGCCTGCATGGGAGTGCTGTCTGTCAGAAAATACATCCCCTGATTTTCCTGCTTTCTTTTTCCTGTGAGGACATAGTAGCTATCATGATTTTTCATCCAATGAAAAATATTTGCCTCCCTACTATATAAAGACTAAGATAAGATTATAAATTTATTATATGTAGGCTGCTATATTTTTCTGTCAGAATGATAATTTGTGTCATGGAAATAAAGAAGATTTGGATGTGAATTTCATAGAGTTTAAAAACTTTGTTTTGGTGCTATTTGAGCTAGTGCAGTTGTAAAGTATGGGTTTTTTTTCTTTTTGTAAATATTTCAGCTAGCAAAGGATTCAGGAAACCAGTTTGTTATGCTGGAGGGAGAAAGGAGAAGGCTAATTGAACTACTGAAAGATACAGAAGATGGAACTGAATTGCAGGATTTTGAGGTATCACAAATTTAATCTGTACTGTCCTGTTGTATTTGGCTTATTTTTACAGTAAATCTAAATTTGATTTTAGTCCTACTATGAAGTACCCTACTGAGATATAAGAGAAAAGATGGACAAATCCTGTTGGATTTGTCTCAAAAGATGAATTCTCATTGACTTCTTTGTTAATTTTACTAACAGCAGAACCTAAAAGAAAAGGAAGGAACCTTAGAACTACACTTGGAGAGAATTACCTTCTTTGCATAAAATGTGAAGTTGTGGGTTATCGATCTGAGTGGTTAGTGCTGTAGTCTCAGGGAGAAAGGCCAGCAACTACTTGCAAAACACTCCCAACAACAGTTTTTTGACAACTGATAAATGGACTTCAAAATGCAGCAGTTGGGGAATACACATTTATGAAGCTTACGTGTCCATTTAGAAAGATAATGTGACATCTCTCTGTCGCTTCCAACTCACTCTGTCTTAAAAGTGTATAAAATCTGCTTAAGCATTAGACATCTATGCTTTAACATAATATTGTTAGTGTATAGTCTGCATACTTCAGTGAATAGCAGGAGCTGAAGTGGGTAAAAATAATCCTAATGGAGAGTAACAAAGAGTATTTGAGTGTCCCACCAATCATTATTTCTAGGAGATGATCTTCAATTTGATAAGTATCATCATTTAAAATCTGAAGATGTTTTAAACAATCTTCTGTTAGTAAACATAGCTTTCTGACCTAGTCAATAGTGGCTTTTAAAGAAAAAAATTATTTTACTGATTGCAAAAGTATTCTCTCAAAATGTGTAGTTACTAGGTTTTCTTCTCTTTAAGCTAATGTCTGTCACAAAATTGAGAGGCATTTATGCAGAATAACTAATGCAAATTCCAACTAACAGCATGTACCTTTTTTTGCACCAATTCTCAAGGCATCAAGGCAATGAAAAAGTGCAATATTTGTCCACATTTTGTATTTGGCACGTCTCTATCATCTTGTCATGTATCTATAGAGATTTTACTTTTAATATTAGATATCATCTCACAGGACATGTGCTTTGCTGTATGTTCTTCATAACATGGACAGGAATGGTAGTTTATGGGTTACTCTACTCTCTACTAGAGAATTCCTTTAAGAAAAAAGCTCCCAACTCTGCTATCAAAGTAGAGTAGAAGTTACTTAGATAATAGTTACTTAGACCTGTCTAGTCTGGTGATGGATTCTTCCTCTCCCACATTTGAATTTTATTATGGGTAAGGCATTTCCTGTGGCTGCTTCATAACAAAGATCATGAGGAAATTATCAGCTAATGAGTAATCTAGACAGCTTCAAGTTGGCCCAGGTAACTATGCAGTTGGTGGCCTCTTATTTTATTCTGGTTTTTAAAAAGCTGGTGCAATCACATTGTTTGAAGTAATGTTTTGGAGGCTGTCAATCAAGGCAGATCTAGTTATGCTGTATGAATTCCTCTGTATGCGGTAATGTGGATTAGATAGCTTCATTTGACTCGTACTACTATATATGCCAAATATCCGAACAGCACTTCTCACTTTTTGAAAGATTTTTTTATGAGTGTTTAAAATATTTTAGACATATTCATGCTAATCTGATTGTCAAAGCTGAGGCTGTAGGGGTATAATTTGTTTCAGATGTTCCACAGAAAGCACTGACTGTGCTGTTATAAAAGTATTGTTCTGAGTTAACACACAGGAAACATTGACAGGACAGAGGCTTATTTTCCAAGCAAAGCCATCTTGAAAATACAAAAGAGAATGTGTGAGTCCATTTCACCCTGGAGTAAAATGACTACTGGGGTAATTTGGGTATTTGGAGTATGGGATATAGACACTGAGTTGTAGCTAATGATCCCAGTTACATCTTACTGGACTTCTGTAGAGTCGTTTCTGTGTTTTTACACTGTGATCTTCATTCTCTGATTAGGGGGTGGTCAACCCCACACAAATGTGTAGTATAAGTACCATGCTGGATACTTTGGTGGTCACTGTCTCACCTGAACAGATGTTTCCACAAAGCTGGCAAGCATCTAAGACATTTGTGAGTGGCTCTCCTGGAGTCAGCTCAGGTCAAATCAGGCTCTTTAGTTGTGTCTCATCATACTTGTATGAGAAAGCATTGGAACTGATTTAGTTTCACAAAAAGGATGACTCTCTCTTGATGCTCTTTTTTTCTTTCTCTTTTTTTTTTTTTTTTGCATTTATTATGGAGATAATTTATTTTATTTAATATTTTATAATTTTATTTTTGCAACTAGTGTGCTTTAGGTTAATGGGGATGAACCACAAATGATCTCATAGCAGTGGTATTGTAATTGGAAGCTGATATTTCTTCCTCTTTTGTGGATGCAACTGTTTGAATAGCCAGAGGACTAATCTGGAAGCTTGAAACAAATGGTGGGCATGAATTTCTTGCAAGACAGATGTTAGAGTCTTAGGGCAAGGTGCTGGTCCTGTTCTGATAGGAAAAAGGAAGGAAACCAGTCATACGCTCATGTTCTTCCACACATCCTTGCTCTTCTAAGGTCCTATCTGATGTTTCATTGTGGTCAGGACAGAGATGTAATCTGCTGCTCTCATACCCAGTGAATGGGGGTTGTGCAGACTTTCTTCCCTGAGTGTGAGGCAGGAGTGCCACGTTGCCGAGGAGAACCTGCATCTGTCTGTGGGTATGAACTCATTTTCTTGGGTTAAGTGGCCTAGCTCACTTATAATATGCAACTGTATGTAGTAGTAGTATATATTCATATGTGTTATTCAGGTGTTAACTGCTATCAAGAGGAAAAAGTTAAATAAATCATCATCAGGAAAAGAACTCTGCCTTCTGTCTCTCCCAGAGTTTCTGTGATAACATATAGGGGCTCTAGAAGGATCTCAGAGCAGTTCCTTCAATTTCCTGTGAATCCCTTGTTTTCTTCTTTGAAGAAACATTACATCTCATACCTTCCATTTGAGATTTGGCTCCAGGTGGTTTCTGCCGTAGCATGAACCTCTGCAGTTTCATTCCAAGCCTAGTTTTGGTTAGGCTTTCTCTCTTTTTGACTCCTTTATCAGATGGAAAGTGCTTGTCCATTTAAGTTGCTCCCTGGTTATATTTAAAAACAACGAATGTATGAATGTCTCTACTTGTTTTTTCCATAGCTGCTCTCAAGTGTGCTAGATATATGAATATTTGAGAGATTTTAGCTATATACTGAGATGGATGAAAATGTACATTTTATTATTAAGTATGGTTTATCTGAAAAAAAAAATACACTTGATATGTAATTACCCTTGAAGTCTGTTTCGTTTGTGAATGAGGCTTAAGTATTTTCTGTATCTTTCAACAGGAGGATATATCTGTCTGGCTGGCACCAGGAGAAGGGTACACACCTGAAACAATGGAATTTCATCTCCTGAGTGAGATAGACAATAGACTTCAAGTACTACTATCTGATGGGGAGTTTTCTGCACTTTCCAGCTCTAGCTCAAAATCACCGAGCCAGACATATCAGGTAGGTTACAGAACAGAGCTCATCTGCAGATATTTTGTTTGAAGTATGTGTTGAGATCAATATAGCGTATGTCTGTATTTGTATATTTTGCATTTTTCTTTAGGATCTTCAATTTATTCATAAAGTATATGTGTTAAGGCATGAAGTGAGAAATTTTAGCTATAGAAAACAATGGAAAAATAATTTGTTGCTATTTTGAGTAGTATTTAATTGAAGAACTGTCTTGTTTTTAGCAGTTGTTGATTCCATACTTCCAAGATACTTCATGTTCAGAAATTGGTAATGCACACATTTTTAACTGCATGAGGATGTTTTTTTTTCATCATAGAAACAAATTATCTATGATAGTTTGCCTTTGGGAATTAGAATTAGGTTTCTTCTTATCTCAGGATTCCAAAAGTGCCTGTTCACTTATGATCTGAAGGATAAGATAATGACCGATAAGCAATGTTAAAGACTGTAGAAGATAGATTGAAATTGTGTGTCCCTTGTTTTTAATGGCCTTTGTCTTTTTCCCTTGCCAGCAATACTGAGACTTGAAGATTAAGAATCAAGGTCTCAGCCTTGAGAAATGATTGTTTGAGTTTTGTACTTAAGAGACTCCAATTTATCCCATGCCCTGTTACTGTTGCCTCTACTATAACGGGGTTTAACTTAAAAAACCCTAATTCTTATTTGCACAAAGCTTATTTACTTTTGTCATATTTTCATTGTATGGCCAGAACTGGTACAGCAGCGAATATCGGTAAAAATGTTCACTGGCAAAACTGTTTTCTGTTACCATTGTATGAGAAACATCTCTTTGAAAGGCTAAAATACCTGTGGGTTTGGTTTTTTTCTCTTTTTGTAAGGGCACTTTAATGTCATTTTTTTGCTGTCTTCTTTCTGAATGTGAGGTTCTGTTTTACTTCTAGTAGTATTTTCTGTAGCTCAGTTCTAGAGGAGTCACATTTTGATGTTGATCAGTTACCAGCTGGGATCTAATGTGTGAAAAAGCACCTCCCCCTCACTGGTAGTCACGTAGCAAATGCAGTTATTACCCTGAGCTTGCCAATGATGGCCTGATCCCGTGTTCAATGTTACGAGACATCAGCTTGAAGTTAATGTGACTTGCCTGTGATAATGAGCGCTCTGATTGGAAGTGTTTGTCCAAGTTATCTTTGTTGCTCCCTTTCAGGTAATAGCCCAGAAGTATTTGAATAGAAACTTGCATTTAAGTGTATGCTAATTGAAGAGTAACGTATTATCTTTTTTGAGTAATATTAAACCTAACAACCAAAAAGAGGTAGTTAATTCCTTGTTACCTTTCATAAGTGAAAAGCAGTTGCCTTTCAGTTTTGTTTTGCAGCATATAAAAGGCTTTCAGACATTTGTAGTTCTATGATTTTAATTTAGAATTACCTTAGAGTTGCATATTATGAAGCTGCACATTATTTTCTTCCAAGAATTGTATTAGATATAACTTCCAAATGCAGACACCTAATCACTGTTGTCTCAGTGGGAGATGTGCTTTTTGCCACTGATGGATACTTTGACAGGATATAGGAACTATTCTCTCCCTGAAATCTTTAATAATGGGCTTTAATTTTCCTGCAGTACCACAGCTGATCTGTAACAGGGGAGCAGACATGTTCATCTTTTTGTACAAGGAGTCCAGCTGGATTAAGAATGCTTTTCCATGACTAATGTTCTCTTTTACATGGAAATGTCTCTCATCAGAGCTGTGTTTCTCTCTGAAACATTTCTTTGCTCTGGTGCCAAATAAACTAAATGTTTAAAAATGCTTCTGTCTTAGTTAATGTTTTTGGAGTAGAATAAATTAAGTTGGATGTAATTCTGAAAGAAACAGAAAAACAGTAGACTGAAGAATATTAAGCGTAAGACTGTATGTGATGAGTACAGTTACCAGCTTGAAAAACTGGGAAGCTACCTGAAAAGTAAAGTGAATGAAGATGGTATTTAAAGAAACAATAATACCTGTAGGCTTGGTTGTCTTAAAAGATAATTAATGTTGTGTATTACCCTGAGGAGTTCTTTCATAACTGATTGGGGTTTTTTATCGGGAAAATATTCCCTTTTCCTATTATAGAAGTAGACTATAGTTAACAGTTTAAGACTAAATAAATGTTCAAAATTCATAAGATACACTAATTTTTCAATTAATGAACCCCTTGTTAGCCTATGCTCTATGCCTGTGCTTCACCAAAACAGAGATCTCTGTTTCAGAGCATGATTAGAAGCAGGTTAATGAACTGATCAGCCAGTTTTATGCCTCAAGAAGATTGTATGACACTAATATACTTCATTAGGTGGGATTTTGTTACTACTTATTTATAAAATTTCGAGAAAAGGGAATGCAACAAATAATTATATGTATTTCAAATACTGCATATTTCTGTTTGGCATTATGTTTGTTACAGCTTTGGCTCTTGCTAAGTGTTTCTATTTTCCCTTATGCAAAATGCTTAACAGTTTTATTTTCTAAAGATCTAAAAATATGAAAGATGAAGTAATGTCAAATGGACTTCTACTATGTATATGTGCTATATAATTGAAACATAACATATTCTGAAGTATGTGAAACATGGACAGTAAAAATTTTCCTTGCTATAATACTTTCTACATTTATTTCATGATATCTTGAGAAAAATGTTAAAAAATTAGTAAATGTGGAAAAGCCTCGACTTTACTCATATTATGTGAGTTTCTATCAGTTACTATTCAGGGATGAGAGAAGTGAGGCTGTAAGAACAACTTATGAGAAAGCAGTAGCTTAATGCTCCAGAGTGGTGAAATATCAGATTAATTTGAATAATTTTGAAAGCAATACAGAAAGAAGCAGAAAATATGATTGTCTGTTACAGGAAAGTTTACTGTCATTGTGGTACTGCCAGCTATTACTGATTGTAAATATTTCAAAAAATTGTAAATATATAAAAATTTTTACTGTATTAAGTTTGTTCTCAGGTAACTAATAGTTTGATTTAAATGTCAGAACTCATAGATTTGCTTGATGTTTAGAAAAAATTGTTTATTGATACAGTTTTTTGTATATTGTAGCTGAGAAAGTTTCTGTTGAATGTTGAATTGTGATGGTTCTTTTTCTTTCCAATTAGACATGCTACTTGGAATTATTTTCCTTGTGTGTCTATTAAAATTCCTTGAGCTGCTCCTGAAAGTAAGAATGAATAGAGTATTTTTTTATTCTATGGCTGCTCATGTCCCTTTGGGTTAAATTGATTATCAAGATGGGAGAACGTTTTTTGCTTAGCTTTTTTTACCTCTGCCACTATTGGATTTTTCTATAAAATCTTTGGTTTGCAAGAGAAAGCTCTGGTTTTTTCCTATAGCAACATAACTTTACAGTTTTGCCAATACCTGAATGTATGTGGGACTGATACAAACTTCAGAATCCAGTCCAAAACTATTGAAGGATGTGAGAATGTGTAACCCAAATCTTTAATAATGGTTGGGCAACTAACGCAAACTTACAGAGAGAGGGTTATTCCTCATTTACAATGATATTTAGTAAACAGAAGCTATTGTCATTTCAGCTCAGTTCTTAGTTTTCCTTCTGGCTTAATTCTGATTCCAGTATGGTTAATAGGAGCAAGCTTTGAACCAGTCATTCAGTCAAACCTATTCTGAGAGCATTTTTATTGTTGTAGTAGAAATGAAGCATCCAAAGTATTAGCTCTGGAGACTAAGAAATTCCTCTGAAATGCAAAGGGTAAGAATTCTTTTACTGAAATATGTCTAGCCTGATATTTAGCTATTGTATTTGAAAATGTGCATAATGAGAACTATGCATTTGCAGAGTTTGACATTGACATATTATTCTAAGCATTTCAGTGTTTTCTTAATAGAAATCAAAAGAACCCTCATCTGTCTATGAAGCAAATATAAAGTCATATGTTTAACTTCTATCTGTTCTTTTCTCAGGAGTCTCTGGTTTATGCAAACAGAAGCCTAGAAATAGTTCCAGGTGAAAAGGTTCTGCGAGACAGTAAGGAAAAACGTGATCAGCAGAATCGTCTGAAAGAAATAGATTATCAGCTGGAATCCCTAGAGAGAAATCTTGTAAGTTTCCTATTTTTGTGGTATTTTTCTTCCCTCAGTCTGGAAGCTTTGGAGTTTGTAATTCCATGTGTCTTAAAATGAAATGAAGTTTTGTAAACTTATGTAAATTTCTGAAGGAATCCCCAAAGAAATATGCAGGCAAAAGTCTCAAATAATTATTATTCATATGGGAAATGTTTTTTTTCAGTTGTAATGCATGCTTACCTTTAATGTAGGGTCTTTCAAAGTCAAAGACATTATCCTCCTCTCTTCCTCCCCAGAGGACCATAGCATAAACAGTAATATGTAAATATATCCTAGAAGGATTTCTTAATGGCTTATGTACTTCAGTGTTCTTTGAAGGACCAGGTCTGATGGGAATGTTCTATACACTAAGGTATTGTGGTAATCTTTCTGTATTATCACTACATTGAAAGAAAAATAGCATTTTTTATGTCTGTGCATTCTAGAAATTTGTTTCTTATGTGTAGCTGATTTTTGAGTTTTTCACGTAGTAAGAAAAACATAAATATATGTTTGTTGTGACAAAGCAAAAATCCATGTAGCCTACCTTTTCATCTTGGAGGTCTTTATTCAGCAGTAGGCTTAGTCTCCACAATAATCAGAGTTAGGCAAAATACTGTTCCTGTTATCTTTTATCACCCTCAAAAAGGGATCTCCAGTGCAGATCAAAAGCTTTGAGATTCAGGTGGCAGCGTAACCACAGTGGTATAATCTCAATTACTTATAGCACTGTTGCTATAGTTGCAAAAGCTTCAGCCACTCTCTACATAAACAAGGTTTATTCTGGCAGTGCTGGAGTATATATGGGGTATGGGAACAAAGACTTCAGACAAGGAAATGGTGATTGTTTTAGAGGCTGTTCACTTATGTGTGTGGCTATAGTAAGGCAGCATATTTAATTCTTATTTATTCACAGTACCAAAACAAGAGTAGAACTGCATTTTAATACACTACTCTGTTATATTAAACAGTTAAAAGAGAGAGACAAATAAATAGGGGAAATCTGTGAAGTTCAGTATAGTGAGTAGGTAAGTGGGTAATCAGATAAAGTAAGTCTGCATATTGTCATATTTTTCTACTCATTGACCTTTATATCACTTTTTGTCACTACTGACCTTGTTTATGAGGCAAGCACAATCTGAGGAAGTATGTCTGGGAATTGTCTGATAGTCTGCAGCGGGCCTGGGAAATGCAGTGGGCTGCTGACTCATTCAAATATTTTGTGTATAAATGGGTCAGTTCCAAATCTTGGTTGGGTTATAGCAGTTTTGTTTGGTATCACATTACATGCAGACTCTTGCAATATACCACACATTTGTCCTTGACTAGATTGTGTGTATTTGAAACTCTAAATTGATAGACTGTAATGCCAGTTTACAGTGTTTATAAATATAGAATGTCACCTGCACCAATGTGTAGCGTTGCTGCCTGCTATGCAGTACCTGGTAGGGCTTCTTTAGGGGGACACAGGGTCTTCGTAGCAGTTTCTGCTCTGTAGCATGACTGAGATCATGGCCTGTGGATGTGAAATATGTGAGTATTAGGTCCTTTGTGAGATACTTCAGTTGTCAGTGAAAGTAAAGAACTGTTCAGGTCTGAATGCAAGTAGGTTTTTCCTTCTAACAGTACAGTAAAATATATAGAAAAGATACACTTTCTTGTGTGAAAAAAGAACAACTTTAAGAAAGAATGCTTTTTTTTCTTTTAATGCAACATACACGATTGAATAATTTTTGTTTCTTAAATCAGATAACTTATATGCAGTTTTGATTGGACCTTGTTTCTATATCAAAGTCATATTTTGGCAAATCTGGTCTCTTCCAGGACACTGCATGATGAAAAACTAAAGTGAAAGCTTGGGTTGAGGAAGGGAGTAAGTACATAGACAGCATGTTTCCAGAATAATTTAATGATTTCTGGAAATACCGGTTTTTATTCAATAGGTGGCACTCTTCACTGTATGTCAGAAGAGGAATGCCTAGGCATGGTTCTAGGGGGTATTTTGATTGGTAATAAAGTTATCATTTCTGCTTTATAAAATGGGTTGTGAGAGATTTGCCTCTCACTTGTGACCAGAGTCCATGTGTGCAGCTTTTAGCATTGTTATTTTTCTAGCTTTCTTTAAAATTGTGTATTTAAAATCCATGTTTTTAAAATTCACATTTAATTTCAATTTCTCCTTTACTCTTTCCTAAACCACTATGTAGTTTGCTATGTAAAATTATAAATAAATTCACTGCTCTGAGTAGAGGAGGTGATTTGCCAGCAGTTAGGAATGGTATTTGTGAATGTGTGGTTATACTTGGTAGTTGTAACATACAGTATTTTACAAATTTAGTGTCTGAGAGAACTTTTGTTAAAATGTATTTTAAAAAGTCCCTTGGACAAAATATTTTTTTGGTTTTGCTTCCTAGGTGAAAATTATTAATAGTTTAACTAAGCAGAATTTAGCTCTGTGTGTTAAAGCATTACTTGCAGTAGGTATAAAGGTAACCCTACTAGCTTTTTTTGATGTGTATGGTAGAATGCTGTATTTTTTCACTAATGAAAAATGGATTATTTAAATTTATTTGTATAATGGTAATGACCTTCTCTTCAAGGGGAATGAATACTTTAATCATTTCTAGAGGAGGCTATTTAGTAGGTGCTGGCTTCTGAAATTATAACATTTGCAGACTCCTCCACGACAGTTAACCTCATGTATGCATAAGACTTCATGGTCTCAGCTAAATCTGGAAGTGAACTCACAAAACAAAGCTGGAAGATAAAACTTTAATCTAATTTACATTTGATATAAATGCATAAAATCTGCTAAATATTACACTTGAATTAGTGCAACTAAGGGCTTTGGAATCTGAGTTCCTCCATTACTCTGAAAAAAACTGTCCCTAGTGAATTAATATAGCAAAGAATGTATTGTATGCATTGTTGAAATGCATTGTGAAATTTCAATCCAGTTGAAATGTATCTGTACCATGGTTTCTGGGCCCTTGCTGAATTTCTTTTAGGTTTCAGTTTGACCTTAGTTCACTTGTTCTTCATTTGAAACCATGTCTGACTCTCTCCGCATTCTTTCATCTTTCAGTTTCCTGGAAACCGCTCAGCTTATCTTTGTTTCGTGAATTGCATTGTTAACTGCTGCTTCAAAAAAAACCCCAGTTCAGCTGCCAAATGCGTGTTGCTGAGCATTAATGAAAAGAATTTTATATAGAAAGAATAATAAATGTAGTTATTTTTCAGTTGTGGCTTTGTCTAGTTGGCCGCTTGTGATAATCCAGTGGCAGGTTTGATGATGTGTTGAATTTCTTCATGGCAGACAGCAGGTTTAAATGCACATCAAAGCAAGCTATTAAGTAAGATAGCTTCACCTTTGCTGGCTATACGTGTGTTGATTTCTAATGTGGGACACTGGAAGCTGATTAATTTCTGCCAAAAATCTACCTACACGTGTCTCTTCTGGGGTTTTGGTTAAATATATAAAATCAAAAATATTTCAAATGTATATTGAATATATATGCATGTAATAGTGTATAAACACACACGTAAGTATAAATGCCAGTTACCTCTCAGCATGACCTAGATACTGATACCTACTTGGAAAAAAAGGTGTCCTCTTACTTCTAGTAAGTGCTTTTAAAACAGAAGCTAAATATAGTTACCCTAGTCGTAAAATTAAATTTATCAGATGTCTGTACATCTCTAGGAATTATTTTTTCCACAAATTTGATCCAGTGGCAATCCAGTGTTCAATCTAGTGCAATTTAGTGGCCAAAGGCATTGTGTGATTATTAATTATAAAGGGTTTTTTTAATATCAAGTAGTATTAGGAAAATACACATTCTGTTATTGGAATAGCTGAAATATGAAGAAATGTGAGCAATTGGAGAGGATGATGAAGAACAAAAATAATAAATGTGACAGTGCTGTCAAGAGCTTTGATTACCTTTAGGAGCTTACTCCAAAAAGTGTAATTCTTATCTTTTTGATGCAAAATAAAGTGTATCTGTTGGGAAACCTCAGGATAAAATGACTTACTGTTTGATCCTGGAGAAAGTCTCCCATCACTTACCTCATTTACTCTTCATCAGGGTGATGAGGGAGGTTGTTGTTACTCATAGTCTTATTCCAGTTTTTTCCCCAATACTGTTTGAATTCAGTGTACCTGATCCTGAATCTGCATTAGGCAACTTCCAGAAAAGAAGAAGAATTTCTTCCTGACTCCTGGCATAGTTCCTTTCTTCCCTTTTAAAGGGAAGAAGAGAGTGACACGAAGTCCAATCACATGTCTGGAAAGTAATTTGTCAACTAGACAGTACTGTAATATGTTGTTGTATCACAGTCTCTCCAGAAATTAACAACTAATACATTTGAACACAGAAACACAGCCATATTTTTAACTACTCTTTGCATTGGTAGTCATTGGTTCTTCCAATATGCTTTGCAGAAGCAGAGAAATAGCAAACATCTTTATTTTAATTCATTTGGTATCATGTTGTGTCTGGTTTCTAAATAAGCATGTGTTTGTCTATAAAAGTAGAAATTATTTAATAAAACGTTTTCATAACACATATTTCATTGCACCTAATAAAGGGGAAAAGGACAACCTATCTAAATAAAGCTGAGATATGCCACTTCCTATGCTATTCAAAAATTATCTACCAGGTGCTAAAGTTGCTTGTCAAGCTGTTGCCAAGCTTCAAACAGATCTTTATTCTGGTTTTACAAGACTTCATTCTAATTATGTGATTGTACAGAGTTGTTTCAGAATGAAATGTGGTAGCATTTCCACCTGGGGAAATATCACTGTGAAAATCTTATTTTCTTCATTTAACAGCTACTACACACATGAAGAGAGCAATAAGATTAATACCAGATTGACAAAAAAGTAAATATTTCACTCATTATCTAAATAAATTTACTGTGTATTGATTGTTTTTCACTCTGTTGTGGATAAGAATGAAGTGGCTGCTAAAAGTATTTATAAAAAAATAATCGAAAGCTACATCTGTATTAAGATTCAATATAATTAAATAATTTTTGGATAAATGTTAAATTTTAAAATATAAATTAGATTAAAATATTGACCAGTCAAAGTCTTAATGACGGTTCTAGTTTATATGGACAATTAAGATAATATTCATGTAAATAGCTATTAAATTAAACTGCATCCATATGATGGTGATAAGGAATATTGCCAGTTACATCATGAGTATTAGTTATGTGTTGGTACTGTATATGAGAAATAATTGCTGGAATTTGATACCTGCAGTGGGACCTGTTTTAAACATAATGGGTTTCTAGGTAAGAATGGTCACATTTTCTGTCAATTCAATGTACTGATCCTCCTTCTCCCAAAACGCGATTTCCAGTTAAGACAACAACTCTGCTGGTTTACAACTCTGCTATGGTGTTTGCTGTCATAAAATAACAAAGCATCTTTGACTACCCACCCATCTCTTAATTCATGTACCGCTACTTGTAGTCATCATTTGATCTCCTCCCTTTTTGTGTCTCTAACGTGACTTAAAGTTAGCTGTAACTGCACTGCTTTCTTAATTTTGTCTATTTATAAATGGCATTTAACACTATCAGACAGATTATTATTGGAAATGCACTTTTTCTTAGATGGTGAAAGAGTCCATGAAAACTGACTTGCTTCTGTGCTCTTGTGTTATTTGTTCAGCATATCTTAGTCACACTGCTGTCCTCTCTGACCTCAACACTGTTGTTATGTTTGCCTATTACTATTTTGTACTATGTCATCCATTTTTCTGCCTCCTGACCTCTCTCATCGTGTTCACATCTCTACTTGTAAGGCTCTTTTTCATTCCTTCTTAAATCTCCTTTCAACCCGTCTTTAGTTCATGGTTGAGATAAATACATGGCTTCAAAGCAGGATGGTGCCCTTCATCCAGTGGTTATATTTTTAAACAATTGCTCTGCTCATGCCTGAAGCTTTCTGGTTAAAGACAGTCAAGTATATTGGTCAGTGGAGTTTCGTTGTTTTCCAGGTACTTGACTATCTGTATACTTGTACCTTTTGTATGGATATACTTAACAGTTTTATTTGGGCTTTTCATTTCTCTTTTCCCTGTTTGTACAACATGTAGCATCACATTTCAGTGCAATAACTGTGGTTTCTAGCTGCAGTAATATTAAAGTAATGCTTAACAATTCTCTGGTTAGTCGGTGTCGACAGCATAAAATTTTCATCATTGAGGTGTGCATGTCCCTCTGAGCCAAAGAGAAGGTATTTACCTGTTGTCACACATCTCTACTGGCAAATGCAAGACTTCCTCGTTCCTTGCTGCAAGTTTGCACTGTTCTTTAATCTATGCAGGAAAGAAATGTTATTTTTGTTGGCCTGCTTGCACTCTGTACTCTAAGTGAAATAGTCAGGAAAAGACCCTGTTTCTATGCAAATGTTGTTGGGGAAGGCTGTTTCTGCTTTGCCCTAGGATATTCCATTCAAAATGAGAAATTAAAAACAACAGGGCTACTGTGGAGGAAACCTTCTGCAATGGATATTTAGGTGCAATTTATCCTTTGTGGGTGAGTATTAACATCTTAATATTTTGATAATCAGCATATAAATGCATCTTTCCATCTTATGGTTGGTGGCTGTGCGATTTTGAGTCTGTGATAAATGTCAACATAGAAAATTTTAGCTGTAAATTTATCTTATACCTGTGTGTGCCTGTATGTCTACATGTACAAACTGTGTAGTCAAGCTTTGATTTTTTTCTTGAGACACTTTAGCCTACTAGGCCAGGATAGAAGTGTAATCATACAGCATCTCTAATACTGAAGGATGTAAAGCACATAGCAGATGCACAGGTTGGAGAAACTCGTGTAAACTACATCAAACTATTTGACAGCCACATGGGGTTCCTAGGCCAAAACCCTCTTAAATGTCCTAGCAAGATGTGACTTCTATAAATATTTGTAATAATGCTGTTGGCATGTTGCTTATTTCAGTTTATCTAAATGATAGTTTATGTATTTTCACCTATGAAAGGCAGTAGTGGTAAACAGAAAGTTATTTTCAGTATGATTCCTAAGAATATAAAAGTCCCATTGAATTTATAGATAAGAGGGATACTGCAATTAATGTTTTAAAGCAAACTGATAGCATACTGTGATACATGTGGTAATCAGAGTTTTATGACAAAGCTTAGTTGAAAGCTTGAAGTATTTCTGATGGAATTTTGGCTTCTAGAAACAGTTTCCTGGGGTGACAACAGCAGTATTCCTAGCATTAATGTAGTAATTTTATTTTCAGAAACAAGATAATCCTGTTTACAGAGTCAAAGTTGGTTGGAGAAAAGCTTTGAAAGTTTTTTCTCATATATCTAAATAGTCTAATTATACATCTTATTTTTTAATTGTGCTGCACAGCACAGGTCAGTATCAAAAAATAATTAGGAGGCTGGGATGTTGCCTTTCCAGAAAATCTTCACTTAAAATAGTCCCTCTCATTAGGAATCTGAAGAGCTAAGGGCATATAAACTTTTGATGGAAAAAATATGTAGATGCCCAATATTCTGCTTCTGAGTATTTGTACTGGTTGCCAGTTTGGCAGGGTTGGGCACCTCGTGGCCTGTCTCATGCTTAAGTCTTTTTTTTGATGCTGGACTGAGCATTCTTTTGTCTATGGCCTCTGTTTGCTACACATGCTCAGAGCATGCCAATACACCCAAGCAGCCATAGGTACAAAGCATGTTATCAGGCATGGTCAAAATTGTGCCTCTTTTCTTTCAGAAACACAACCTGTCTTAGAGTATGCCCCCACTTTATTCAACCTCAACAATCTCATCTCAGTAGTTTTATCTCCATTGTGCTGCAGGCAAGAGAGTGACCAAACCCTACCTGATTATTTTTCTAAGATTTAGAGGAGGAAGGACATAATCTTTCCCATGGTGAAGTTACGATATTCATCCAGGAACAAAGTATTCAGAGGCAAACCAGTGTAAATTAGGACGATACTCCTCTGGCCTGGTGGTGGGTGGAATATTGAGCACTGGTTGTATCTCTCATGCAAAATGCATGAACAGATTGTTGTGTGGGGCCTAGGAGCTTCCTTTTTCTGATGACAGTCTCATTGCTGATCTAGATTAATCGTTTCTAACATCATGATTTTTTTTCCTTCTAGTGCTTTCTTTCACGGCTGTGGTGAAAAGTTTTTATTCAGACTCGCCTATGTCCTTGCCATCAAGGTCTCCCCTCAGAAAAAGGCAAATTAGGCTGAGACTTAGAAATTGGGTTGTGGGCATGTACTTTTGTAACTATGCAGGGCAAGTGTAGTTGTCATCACACAAATTGATTGTGTCCATGTAACAAACATGGCCACATACTTTGTGATAAATCCTAAACTTTAATGCAGTCCTCCAATTCTTAACAGTGTAAATTTGTAGGATCTCCTCTGTGGATCTTCCTTCTTTTGTCTGGTTTGGTTTTGGGTTTGATTTCCCCTTAGAGCCGGGTGCAAATAACACCAAGGGCGCAGGTTCTATCCCCATGTTGGCCATTCACTTCAGAGTTGGACTTGATTATCCTTGTGGGTCCCTTCCAACTCAGAATATTCTGTATAATTCACCTCCTTATTTCATCATTTTGGCACCATTCTGTTTACGGATACTGAGAAGTGTTCATTGGTACATAATGCTACATGATAATAACTACTTTTTACATGTTCTGTACTACTATTTATGGAGAAATGCTTTCTATATAGTGTGTTACCTTTAGGTTCAACTACTCAGGTAGTACCAAAAAAGAAGCCCAGTGTAATAAGTTGACATTGGAAGACAGAAGATACTGACTGGACTTTGTAAGAAATGCTTCTTAATTTGACCCATTTTTATTTTTCTCTTCTGCCAATTATGTTTAGGAGGCAATAGGTTTATTTGAATTGCTTCTGTAGAAGTTTCACATTTCTAAATTATTCCTTCAAGAGTATTTGCACTCTATCTTCATAGGCTCCTTTTCCCCCCCTCTTCATTTTAATTTAAAGAGTAAATCAGTTGTGTAGTTAGTTATTTTTCCCAAATGCAAAACCCATTTACAATTAAACACACCTCCATACTAATAATCTCCCTTTTTATGTGCTCTGTCAGTGCCCTTTTTTTAGAACACTTCCCTATTCCTTATGTGGTTGTCTTAATTTTCTGACATGCAGGGAACTCCGCATCCCATTCTGGTGGGATCTAGTTGTTTTTCATATCATATGGTGTTTTCTGCCTGGACTACTGATGGTCTTTGTTTAAAGGTATATATTTTTCTTTTGATTGCATTTATCTTCTCTAGTGCCTCAATACAAAATGTAATTATACTGTGGTATGTGTGTGTATATGTGTATGTATTGAACACAACAGTATTTCTTGCTAAGAAGAGTGTTTAACTCTAAATGTTCTGAATAGTTTCACTTTCTGGGATGTTCATGGAAAAGGAGATTAAAACTGAGTAACTGCTTCTACAAACATGAACATGGGGTTGTAGCAGATCTTTTTTCTTCCTAGCTGCTTTTCTTTCTGTAAATCAAAGCCTTCCTTCAAAGAAATATCAAGGAAGAGTGGTGTCTCTCAGCAGGGAGTCTTCATTCTGCAGGAAACAAACATTTTGTGCCTGTCCTCTGCTATTGGCTTAAATGTAATAGAAGCCTATTAAGAGTGTGCTGGGAGCTTCTGGTTTGTGAGGAGCAGTCTACAGAGCCTTTTTTGTTGAAGCCATGTATATTACTTTCTCAGTGTAGTTGCATATAAATATAACACACGTTTACATTTTTTGATTTATTATTTATTTACCAGGTATATGTGTGTAATTCGGAAAGTAATTAGAGTTGTTTATGGTTAGAATTGTCACTCGTATGCAGTATCGTGTACTTATTTTTTGTTTAAGATAATTGATTCAGGAAATAAAATCCATTCTAAGTACCAAAAAGTGTTTTTATTACTACTATTTTTAGAGGCAAAGCTAGAAAGCAGTAATGAGGTAAGTGACTTCAAAGTGATAGCAATAACCAGCTAAGAATTTTCAATTTAGTAAAGCAGCAAAAGAACAGTGATCTTTTTGGTATTGTGTGCAAAGGAAGGCATTGTAACCTGTTTTTTAGAGAGAAATTTCACGTAGAGTGTGATAATCATCCTTCTCAGAAAGGCATGTCTTTAACTTATATAACAATAATAATAAACTTGAATTATGTTAATTCAAGGAATGACAGAAGTAAGTACTGTATAGAATGTAGAGAGTATGGACTTACTTGTGGAGAAAGATTAGAAATAGTCATCATGCATACATTATTCCGACTCTTTGTGAATGATACACTTAGACCGTAACCTGTAAATAGTATAGGTATGAAGTGTGGACATAAATTAGGGGTACACAGTGAATTCATGCCAACAGTCATTAAGCAAAAAAATGCCTTTCCACTTCTGAATGGTGCAAAAACTGAATTATCAGTGTTCAAAATTATTCTATGAGTGACTTTCATTGGTTTTTCAGTCTTTATCTCATTACCAAGGGACTTCCAATCACTGTAGTTTTCTCAAGGTGAAACAGTGTTTCTCCCTTTTTAATCAATCCACCTATCAAACACTTTTTGATTGGAGAAAGGAGTATTTGTGCTACAGAAATGACCTTTTAACTTTTCTTTGTGTTCTTTATTTTTCAATTAGCTGTCCTTCCTTATCTGACAGTTTGCTTTTTAAACCTTTATAGTACAATGGTTTTAGTGCTTTTATAAAAATTTGTTACTGTTGCTAGGAGTTTCAGGTGCAATATCTGAAAGCTAAAAAACTAAAGAATAGTATTGGAAACAGAATTGGTAATGTTAGCAAGAAAATCAGCTGCAAATTTAGATTCCTTATGTTTATGACATGTTTTTATTTTCATAAAAATGAATAAAGATAAATTAGATTAAATTTGTTTTATTGTTGCATGCTAAAGAAATTGCCTTTTTTTCTCTAAATGCAAGTGTTGCTTAATAAGAGGATGATCATCGTATGAAAAGTAGTATCTGTATCTTGCTTGTTTTAATACCAGGCGCTCATAACAGCATTTATCTACAGAGTAAAGTGAATGGACAAATCTTTTAATTAACCTCTGTCATTATACATCATGCCCTCTTCATTAAATAGATGTAACAGGGAGAAAAGCCAGTTGTTTCTAATAATTTTCTACTGCTTTTGTGGTTTGTATACTTCAGTGTTCTGAAGGTCGGATAGAACTACCAGACCATAAAATCCAGCCAGCGAGAGATCTGGAGCTAAGAGAGCTCAAGGATTTATTAAGTGATGTGAAACTCTATTGTTTTGTGCATGTGTTACATAATTGCTGTCAGTGCAAGGCTGTTAAAATTCCCTGCTAGTAATAACACGAATACCATTTTATAGCTTCAAGAGGAGATAAAAGAAGTTTCTTAGTCAGCACTTCAACAATATCACAGCACATGTCAGTTTTATTATTCTGGG
The DNA here is from genome assembly GCA_013397975.1 of Machaerirhynchus nigripectus. Taxonomy (NCBI): domain Eukaryota; kingdom Metazoa; phylum Chordata; class Aves; order Passeriformes; family Dicruridae; genus Machaerirhynchus; species Machaerirhynchus nigripectus. Next base: position 263,772 of record VZRQ01008162.1, on the reverse strand, counting down.
GCCTTCAGTTTTGGCAGATGCTCTCCATTCTGGCTGTGGTGTGGTAATTACCATATAAATTAAGCAGTGAAATAAGCTGAGTGCAGCCTTATCCCTGCTGCCTGTAACCAGGTTGCAAGTATCACAGTGTGAAACAGGCATAATTCAGGCTGGTTGTATTTAGAAGGCCACATTTTGAAATCCTCGACCTTTATCTCAATTAGAGTCAATTTTAAAATTAAATTGAAGCAGTTTGGTTGCTGTGCAAACAGAAGGATAATTCTTTCTCCACAAGGTACTCTCCATAATACCATTCCAGAAATTAATTCAATCCGTCCCGGTTTGATTCATATCCACTAATTATATTTCAGCATGCATTCTAATGCTTCAAATTATATGTATCCCTACTTTAATGAGTTGTAACTAGTCCTTAAATGGGGAGCTTTGCACTTTTCTTTTGTATCTAACAGGCTTTACTTTGGGTTTTATGGGATTAGCCTACTATGGAAAATCTAGGAAAGTAAACTGAAGTTAGTGGTTTTGTGTTGTTTTGTTTTGTGCTTTTTTTTCCCTAATACAATTAATTCTGCTCATTTGGGAAGCTTTGGAAATTGTTAAATCAAGAGTCCAAATGCAAATTTCTCAGATGACAGTGGTAAACCAGATACTTTTCTGCATGTGATAAGTAACCGCATGTGTCAAGACTGGGCAAGGAAAATAAAGATGATGTGGGCAACTGATGCTTTTTAATCTCAGGAAAATTGTGTTGGAAAATAAAAGCCTCAAAAGAAAAATTGTCCATTACAGAATTTTTTTTTCCTTTCTGGTGTTGCATTTCAGAAGTCAGAGCATTTTAGAGAACTGGGTATGTTATGAATGGTGTAGTGGACACAAAAAAACATGGCCAGGGTTTCAGTGGGCAAGTGACAAAGCTGATGATGTAACTGCAATCTTTTGATTTAAATTCGTCTTTTAAATTCAGTGTCATGGAAAAAACAAGAGCAGAAACTTATGCCATCAGTGTTAGGCTACAGTTAATTCTCTATTGCTTTACTAGATTTTTTTTCTATATTAAAATGTGAATCCACAAAACTGCTGCATTAGAGATAATTTCTGATCTTTTAACAAGATGGAAAATAAAATTTGCTTACTTTTCACCTCTGAGGGATAATGTGCAAGATATTTAAGTTATTAAATGTATAAGAAGTATCTTTGTATTCAAAAGACACAAAAATTCCTATCTTCTCAATTTACAAGTACTTTTGGAATAAAAACTGTTTTTCCCTGTTTTGTTGATTTTCTTCAAGTAGAGCAGATGTATTTCCTTTTACATTCTTGACATGAAGCTGGCAGTGTAAACAGTGAAGCAAAACTGAAATAATAGGACTTTAAATATCAGAATTGTATTTAACTACCATAGAAATAAACACTAGAGTCAGAACCAATTCCAGCTCAGCTGATTTTATTATTCCTACTTAAACTCCTCTTTGGTGTAAGGTATTTCTTTTTTCTGCTCTGGTATGTTGTTTGGTTGGGATCTTGTTCTTCTTTTCCCCTGTCCTATAAGCTTTGCTCAACAGGTGATTGGCTTATTTTTCTAACTGACAATTTAGGTAGTTTTTCATGCAGCACTTCAGTGGCCTTCAGAAACGAAGGTGCTACATAAAAATAAGCTTTTATTTGAATGGCTTTATTTTGAATTACTAAGTATTTGTCCTATTAAATACTGGGGTAATCTTTCTATGACCATTTTGATATAGTTAAAGAAGGAGAAGAGGCACTTCCAATCTACCAGATGGATGGTATGCAATATTAAATGACTTTTTTTCTTTTGAAGAATCTATTTTTTTCTCATTTTTGTAAACCTTTTCTGAAGATAGCATTAGATAAACCATTGAAACAATTATTTTCTGTATGTATATCTATGCTATGCATTGTTATTAATTCTTGCTATATAATCACCTTCATTAGGGCTCCTCTGTTATTTGCATTTTCTTAAGAGTTTAAATCAATTAAGACCTGCCATAATCCTACACAAACTTTTGAGAAGTCACAGAGTAGTATGACTGGTCATAGAGATCTGAATGGGCAGAATAATTTTAATATTGAATGCTAAAGTTACTACTTGGTTTTGATATTCAGACCTTTCAGCAAATGCTTAGTTTAGCAGCCAAGCTTGTAATGCCTGGTTTGGTAAGACCTTCATGAGAGTGTTTTCTGTGCTTGATAGATATCATCTGAGAACACAGGTAACAGTGGATAAAAACAATAATTGGTGTTGAGAATATGGAAAGGAAAAGCCTTGGTTAATCAGTAGATATGTGTTACAGTTAAAGTTTTATAAACTTGAACTTGCTTTATAAGCAAATACATACAACAAAACAACTACAAGCTACTAATTATATTATACTACTTGACTTAGTATCTGGATTTTTGCCAGGTAGAAAATGATTAGGCCAAATCTTACTTGTACTTTCACAGTTGACCTCCCAGTAATCCCACAGAGGAGGAAAAAACCCAAAAAAACAAACCCAAAACTCAACCAAAACCCATGGGAAGTAATATTTTGTGGGGAATAATGTGTTTAAGTGTTGTCAACCTTTATATGCTCGTACAAAGATTGCATTCAACTTCCGTCCTTCACTCTTATTCATTCACAACTTTACTTGTCATTCCATTACAAAAAATATTTCTAAATAAAAGTAAAATACTTCTTTGATGTAGGTATCTAAGACATTGGTAGAACCTATTAACTTCACATACTGTATTATGTATTTGGAACGGGCTGTTGACTCTTTAGCTTTTCCTTCTCTACTGTCTTTCAGGCTGTTTGCATTCTGTTTATTACTATTTGTAATGCTTTTCTTTGAGTTTCATAGTGTATGAGTGGACTAACCATATTAAGCAGGGCAATTTAGATCACAGCTGTTCCTCTTATGTTTAGTTAGTTTTGAATGTGGAATTTACTTTTATAAATTCCATTGAGCAGGCAAATAACAGAAAACGCACTGTGAGGACAACAGACTTTAATGTGCAATTTTAATCCTGATTTATAATTTCCTCTCCTTTTGTTTCTGGAACACAGCAAACACGTTCTAATTCAATTTGTTCTTAATCTTCTCAATTTAAAACCATTTCTGTGGTTTACCTCACAATTATGTATTTGAAACTGTAAACTGCCAGGTAATGTGCAGATTTGCTAACTGCAAATAAATTTTAAGTAAGGTTAAATTAAGTAGTGTTGATGTGTAGTTTCGGTACAGGGTACCAGAGTCTCATGAAGAAATGTTCTGGTGAAAGCCAGAGATAACAGTCACGTTGTATAATTCATCTCCATGTATCATTAGGCCTTACTAGGATGTTTTTTTCCCTAAAACAGAAGAACTGTTGCCTGAATAAAGCCTACACTCTTCTTCTAAAGGTGTCGAAATGTGATGTAGACAAAAGGAAACAAACTAAACAAAGTAAAGATGGGAATGATTTTCAGCTCTTTGATACAACAAAACTGCTAATGTCATTAACACAAGTTTTAAAAGAGTGTAAAAGCTAGTGAAGTAATATAGTATAAGAACAATATAATGTACAAGATTGAAAAATCCCATTTTTGAGGGATTTATGGTAGAGCAAGCTAAATTTTGAATTTAGTGATTTTAAAAATCTGTCTGGCTTGAGCTAACTGAACATTCTCTATTGGACAACATTTAAAGTACAGTCTAATTACTCATTAATACAATTTTGTGAAATGAGTGAGTTCACTTTATCTGCATAGGAACCAGTTGTCAGCCACAGCTGAAAATTGCAGATGATTTCTGCTCTGAAGAAAAGTATTCAATTTTTGGATATTTGTTATTGCAAGAAAATATGAGGGAAAAAAAATAAAGGTACACTTGATTTGAAGTGAAATTGTATGAGACTACTCTGAATCATTCTTGCATAACTGTCTAGTGCAAAATGCCTGAAGACAATTAATATGTATTTCAACCTGATGGACTAGTAAGTATTACTTTGGCCCCAAAAATGCAGCGTGCAAATAATTAAACAATAATTGAAACATAAATATGTTCTATTGCGCTTAGTACTGACATCATAATTTTAGAAGCTGGTGTTCTTTCAGCCTTTTGAGTTTCTTTTTGTTAAGAAACGGGAACTCTGCCCAAAGTTCTGTGTACTGCCAGATACTTCACAGAATGCCTATGCACAGAAAGCAAAGTGGCTTATGCAGATTGCTGTACTCTGAAGGTTTTAGCTCTGAAGGTAGTTAGGTAGGTGTCAGGTAAGTTCAGAGGGGGAGATTACTTGTATAAGGTAATTTATAAGTCCGATATTAATTTTTTTCCCTAGATAATTAAGATTTTTTTTTCCCCTGAATAATCTGCTAATTTGTACTCTATTAAAATACTGCGTCTCTTTCAGATAAGATACATATAAGTGCTTAAGGCATTGCAAGACCAGTCACTTTAGAAACTCTTGATATTATATAAACAAGTGTACAGTGCAAGAAAGGCTACATTCAACTAAATGAAATCCACGTAGTCCTGCATGTGCATTTATGTGCTCTCTGTGAATGCTGTTTGTGCTTGGGCGTCAGGTTGCCGAAAACATATTTAAAAAAGCCCCTCATGCAGTTACTTAGTTTGTACTTGAAATGTTTAAGGAGTCTGCTGAAATCTTAAGTCAGTTCAAGGTTCTAAGCTAAAGCTAGTCATAATCTATGCTCATGATTGCCTTTAGTAAAATTGAATAGTCTAATTTACCTTCAGGAGAAGTAAAAAGTAGAAAGATGTCCTTTCCTTTTTGAGCAGAATACTGTTATTCTATATTATTCTGTATTTTGAGTACAGGATGAGTATTATAGCTTGGATAAAATAAGAACTCTTTCATTCTCAGGCCCATCTAGTTTCAAGGAATGTCATTTATGTGGTAATTTCCTTCAGCATTTATTTCCTGTCCTAAATCTTGAATGAATCAAATGGAATATATTACCTGTGGCATAGATTTTAAAATAGCATCATCTTGACTATCTCTTTGCAAGGAGGGAGAATGGCCTGATACTCTGCTACTTCTTAGGCTTTCATACGACTTGGTAAATTGTATGAAATTGTAAAAAAAAAAAAGACCCAACTTTGTAAAAGTAGTCATTCAGAATTATTGCTTCTTTTGAACGGTTTATTTAGACGTGAATATACAGGCTTAACAATCTTTACAGGTAAACTAGCCAGTTGTTTAATGAGCCATAAAATTTATGGGTTTTGGAACAGATTTTATCATAAATATTCAACCTGGAGAATCAAGAGCCATATTCTTTGTTAGGTTTTTGTAATGTGACAGAGAAAGAACAGAATGCATACTTAAGGAAGAATTATCCAAATTTTCCAAATTTTCTTTAAAACATTACTCTTCTTCCTCTTTGTAGATATTTTGTGTTTGAGCACAGTAGCCTTAACAAAGAATTCTGGAATAGAAAAGTAGTGATAATAGAAACAGTGGTCTTGTTGTCTCGGACGTCTGTAGTGAACTGATGGTGTACAAGCTGTTCAAAACATTTGTTTAAACATCACAAATATTTTCATTCAACCTAGAGAGTGTTGGATACATCGTTCTGAAATAAATGGAAATAAATTTTAAAAAATGTTTTTTCTTCCATGTGTAGTATGGTTTTGACTAAGAAGGTTTGCATAGAATCATTTAGGTTAGAAAAGACCTTTAATGTCATTGAGTCCAATCTGGCACTGCCAAGTCCACCACTAAACCATGTCTTTGAGTGTCACATCTACACAGCATTTAAATACCTCCAGGGGTGGTGACTCAGACACTTCCCTGGGCAGCCTGTCCCAATGCCTGACCACCTTTTCAGTGAAGAAATACCCAATCTAATCCTCTGGTGCAACTCGGAGCTGTTTCCCCTGTCCTATCACTCATTACATAGTAGAAGGTCCATCTGCCTGGAATCTCCTTTCGTGTACTTAGGGAACAATGAAGTCCCCCCTAAGCCTCCTCCAGGCTAAACAACCCCAGCTCTCTCAGCAGCTCCTCGTAGGACTTGTGCTTCAGATCCTTCTCCACCTTCATTGTTCTTCTTTGATTCTGGATTACTTGTGTTAACTAGTAAAGTTACCAATAAAATAAAGTACTGTGACAAGTCAAAAAGCATATTTAGTGTTTCTACATTAGTAATACATCAGCTGTGCAAAGCAGTAAGGAAAAGGAACTAGCCATTCAAAACACTTAGGCTGAAACAGCAGTACAAGACAGAATGCAATGAATGACATATCTTTAGCTCAGTATAGTATCTGTTCTGTATCTTTTTGTTTTTTCAGAATTAAAACTCAGGTTACTGGGTTTGTTGGAAAAAGGGAATATTGATCAAAGAACTGTTAAAGCTATTATTGTATAGATGTTAGAAATAGTCTTCATCTTTAGTTACCGTATTTATTTCTTCATTCTGACAGATTTGTCAGGGCCATTCATATAAAAAATAAAGTAGTAGGAAATGTCCTAGGCTTATTTTCTGTGAAAGCTGAATGTATACACATAACAAATGTGTTACTTTTACATTATTGTTCATAACAGCAGGATGATAGTTTGGCTTAGGGTGTCCAAAATGTCAGTAGCTCACTTCTAGCTTGTGGCATCCCTTAATTATGACTATGCTTTATTGACATATGCCTGCACAACCGCCTTTAATAAAATGGGGAACCTTGCTATAAGTGGGGTTTTGTTAGTGTGACAAGTAGACTAAACAGTGAAGGTGATTAAGTGTCAAGAATTCAGATTGGATTTCAAAGTGTCTTACTTCAGAGACATGCTATTGAGTTCTCTTTCATATAATATATGAAAGACATATAATTATATCTCTAGACATAACCATTTCCTCACTTTTGTTTTCAATTGTTTTTCCTCTCCAGAACCAACATAATAGTTCTGTTTAAAATATGTGGTCAGTATTTGTGTATTTAGATACACAAATACTTCTATGGTGGTGGTGCTTCTATGGTGGTGAAGTTTCATAGACGTTTTAATTATATAGTTGCATTTACTGTGAAGGGGTAAAATGAGTGGCTTTGTCATAATTAGGTGTACATGCTTAAGGTTGTTCAAATACAAAAAGAATGGTCTACTTATTTAATATTTTATGATCTTGTCAATGTTTCTTCACTACTTCGTATTATAAAGGATGATCCTGGAGGTCCATGCTTGTAATGTGAGTTAAAAGAAATATCTATAATTCCATTTTGTCCTGTGTTTATTTAGGATGAGGCCTGTAATTTTCATTACTGGAAATTATGAAAGTGGCAGAAAAGTAACATAACTCATTATTGTGGCCTGTGCCTATGAGATCGTTTTAAAAAATAATTCAACAAAATGTCTAGGCCATTTCAGAGATTTCTTAACATAGCAAAAATTCATGCTTCTAGGATAAAAATGCAATTTTCTGGTCAGTGGAATACTTTCTTGCATTTTCTTTATGGTAGTAACAACTATGAACTTCCTCCAGTTACCCGAAAAGGTGGGCAGAAATATTATGATAGTCCTGTCTGTGAAGTTTGACTTCTATGTGATTTTTAAATTATCATTATATGAGCTTTGTACTTGTGTATTTAGATGTGTATGCTTGCTTAGGTGCTGTCTTGCCAAGACGGGCAGTAGAAACCAGGGCTAAATTTTCAAACCACTCTGGTATCAGTAAACTGTGCATAGTGCACATTGGCTGTGTGCAGAGTCATTTTCTCATGCAAATTATTCTTTGCATATCTAGTTACTGCTTTTACCATAGTAACGTGGAGATTTGCTCTCACAATAGGAAAGTACCCATTGTGTGCACATAATAAATTAGATGCATAACTCTGATCATGTGAAAAGAATTTTTTGCATGACCAGATGAGACATTACAAGGTAGCTATTACGCCTTGAGATGGCTGGCTGTGAAAAGAGCCAGGGGAAACAGGACAAATATTCCTTTCTTCCATTTTGGTACTTGTCTCTTATATTTAATAATTTTGTAGAAATGGTTTTAAAAACTTTGTTTCGTCTCTTTACTGGTCAGGAAATCTTCTAATACGTAAATCATACAATTATTTAAGCAATGGCTCATATGCATGAATTTTGTATAAAGGAATAAAACTTCTTTGCTATGGTGTATTGTTTGGCTGGATGTGGTTTCTACCTATACTATTTAAAAGTAATATTACTGATCTACTTTTAAGACCAACTATTTTCTACTTTTATGGGAAACAGATGGAATGTCTGGAATTCCACTTACAAAAAGGAATCTGTATCCTGCTGAGTAATAGCAAGATGGTTGTCTTTTTTTCCTAACTGCAGATGTAAAATTCAATACCCAAAGGCATGCAAAATATTGAAGGTGATTTACTGTTAAGATTTAATATTGTTTCTTAAATTACATAGCTACAAGAAGTATATCTGGCTGCAGGATTCATTTCAAGAGAGGTAGCTTAATCTTTTGTTGGAGAAATATATTTCTTAAAGAAATAAAAGTAATATATTTAAATATTTCAATTGTTCATATTACCTGTATTTTTTATTTCATGTATTTGTTGCTGTTTATAGGCATTTGTTGCATGTATTTGTACTTCCTATGACTTTACCAAGTTTAGATACATAGGGCAACTAAAATTGCAACACATTGTTGAATGTGTTTGCTTATGTTGATGACAGCAGAAACTAGAGATACTCAGAAACTTGAGAGATATAGCTTTATGTATTATTAAGAAATTTAAATACATTATTCTTAACACTTAAATATCAGCCACTTCTGAAAATAGCAATGAACCAAAATGTTGCTTCACTTCCTTCAATAACTGTAATACAGATAAGCAGTGTATATATAATCTTACATGGGCTGGACATGGATCATTATTTTAAGGAGATGATAATTTGTATTTACCCAGAAAACTTCCTGACATTTCTGTCATTGATAACATTTTGTAATTATTTCCTAGTTATCAGCCTTCTTTCTGAGGGAAAATATTGTAATAAGATGATGATGTAAAGAACCTCAAGTAATTACTCAGCTTGAAGCAGATACGCTGTGGTGAAATAGCAATTACCCTGTTTCTTTACTTGTGTGGATTTTGAATAATATGAACTCTGTGACTACATCCCCCAGATTTGAAGATTTTAGCAAATCATTGTTATTTTTATAATAAATTAACTCCTATTTCTCTCTTCTTCAGTAAAATACTTAGGTTGGTAGGTGAAAAGATATGACCAGTTTCTATGTTACTAACATCAAAAATATTCAATTGAACATCATTTTTATGCTAGCAGATACCCAATTTTAAATTTGAAGTCCTACATAAAGACATTTGAGCACTTGTTTTTGACAAATAGAGGCAAAAAAAAGGACTGGCAAATTGTGTTGTTGACTACTCGTCAGATGTGCAGCATATAAATATACAATTCATAAAGGCATTTTTTAATTTAGAAGGAAATTGTCAAACTAACTTAAAATTTTGATAAGCACAAGGATCTTCACTCTCATTTTTTCTACAACCTTCTGGTTGTAGAAATCACAGTGTTAATCAATTATGGACATCTAGCAGTTGGAAAAATTCCACGTCTCTAGGAAATAGAATTAACAACTCCTTTTTTTTTTTTCATGTTGGGAGAACTAATTTCTACAAATATCCAGATTAGAACTGTGGGAGAACAATACTTAAGTTGTGCTAATTGTATGTCTAAAGTAAAACACTTAATGCCTCTGAAGAGATGTATGCACTGTTGAAAAGGGAGAAATATGATTTCTGGGGCTGGAGATTTTTGTGGGGGAATGAAAGCACAGAGCTCATGCTGAAGTAATTGGAATTCCGTCTCTTAATTAGGTTTTATAAATTTCATTATATAGGGTTAGAATACTTGGTTTCTTGACCTGTTTTTTTTGTGTAATTGATAGTGATGATTCTGTTGGACTGACTGGGTCATTTAGACCCTATACACTGGTCTGAACAAGGGTACCTGCCTGTTTGCCAGTTTGCCTCCTTTTTTCGATTTATCCTCTTTTGATTGCTTCCATAGATTTTGGGGTTTGGCTTTTTAGACTATTTCAAGGAAGTAAGTTTATTTTATTGTTTTATTTCTGCCTTTAAACAATGAGTATATTACCGTGTCCATAAATCATGCTCAGTAAATTAATGTGCCTTAAGTTCAGAAGGAGGAGTGTAGGTTCCCTTAAATAAAGAACAAGACTTTTGGAGAGAATGCTGTCATATTTGGGGGGAAAAAGCCCAAACAATCCACCACATTTTCCCTTGACAAGTTCTCGGTGGCTGAGGACACACTCCTACTAAATATTTTAGAAGTCATTCTAGGTATGAAATCTCTATGAGAATGTTCTGATTGGAAGTCATCCAAGAAACAACCGTGCCATAAGGAAAGAAATAATAAACATAGTTATACCACTGACTCTGCTTATAAAATATAACTTTATAAGGTTAAAAGCATTGTAATACTAGCCAGAGTCATATAGGATACAAATACATCTCTAGTCACTTGTCATGTTACTTTGTATTCTACGTAGAGCACACCAGTAACAGGAGGCTCAATGCATTCATTAGAAGGAGTTGATACTGTTAAGGAAATATTCAGCATTCATACTGCTTTCTGAAAGTTTGGGTTTTGCTGTTTGTTTTTAGCATTAGTTGCGTTTTTAGTGCAGGGTCATTTCTTGTGTGCTTTTTTCCCCTAGATGATTTCAGGTGGTAATGTATCAGGGAAATTGATAACATGACTGGAGGTGTGGCTGATTCATTCCTCTTAATAGAATTTTGAGGCAAATCAACTGTTTTGATGAAGCAGAAAATTGTCTTTTTTCCTTGGTTCTTGTTTCTCAAATTTTAATTGTGTTACATTTCTTAGTATTTCCCACATCAACTTCTGTTTGCCTATTCTGATATATTCTTTTCCTCTTCCTTTCTTTCCCTGTTTTCCCCATAATAGAGAGGGCCTCTTTTGAGTTGTTACCGAACCATTATGATCATTGGAACCCACTCATCCTTTCATTTCTTACAAAATCTTTCTGTCATTAGTGCTGTCTCATGCTTTGTGTTTTCTCCTTTAGTTTATATAGCTTCCTTCTTCACCTCGTGTGTTCCTTCTCTTTTGTGTCTCCTACAAGAAATTTCTGTTTGTAGTAGTAGAAACTACTCTTTGTTGAGAAGATAGGGAGGGGAATGTAAGAATCTCTTCTAAGATCTTTTTCTCCTTTTGCTGAAGAGAAGAAGATAGAATGGGAAATTATTTTCCCTACTCTCGCGATCTTCTTAGAAGCACCTTTTTCCCTACTAGGGAAGGTCTGTAAAGCTTTTAAATTCAGGAAGCTTTTAGTTGCCATAAGTAAGACTGGATTCAAAACCAGGTGGCAGAGATGAATAGACAATGTTAAGAGTTCTTTGTTGAATTCTACATCACAATACCTACCCTGATGAGATTCTTTTCTTCATACTGAGTAAGAATTTAAGTAGCGCTCAGTGGATCACTGAATAATGCTTTAAGAAATTAAAAAAAAAGAGTAAAGCTATTGTTTTGGTATCTTTGTCTCTTTCTTTGTTGTCTAAATTCAAACTGTTTTTAATCCTTCAATCCCTGTTGTTTCTTGCATTATTGCTCTCAGTACACCACACATTGTTATTTCTGCCCAAGTTCCCTTCAATGAGAAAGGGTTGATCCACTGTCGCTTCTAACTTCATATTGTGGGGAAGCGTTGAGAGTGTGAACTACATAGATACATTTTTTATTTGGAGTACCACTATGATTATTAATATAGCTGTATTTTTTCTTGTTCTCTTCAGTCTGTATTGCCATGAGCATGTAATTGGGTACTGAATTTAGTATTTGTCCTGAATGCTTGCCTCTCTAGAATATGTGACTCCAGGGGAGGAAAATTCTTCAACTGTGACATCAATTAATTGTATTGTGTTGTATAGTAGGCATGAATGGCAGAAATCCAGCCAGTCAGAGGAGGCATGTAACTTCAGGTTCTTTTGTTGTAATATTCAGAGTTGGTTTAAGCTGGATACAGAGCTTTGATTAGTGCATAAAATCTCATCTCTTTGGAAAATTAAACATACTTTGGCTGCTGACTGAAGATGGGAGGGGATATGGATGCTTTCCTGAAAGTCTAGATTTTACTTAGTCATGGGATTCATAGCTTGGATAATGATTTCCTTATGATAGGATGAAATCACGAAGCATTATTTACATAGGTGCTTATAAAGTACGGTATAAAAAGTGTTCTTGTTCAAGTTTGAAGGTGATACCAGATTGGGGGAGGGCAGAGAGGCCTCTCAGCTCGATACACTTGACAGCAGGGCTGCTGTCCAGAGAAACTTCAGCAAGCTGGGGGAGTGGGGCAACAGATACTTTATGAAATTCAGCAAGGGTAGGAAGCTAAGTCCTTCACTTGGGAAAGAAGAACTGCCAACAACATTTCTGGGGACCTACAGGCTGGGAAGCAGCTCCACTGAAAATTACCTGGGGTTCCTGGTGGATGGGGGGATTTAGCTGCATGGGAGCCAGCAATGTACTTCGGCAGCAGAGAAGGCCAGCAGCATCCTGGACAGTATTTACAGGAGCAGTCATACGATTACGTAATATTTTATTATTTAATATTATTTATCCTAATTTCCTATCATGTTTTTGTATTTATAAACAAGGAGAGCATTGTCTACTACCATTTAAGTTACTGCCCATTTTATAGATTTTTGCTTCTTCAACTTTGGGCAAATTTCCTTTCTTTTTGAGGGCAAACTTGTGTATGTGTGAAATGTGTTGCTCCATTTCAGCATGTTGACTGCAAGTTGGGAATACTTCACATGAAATTATTGCCTTTCTTACAGCAATAACTCCTATTATTCTAAATGTCTACATCTTAAATGAAGGGAAAAAGATGTGTTTACATGGTGTTAGTCCATTGTGGTGGACATTTTGTGTTTTGAAATGAAAAACTTCATGTTTGGATACTTGTCCATCTCTTAACAAGTAGTTGCTGAGGAATGCTGCAAGGCTCTGCCAGTGCTTTTTGAAAAAAAGACGGATTTTAAAGGTATTTAAAATCTGTAGTGGGTATTCTCCAATTATAATCAACTTCTACTTTACTTAAATCAAACTTGCTAGTAACCCAGCAAGTGAGTATTAGCCTGAAGCATTATGAAGGTTAAAACATATCTAGCAAATGGGAGCCAAGTTAAATAGGACTGGCTTTCCTCACATTACTGCATTTGCATATTTGTCAATGTCTTTTAAATATAAGGATTTACTCCCTCCTTTCAATTTTTAATACTTATAAGCCCTACTCACCTCTATCTTGCTTAGGCTTAATGCCTGGCACTTTTAAATCACTTGTACTGTCACTTACCACATTTAACAAAAAAACCAAACCAACCAGTAAATGTAACCCTTCACAGATGTTAGCAGGGTTATAGCACAGTTGTTTTAATAAAGCACAGTAACAGCTTTGTTGCAGGAAATGAGGGCAAATATCTCTTCCAGCGGAAAATATGGGAAGAATTTAAAGATAAAGAATATTTGGGCATTTTAGGTGGTAAATTAAAAACCTATATGCTTAAAGTGCTGAGGGATCTCTCTAGCACAGTTATTAAACCCCCTAGTTTTAGATCTAATTTCTGATGAGGCTGGTTGTGTTATAGAACCCCCATATGTCTGTAGGGCAGGAGGAAAGGAGGGCCTTTCTATTCAAAAAACCATCTGAGTTGTGAAGTAGAAGTTAATAAGATCTCTCTTGTACAAATTCTGAGAGGAATCTGATTCTGTTTTTATAGCATGCAAGATTGGTGCCCAACAATGCTATGGAGCAGGTCATGTTGAGTGTGATCACACAGCACATACAGGACAGCCAAGGGATCAGACCCAGCCAGTAGGGGTTCAGGAGAGGCAGGTTCTGCTGGTCAGCCTGGTCTCCTTTTATGACCAGGTGACCCCCCTGGTGGATGAGGGAAAGGCTGTGGTTGTGGCCTATCTGACTTCAGTAAAGCCTTTGATACTGTCTCCCATGGCCTTCTCCTGGAAAAGCTGGCAGCCCATGGCTTGGATAGGTGCACTCTTGGCTGAGTTAAGACCTGGCTGGATGGTCAGGCCCAGAGAAGTGGGGGTGAATGATGCTGCATCCAGCTGGGGGCCAGTCACTAGTGGTGTCCCCCAGGGATCAGTGTTGGGCCAAGACCTGTTTCATATTTCACTGGTGATCTGGATGAGCAAATTTGCAGATGACACCAAGCTGAGTTGAAGCATTGATCTACTGGAGGGTAGTAGGACTCTGCAGAGGAATCTGGACAGGCTGGAAAGATGGGCTGAGACCCACAGCATGAGGTTCAACAAAACCAAATGCCAGGTCCTGCACTTTGGCCACAATAACCCGTGCAGTGTTGCAGGCAGAGTGTCTGGAAAGCTGCCCAGTTGAAAACAATCTGGGGACGTNGCAGCAGAGAAGGCCAGCAGCATCCTGGACAGTATTTACAGGAGCAGTCATACGATTACGTAATATTTTATTATTTAATATTATTTATCCTAATTTCCTATCATGTTTTTGTATTTATAAACAAGGAGAGCATTGTCTACTACCATTTAAGTTACTGCCCATTTTATAGATTTTTGCTTCTTCAACTTTGGGCAAATTTCCTTTCTTTTTGAGGGCAAACTTGTGTATGTGTGAAATGTGTTGCTCCATTTCAGCATGTTGACTGCAAGTTGGGAATACTTCACATGAAATTATTGCCTTTCTTACAGCAATAACTCCTATTATTCTAAATGTCTACATCTTAAATGAAGGGAAAAAGATGTGTTTACATGGTGTTAGTCCATTGTGGTGGACATTTTGTGTTTTGAAATGAAAAACTTCATGTTTGGATACTTGTCCATCTCTTAACAAGTAGTTGCTGAGGAATGCTGCAAGGCTCTGCCAGTGCTTTTTGAAAAAAAGACGGATTTTAAAGGTATTTAAAATCTGTAGTGGGTATTCTCCAATTATAATCAACTTCTACTTTACTTAAATCAAACTTGCTAGTAACCCAGCAAGTGAGTATTAGCCTGAAGCATTATGAAGGTTAAAACATATCTAGCAAATGGGAGCCAAGTTAAATAGGACTGGCTTTCCTCACATTACTGCATTTGCATATTTGTCAATGTCTTTTAAATATAAGGATTTACTCCCTCCTTTCAATTTTTAATACTTATAAGCCCTACTCACCTCTATCTTGCTTAGGCTTAATGCCTGGCACTTTTAAATCACTTGTACTGTCACTTACCACATTTAACAAAAAACCCAAACCAACCAGTAAATGTAACCCTTCACAGATGTTAGCAGGGTTATAGCACAGTTGTTTTAATAAAGCACAGTAACAGCTTTGTTGCAGGAAATGAGGGCAAATATCTCTTCCAGTGGAAAATATGGGAAGAATTTAAAGAGAAAGAATATTTGGGCATTTTAGGTGGTAAATTAAAAACCTATATGCTTAAAGTGCTGAGGGATCTCTCTAGCACAGTTATTAAACCCCCTAGTTTTAGATCTAATTTCTGATGAGGCTGGTTGTGTTATAGAACCCCCATATGTCTGTAGGGCAGGAGGAAAGGAGGGCCTTTCTATTCAAAAAACCATCTGAGTTGTGAAGTAGAAGTTAATAAGATCTCTCTTGTACAAATTCTGAGAGGAATCTGATTCTGTTTTTATAGCATGCAAGATTGGTGCCCAACAATGCTATGGAGCAGGTCATGTTGAGTGTGATCACACAGCACATACAGGACAGCCAAGGGATCAGACCCAGCCAGTAGGGGTTCAGGAGAGGCAGGTTCTGCTGGTCAGCCTGGTCTCCTTTTATGACCAGGTGACCCCCCTGGTGGATGAGGGAAAGGCTGTGGTTGTGGCCTATCTGACTTCAGTAAAGCCTTTGATACTGTCTCCCATGGCCTTCTCCTGGAAAAGCTGGCAGCCCATGGCTTGGATAGGTGCACTCTTGGCTGAGTTAAGACCTGGCTGGATGGTCAGGCCCAGAGAAGTGGGGGTGAATGATGCTGCATCCAGCTGGGGGCCAGTCACTAGTGGTGTCCCCCAGGGATCAGTGTTGGGCCAAGACCTGTTTCATATTTCACTGGTGATCTGGATGAGCAAATTTGCAGATGACACCAAGCTGAGTTGAAGCATTGATCTACTGGAGGGTAGTAGGACTCTGCAGAGGAATCTGGACAGGCTGGAAAGATGGGCTGAGACCCACAGCATGAGGTTCAACAAAACCAAATGCCAGGTCCTGCACTTTGGCCACAATAACCCGTGCAGTGTTGCAGGCAGAGTGTCTGGAAAGCTGCCCAGTTGAAAACAATCTGGGGACNTCCCCCAGGGATCAGTGTTGGGCCAAGACCTGTTTCATATTTCACTGGTGATCTGGATGAGCAAATTTGCAGATGACACCAAGCTGAGTTGAAGCATTGATCTACTGGAGGGTAGTAGGACTCTGCAGAGGAATCTGGACAGGCTGGAAAGATGGGCTGAGACCCACAGCATGAGGTTCAACAAAACCAAATGCCAGGTCCTGCACTTTGGCCACAATAACCCGTGCAGTGTTGCAGGCAGAGTGTCTGGAAAGCTGCCCAGTTGAAAACAATCTGGGGACGTTGGTCAACAGCCAGCTGAACATAATCCAGCATGTGCCCAGGTGGCCAAGAAGACCAATGGCATTCTGGCCTGTATCAAAAATTATGTGGCCAGCAGGGCAAGGGAAATGATTCTTCCACTGTACTCAGCACTGGTGAGGCCACACCTTGAGTGCTGTGTCCAGTTCTGGGCCCTTCAGTTCAGGGAGGACATTGAGGTGCTGGAGTGTGCCCAAGGAAGGGCAGCAAAGAGATGGGGTACTATAATGGGGTATAGCCTTTTCCAAGTCAAGCCAAAGAATCAGAAGGGAAAAGCATACGTATCAAAAAATTAGAGTAATATAGAGTTATTGAATGAATTACTAAAGTCTGAAGGGAAAATAAGATAAAGTCAAAATGAGCAGATCACCACAGAAGATCAATAAATGTATGCAGAATTTTGTAGGCAGTTGACAAAGCAGTTTAGGATTTAGTGGTGTGACAAAATGTTTAATTACCCAGATATCCTTTGAGAAAGGTATAATAGAGTAAGTTTAACAAGCATTCACTGGTGACTTTTTTCCTTTTAGTAATGCCATAGTGTTTTGGTTTTTCTTTTTTTTAGAAGGAAAATGAAAGCAACTTGCTGGAAAGTTTCTATAGATGTAGTTTTAAATAGCGAGAAACCAGCTAGGAATGGGTAAGTGAAAGGCAACTTGATTGATGTGACAGTGAAATGATGGTACTTACAATGTTTAGTAAAGAAAACAAAATAGAAACAGTGGATGTCAAGAAGCAGACTCTGAGAACTAATAGGACTAAACTTCTCAAGGGAATAAGGATTGAAAGGAAAGCTTTTAAAAAAACAACAAACCTCCCACCTCCCCAACTTTCAAACTCATTTTTAAAGTGAGAGGTCAGAAGTGAAGGTAATCCATTTGCAAAAGAAGGCTTGGAGCTCATTTGTTGATTTCAAACACACTAAGACAGTATATGAAAAGGGAAAATAATCTTGCGCTAGTAAGGTAATAAGGATAAATATGAAAGAAAAATATCAGTTTAGAGAGAGAATTTTCATAAAGGCTAAGGCTCATAGGTGCTGAAATGGGCAAGGTATGTCAAAGAAAGCAACACTGTACGTTAGAAAATACCTCTTCTAAAAGGAGGACCAAAACCGTTTTAAGTCATGCTAAGGAAAAAGTTCCTAAGTTTTTTTTTCTTTTTACATCATGCTTTGCTAAAAAGACTGTATACAAGTGTTAACCTTACTATTTCTAGTATCAGTGAACTAGCATCTCTATCCATAGCAAAAGATCCCCCCAAAAGTAAGACAGATCCTCTACACAGACTGGATATTTTCAAAAACATTATCTGGTTGATGGGCTTGATCAGACTTAAATTACTGCAAGAAGAAATCTCAGAAATACTCTTAGTCAAAATTATAAACAGCCACAGGAGTGGTTACTGAGAGACAGCAAATGGGAAAAGAAGTTCTTACTTTTTAAAAATAAGGAAAGAATAACAAGGATGAAACAGCAAACAGATTTGTCAAGAGAAATAGTATAATGAAAAAGGACTTCTTCCTATGGCAGTGCACCAGAGCCCATTTAGATAGAACCAGTAGACTGATGTTGGGTTCAAATAAATTTATGCATGCAGGCTAGAAATATTAAATGTTCGTTGTGGAAAAGTCAGTGAAACATGACTGTGAAGGGATTTTTTCCTTAGCTCAATTTTATTTTGAAATTTCATTTATGACCTGGAAATTGAAATGAACAGTATGCTTATTAATTTTTTGGTAGCATGAGGTTGACAGATGTGTCAGTATCTTAAAAAAAATGAGTATTGTATAAAAATGGTCCAGAAATAGTTAGGATACAGCTCATCAAGGTGCTGTAATTAGAAAAAATAACAGCACAAATACAAAGGACAATACCTGTTCAGGTGGAAAATTTCTCAGGTTTATAGCAGGTCCTGAAGTGCTTGAGTCATGTTGCAAAAAATTGTGAACCGTCATACTGTGATGCATAAAAAAGATAGATTTCTTTTCTGTGCAGGTTTGTTAGGTCTCAGTTATAATCCCATATTCTGTTATGCAAACCTTAGTGAAAGAGCAGTGGGCTGTTTGGTGCGAGAGCAAAGGAGACCATCAAACAAAGTCTACATGCCTAGATCACAGACCTAGAAAATAACTACACCAATATGGAAAGACCTGGGGTGGGTAGGAATGAATGAGAGAACTCTTGGGAGGATGTGGTAGCAGTCTTCAAGTATGCACTTCTGCAAAGTGGAATGAAGGAAATGGTTTCTATAGTGAAAAGACAAAAGAGAAATTGTGCTTCATTTTAAGAACAACAACAACAAAAAAATCCAGATTAGATCTTAAGAAAACAGTAAAGAGCTTGGGTTTTTAAGTAACCTGTATCCACTAGGGGCCTGAAAAGACACTAGAAAAAAGCTGATGGAAATGGCATGAGGATAGTTAAATATTTCTAGAGGGCTTGGAATAGGAGATCTTTCCTAGTCTCTTCTAGGTGATTTTTCATGTTTCTTTTCAAAATGTCCAATTTTCTATATAGGCAAGAGGAGATGTCAGAGAATTTCATAAAAGTTAGAGCTAGATGCAGTGACAGACTGCAGTAATAAGGAAAGTGCAATCCTCAAAAGAATTGGTTATTGCAAGTGGGTATGTTGAATAAGACATTATGGGGAGGGTACAATTTTCCTAGATTATCAATACGTCTGTACCTGTGAAATGCTGCATACAAATTATGTTATATCTAAAGGCACTCCAGTAACAGTTGTCTGTGAAGTGCCTATAAAACATCCTCAGTTAGTAAAGAAGTGAATTGAGATAAGCACTCATTCATGAGAAGGTAGATCAACAAGTACTGTGTACTGTAATCTGTTTTTCATTGTGTATTAACAGAGTACATAACATTGCCAAGTAAATGTTTTCTTTGATGTATTTTATCTTTTAGTCCATTTTTAATTCCTTTCATTTGAAAGCATTAAGTATGGATTCGAGCAGTCATGAAGCCTCAATAAAAATTAAAAATGCTTTGCATCTCAGGTTATGCAGTATTAACCTGAGACCTGGAATTGTTTTCGTAATGTGAATACCTTATT
Source organism: Machaerirhynchus nigripectus (assembly GCA_013397975.1). Lineage (NCBI taxonomy): Eukaryota > Metazoa > Chordata > Aves > Passeriformes > Dicruridae > Machaerirhynchus > Machaerirhynchus nigripectus. The sequence goes on along the minus strand of VZRQ01008162.1, from coordinate 244,068 downwards.
ATTATAGAGCGAATCACTTAGGAAAAAATGTAGCTCTGGTACAGAAGAATATTTCCCCAAGCATTAAATCCAATTTTAAATCCAATTGTGGGTCTGCTAAAGCACATCTAGTAAATTTCTCGTTGTCAAAGAAAACTTATAGATCTCATAGACTTAGTAATCAGTGAAGCAAACTTCTCATTTTTGTACTAATATTTGGAAAAGGAGATAGGAAGAAAAGCAAAAGGGACAATGAAGGAATTGGTTGAGTATTAGTATTAATTTATAGTTCTGTGAATAAAATAAGAATTTTTAGCCAAGACTGAGAGGCCTAAAATAATCTTTGAGCTCTGAATCTGTGATTCACTTGGATTTCATGATGGGCTATAGCAAGCATCAATTCAGTTTTATTGCACAGATGTTGTATGTCTAGACTCTCATACTAGAAATCTCTGGTTTTTCCTAACTTGCAATCTTGGGCTTGTTCTTTGTGGTTGAAGAAAGAAACACTGTGAACTGGAGCAGGTTGGGGCTCTTAAGTCACTTGCCCGTGTGCTGTGGGAACAGACATGATATTTAGCACTAGTCCAGTAAGCGCTTGGCAATTCAGGTGCCCCTAAAACAACCTGGAAAAAAAAGTGTATTTGTATCAACAAGACTGGGAGAGAGGACTCCTTGTCCCAAGAGGGTGGGGAGATAAAGCAGAAGTAAGCAATTTCTGTAGGGGTTAATATAACATTAAGAATACGAGTATTGCATCACCCTCTGCCATCTCTCAGTCAACATCTGGAGCTATGACTGTGGCAGTGGTGCTGGCAATGGTAATGGAGCCATCATTAGAATGGATTCACCACCGACTGCACAAACTCTCCGGAGGTCAGGAGTAGATTCACGATAGCTGGCCTACGTTGCATTCTCTGTTGCCATGGTTTTCCTTCTAACAGCTGTCTTCAAGATAGTTTATGTAAGGTGTCACAAACAGCAGCCATCACATTGGATGGCAGTCCATGCACAGCCTTAGACTCAGACATTTACTTTATATATTTGACAAAGAGCAGTTTTGTACTAGAAAGTTCTTGGTAAATGTTTGACTTGACAATGAATTCCAGTGTAAAACTCAGATGAATTTCATCCATTCTTTCATGTTTGTCTGGTTTTTTTGAATCTTTGTGGTGTTAGCCATTTTATGAAACCCAGCAACTGGCTGATGATTTTAGCTTTTTTAGAACAGTTTTAGCCTTTTTTCAGTCAAGCAAATAGTGACTGTAGCAAGCCCAGAAGACAATGTTCATGAACAATGTGTTGTCAAACTGTTACGATGATTTACCGAGACTGTTAAGGGAAAATTAATTAACTTGGTGTTAGAAAGATGAAATGTGAGAGTCTTCCTTGTGCTTATTGATGATGGCACATATTGTTTGAATTTTTTAAGAAAGAGCTTTAAAATCTTGGTTGGTTAAGAGTCTTTAATTCCTGGCATTGTGTGAATGTCTCTCAGACACTCCTTTGTAAGTATTTCAGGGTTATTGAAGTTTAACTAGACTCAGAATGCAGTTGGTGGAAACTAGCTCACAAATCATGCTTCATAAGCATTATTTTCGTATCTTTTCCTTCAGAAAAAAAAAGAGATGGGTGCAAACTGAAATACAAGACATTCCTTTTAAACATACAGGGGAAAAACTCAAACCTTTAAAAGTGACTGAACACTAGGATAGTTGACTAAGAGGTTGTGGAGTCTTCATCCCGAAAGAGAGTTGGAACCTGACTGGACACAGCGCCATCAACCTACTCAAGCTGATTCTGCCTTAAGCAGAGTATTTGGACCAGGCAGTCTCCAGAGGTCCCTTCTAACCTCAACTATGCCATGATCCTGTGATTCTATATTTGATAAAATGAGTTTGTATCTTTGAAGAAATCTGACTAAGTATTTGATACCTAATCATACTAACTTCTTTCAACCAAATGATTTTTCTATTTATTTTGTATTATTTTATTGGATATACTGCACTGGTTGACTGTTTCATACTGAAAAAAACCAGACAAACTCAGTATTCCTAATGTTTATGAAGAAAGGAGGAAATGCATTAAAAGTATAAATATGAGGTTTTTGGTTACCATGCATATGAACATGCTTCACATGTTATAACTATGAATTACATGATAGTAACCCTTGACTTTTGGCAAGGTTGGGATAAAGTACACATCTGAAAATTTAGAGTGGAATTTTGTTTAGGTATATTCATGTTGTTTTAGGAAAATACGCTGGGTAAAGGTGCCAGAGGATATAGATGAACTCTAAAGGTCTTGTGATTTACAGGAAGAAAATCCTCTGAAGCAGGGAAATACAAACAAGTATTTAATACTGCTTTACAAGAATTTCTCTTCTATTTAGGTGCCAAGGAGAGTGATGAGCAGGAGAATTAAACTACAGTGGACCACCTTGAAGTGGTTTTGAAGCACCTTGCCCCCAAGCAACCCTTTGAACAAGCCAAAATTAAAAACGAAAAGAATTTTTTTTAATCCTTTTGCCCTTTACCGTCCGTAGGCTGTGAGTTCCTTGGTGCTATTAAAAGATGCATCAGATAATCTCACATCTGGATATTGTCTGTGGCTCTACCCAAACTCCTTGTAGTTATATGACAGGAACTGAGATACACAGGTGCAAAGAGCGTATCAGAATGCCTTGGCTTTACCTGGTGATATTTTCTATTGTCTGAAATGTTCATATGCTTGAAATGTAATGTTCTCATCAGGTAGTACTGTAGAATGTCCAAGCTAATCCCCTTCAGTAAACTACCTTTTGCACTCATCTTTAGCAATGGTTTTAGTAAGTTTAGTAATGCTGTAATTTAAATTAAAGTTCAGTACTTTCTTAGTGCCAGACATACTGTGCAATAGGTGCTGTGTAGATGGTTGGCAATTGTAGGATATATAGCAGTCAGGATTGAATAGCGATAAAGGAGTCACTGAACTGCACTAATAAATCAGACGTGATTACAGTCCGTGTCAATGCATATGCAGAGATTAGAAAATGTGTGCTGATGAACAGACCATAGACTTCCTGCTTATGTTATTTTTCTTTGTGTGAGATAAGTGAAAATAGTAGTATTAAGAGTATGATCCTAAATTACATGAAATACGTAATGAAGGCATTAATAACAGAGGAGGTTGAATTAAACATTCCTTCAGTTTTGTGAGGTATGTCACATCTTGTTTTTAGCTCTCTTCATCAATGTTTTCCTCTTTCCAGTATTTTATAGTAATCTTACTGTTACATGGCTGTCAATAAAATACTTTTCTTCACTGTTCAAATAATGTAAAATTTAATCTCTTGAGGTATACTGTGTCTAATTTCAGAAGAAATACAGAATTCAATTTTCTCTTTATTGTTTGACTTTTTTTTGTGCTTACCTTTCTCAAATTCGATTTTTTTTTTTGCTGTAATCTCAGTTTTGCGGTCACTTGTATGAATAAAAGCAGCCTTGTCTGAAAAGATTTGTAGGTCTGAGTTCTAATTTTTAGCATATACAGTATTGCATAGTTTGCCCATACTAGTATTCTTTCTTGCATCATATATATTATTCAGAGTTCTATGTCCATCTTTTGACTGAATTGTTTTGTCCCTTTAATAGTAATTTTTTTCAAATATATTAACTGAGGCACAGCTAAGTAGCTGAACAGAAAACAATTATATAGAAAAGCCAGAATAGAAATTGGATTAAAAACATAATTTACCCTTTTATGGGTACAGTATCCTTGGGCTTTATTTCCTGCATGATAGAAACTGTATATAGAACTTCTAGCAGGAATTGAAGTTTAGCAGGTTAAACTCCTCTTGTTTAATTTGCAGCAGCTTCAGAATAGCCACAGGTGTTTTTTAAATTTAGGATCAAGTTCACTTTTGTATTAGGATGAGGGATTGAATAAGATGTATCATTAGTTCTTTGACTGTGTAACTGTTCTTGTCTCAGGATCTGTTGGCACCTTTTCTGCAGTGCTCTAACTTCAGGCAGGCGTGTCTTTGTAGCTGTAACCAGATGTAAGCACTAGGAGCGTGGCAAGGCTTTCACTCCTCTTTGTCACACCATTCCCCTTTTTGCATGGGCAATACAGTACTTGCCCCTCACAGCTGTCCAAAAGCCAAAAGATTCCCTCCTGGTAAAATTCTCAACCAAGTACTGCCCATCTGTTTCAAAGAAGCCTCATTTGGAGAAGGAAAGCTGTCCTATTATTTCTTATCTCATTATATTTGTTTTTATTACCAAATATCCACCACTTTTTTTTTTCCCAGAGCAGCCTTTTAAAGGTTTCAGCATGAACTTTTTTCTTGTGTCATGAGAAGAATAAATCTTAAGTTTCTCATTATAGAAATTATTAGAATTCTTTGATGAGTCTTGTTATTATTCCTGAATATTTTTTAAAGATTGATTTTTTTTTTCCATATGGTTTGTTTCATGAACATATGGGTCTTGTTTGTGGTTTTGGAAGATACAGTGATCCAGATTTTTTTTGTATGTCCTAGAGTCAAATATTGGGACTTTACAAAATTCTTTAACTACATACTGCAGAGTAGTAATTTGCATTCTACACATTCACCTCACTTATTTATTCTTAATACTTTATTATTTTGTACTGGTTTCATTTGCAGCCTTTTCCTGTGCCCCTCCCAATATTTCTGGTTTAGTGAATAAGCCAGTAAATGATTTAATTAACTCATTAGGGTGCATAGTGGGTATATGCATACATACTTGCACACCCTTACCCCACTCCACATACAGAGATATAAATCAAGTGAGAGAGAGAGAGAGACTTAAATCACTGATCCCTTTTCATCTTTTCATTACTGAGCTTTTTTTTTT
>VZRQ01008162.1:198729-239200 GCA_013397975.1 Machaerirhynchus nigripectus | reverse complement strand
TTTTTTTTTTTTTTAAGCAAGATGTGAATTTCTATCCTAGAAACATTAAGAAAGAAAGGTATGTACAGTGGCTTAGCATATTCTGCCCTCCCACCTTGGGCAAGTCAGTTAAGGCTGTATTGAGCGAATGTATGTTAATTCCTGGGCTTTCTCTGCAGTTCAGGGTGAGGCTTATGTGGATTTCGAATAATATTCAGAGCAGCCAGTTTACTGAGCTGAGAACAGCCTAGGGCTAACTTATAAGAGAGGAAAAAAACCCAGACTCAGAACCCAAACGCCTGTGGACTCAGCCTTTCTGGAGTTTGGAGTTTATTATGTGGGCTCCAGTCAGGTGCCTTTGTCTTCTTAAGATCTAAAACCTAGAGGAATTCTGTTAAGCTAGGCACTTTTAAAACATTTTTGTTTCAAACAAGGAAGAGCTCTTCTAATTAATCAATTTATGTCATGGTTCAAACATTCACTTGGCAATGGGGGAACTAAATTTAGTTCTTTGTAAGCCCTCTCTTTCAAACTAGAAGTGTGGTCTTCTAAGGGAAACCTATCCATCCTTGATAAGCTGCAGAATAGATATGGTGCAGTCCTGTTCATGGCTGCCGATGAAACTCTGCTCTGTCGTGTGGACAAAGCCAGGCCAAAGAGAGCATGCCTAAAAAGGTGCAAGATGTTGTGACACAGTGCTTAGCACTTCCAGCTCTGAGTAGGGAGACTGAAGTGCCTTAATCCTCTTTCCCAAGAGTGATGTGAGGATAAAATACAAAAGTACTTATGTCATGTCCCTCGCCTTGTTATTTTCTCTGTATTCCATTTTATGGCTTTTTACTCTGGTGCCTGACAGCCTATAGCTCCCAGTAGCCAATATTAAACTGGCTCACGTAAAGCTACAAATGACTCACCCATGTAAGGAATATTCTTCCAATAATGCATAAAATATAGACTGTCAAATGCATCAAGTGTATTTAAATAATTCCTGTATGAAGTTGTGTTTAGTACTGTAAGGGGATACATGTGTGAATAGATTCCATAAGGCAAGAACAAGTCGATTGTGTGTCCTGCCAGGCAGACCAGTGAGATCCACAACAATTCATTCTTAAAATTCCAGAAGGAATGAATTTCTGATGTCTCTGGAAAGGATACAATATCATTGTGTGGCTCAGATCCATTATGTGTCTTTCTTAATTAAAATTAATTCGTCTTAGGAATTAAATATAACTCTCAAATTGTGCCAGCCAGGCTGGTATACATACATGCAGTCACACTGTAAAGGTTATACTACTAGAGAGCATCATCCTTCCAGATTGTAGCTGTATCCAACCTTGATATTTACATACACTTTTATGTCTGAAACAACAGGTTAAATGTTTATGTATGTTTTTATTATTGTCATTAGCATAAAAAAACCAGATATGTGGAACTTCCATCTCTTCTAGCTTCTTTTTATTGCATCTTATGCAGCATAATAGTGCTGGAAACTGCTGCTGCTCTACGTGTTTTCAGAGATGTATATCTTTCTATGAACATATGTTATATTTGTCTTAGTTTGATATAGAAACTATTTTTCAGTCTGGTCCTTGGTATATTTCATTTGAATAATTTGCCCATCTATCCTGGAAGTCTTTTAAAAGTTTGAAATTTTAATAAGCCTAATGGAAAAACATGTTAACCTAAGCAGTGAGTGTCCTTGGTTAAAGAAGTTACGATTTTTAAACATTTATCATTGACCCTAGGCTTCTATGTTTTATTTCAAAAAACATGATCAGTTCTTTTCTCAATGTATTTCAAAAAGAACTCTCTATCTGAATTAACCTAATGAATAAGTAGGTTTCTCCTAACTGCCTGGAAGAAGCACATAAAACACTTGACTCTGTCACTGCCTAGTGATTCAGTAGCTGTGATTCCACATAACTGAGAGTAGTGTAGTGTCCTCTAAAACCAACAATGTCATCATTAATTTATCAGAAACACAGCTGTGAACTTTGGTTGTTCTTTTTTACCAAAGCAACTGGGCAAAAACATTCCAATGTGCAGTAAAGAAAGTTCCAAGCAACTGGAGTGCACAGTGCTTTGTGTTTAAGCCATTGACCTTGTAATGTGATCACACAGACTTTTTGTAAATTAATCTTTCAGATCTTATGAGTGACATGTGAACTTTGACTTCATGGGCAAAAGACAGACTCCAGCTTTAGCAGAGTCACCTGTATCCCAAATGCATGATAAATTTACATAACTTTCTTTTGAAAAACATGAGCCTTTTGATGCTTTCATGTCTTTTACTACAGGAAATATTAGACTTTTTTTCCTTTTTGTGCAATAGTGTACATCACTGAGTATAAATGGGATTACCACAAGCTTCATTAAAAAATATGTTAGCTATTCCTATTGCAAGTCTACATTTCAAACTGCAAAATATTAACTTTTCTCTGAGTTACATGCAGTTGTATCGTTTTACATTTTTGTAATTTGTTTGTTGTTTCTAGAATGGTTTTAATTTCTCTAAAAGCAAAATTTCTTAGAATCAATATTTACTCAGCTGTTTTGAATTGCATTTTACATATGAGCACATTCTGCAGAAAATGGTTGAAAAATTCAAACACTACTCTCCTATCATCAAGACATTATTTTTTACACCATGAGTCTTTTTACTATAAAGCCTTCTACATGAGTGTAATTATTTTTTGTCCGTGGCGCAGGAAAGCTGGTATGCTTATGCTTAGTATATGCTGTTTGGGCTATCTGATTTCCTGTACATCTGTCACTTGGCTTGTGGCGTGCTCCTTGGTGATGAGGAAGAAGTACAGGAACATGCCCAGTGTGACTGTGTGACCTGATGAATACCATTGTTGCTTCTACTTACAAACATGCAGCCATCTCTTATCTACCAGGCATAGATTTACCAGGAAATAAGTAAGCAGAGAGAATGAACAGCGTAGTACAACAATGTGTTGTGTACCTTTTGGTCTATAGCTTCCATAGTCAGATCAACTTACTGTCTCTAAACTGAGCAAAGGCTTTCTTGCTTTTTAGCTGTATGCAGATACCTGTGCTTCTGATTACATGAACCAGGATAATAACAATAAGGAACTGCAACACTTTGAATGCATGTACTTTCTTAGTTGTCCTTGCTACGGGACATGAGGAGAAGAACAACCGAAGATGCTGAAAGTGGTTTTCATTGCTAAGGCCTAGGGAATTGCAAACTATTGAAAAGTTAGTGGCAGAAAGTAGCTGAGGTTTTCCCTCATTGCCTCAGAAAAAAATAGGGAGGTTTGCTCTCTTACCTGTTCTTAAAATGTTTATGCTGTTTCTAGTTTGGCAAAGACATAAAATACATGGGTTTTGGTTCTAATAAGATATGAAATTTATCATGCCAGCAGGAATGTAGTCATTAGTACTGTTGCACTTTTACTGTTTGAGACAAGTCTGAGGAAAAAGTGTTTTTTAATAAACAATCAAAACTGAAGATTACTTTAACAACTAGACTTTCTGAGCAGTGCCTTTTGTAGTTAAAAAAGCAAAAGGAATAATGTTATAATTTTGCTTTTTTTGGTGTCTTTTTAAAAACAGCTGCCGAACATCAAGTGGTTACAATAGATTAGCACTCGTATTGTCTTAGTCTCAGCTTTTTTACTGTTATTGTTAAGAGGTAAATGAGAATTTTGTGGTAATATATATTTGAATGTTTCAAGCTTTAGCTCCTGTTCTTGTACTTACTGAAAGGTTTTTTGCCCCACCCCCTGTCCAAAATCAAGAACGGGTGCAGGAAGGCTTGAAACTCCAAATAAAATGTTTTGCCTAGGGCGATATTGTTCATCACATTCTTCCTAAAGGCTTTTGGGTTTTCCTTTTGAATGGAAATACAAGAGCCAGATGCAGTTACCTCATTTCAAAATACCCTTCCATTCTTCAGTAAAGAAAAAGCTTAATATTATTCTCTTTCTTTTAAAAAAATGTTATTTCAGGGCTGCATAAATATATGCCCACATTGACAAACACAGCTACAACCTGACACTCCCTGGAGAAACTTTGCGCTTGCCTTGTGGCAACAGGCCCCACCAAATAGAACTGATAAAGAATTTTCTTTGTCTGGCCTCTCACAAGTAGAAACAGAGATGTGGCAGAACTACCTATACCCTTACTAATTTATCTATACTTATGTACGGGATCTTTCCCTTAAATACAATGACAGTTTCTTAGATTTTAGATGGGGTCTTCTTTTATGAGTGTAATTATCCATACCATTAATTGAAAAGGTCAGAAACATTTCAGAAGCAGTAAATGGGATGTTGATTTTTTTTTTAAGCGACTTAATAGTCCTGAGACTATGAGGTAGGATTCCATATTTGCAATTCACACAACTGCAGTTATTGACAACTTCTCTTTCTTACTCCCATAAATTGTGTAATTTTTAGTACTTTTAATGTGCTAGATTTTAGCAGTGCCATAATTGCACTAGAATTTTTGCTCCTATTAAAACCCAAGATTTTCTTTAAAACTGTAACAATTGAAAGATTAAAACAAGAAAAAATTATAGTTTCAACTGTACTAGACCTGATATACTTGGAGAGGTATGCTGTCTCTCAGTGTTTGAATTCTTGCATTTGTCAATACATGGCCATACTGTACATGCTGTTATATTCAGCTTGTGGGAGCAAGACAATGAAATGGTAAACCTGTGTGATACATCATGGGTCTTGTTGTTATTTAAAGCTGCATGTCTTTGCAATTCCATATTTCAATATATTTCTTCACAATACATTTCTGAAAAGTAGTATATTTTATAGCTTTTTCTGTGACTTGCTGAATTTCTTTTGTAATACTGATTTCTACTTCTTCCCATTTATTCTCTTTTGTCTGAGTATTGTTTTAATTGTGTTGTCAGAAAGGCTTCAATTTTAAAACAGTAATTAGTAAGCAAAATTCTAAGTGTTCTGTCTTTAAATTTTAGCTGTGTTGAATTACAATCCACGGTGCTGGTGTCTCTCTGCTGCCTGTGAGGACCTTGGGGAACTACAGTTGACATTAACACTTGTCTGAGGCTCTTGATTTAGGTGGTGTGGATGTGAAACAAAGACAGGATGTAAAAAACTCTTAGAAGACCACATTCATCAAAGAGACTGCTTTACCTTAACTTGGATAACTGAGATTGTGCCCTTCCTGTATTACTTCACTGGAGAACCCTGTGGGTTTCTGCATCTTCTTCTACATACAGCAGACCTTCCTTCATGTAATACTTCTGCTATCAGAAGAGAATATTTATGCCTTCAAAATATGTACTGCAGGTCAGGCTACCATATACATTAATATGTTATTTAGAAAAGGTCAGTATTTAGAGGGGCCTGTTGCTATTGATACACAAGGCCAATTAAGAGTCACTTTAAAAGATATCTCTAAAGAATATCAGAAATTTGAGTCTGAAGCTTCTGTCTGTAGTTGCTTTAGATGACTCTTTATGGCCTGCTGCTCCTTGGGCCAGTCCTTTCCATATTTAGTAAGACTAAAGTACACTTAACTGCATAGGTCACCTAGATCATGTGTTTGTGGCTTCTCTGTTTTCATAGAATTATAGGATAGAATGGTTTGGGTTGGAAGGGATTTGAATGTCATCTAGTTCCAACTGCCCTGCCATGGCTAAGGATGCCTTCCACTAGACCAGGTTGTTTAGAGCCACATCTAACGTGGCCTTGAACACTTCTGTTCTTGAACATTTTCTGTTCCTCCAGTAGATTATAGACCTGTAAGCATTCCTAAAATCTCTAGATACTTTGTTGCAGTTTTAAAATTGCTGTATGAGAAGGTGATCCCATTATGCTACGCTAGCTACTTCTTGGAAAAAAATATTAAGCCAGTATGACAGAAAACAAAAAACAAAAAACAAAAAACAAAACAAAACAAAAAGAACGAAAAAGAGAAAAAAAAAAGACAAGAAAAAAAGGAAAAAGAATAAGAAATGGGCTTTGTAACAGAAAACAGCTGCAACCACATCAAGGCATTTTTGTCTACCCTACTGGCTTTGCTAAAAATTAAAGCCACAACTTAATATTCAAGGAAGAGATTTCTATGGAATGAAATCTGTTAAATGCTTAGTAATAAACAGTTAAAAACACAAAATGGGATGTTTCGGAAACTGGTTTTGAATGCTAAATAGCCTAGATTGCAGAAGTTCTGCTTCTTCAGTAGAGGCTAGAAAATGAGTCTTATTCTGAAGAATGGATTGTAAATACCAGTTTAGGAATTTGTGTCTTATATTTTCATACACTGTCAGTGTGTTCAGTTAAAGCCAGCTTGCTTTTACCATAAGAACTCCTGAAACTGTGTGAAATCGAGTGCTCTAAAAACAGGGAGCTATCCATTTGTTGAGAAAGATTTTAGAATTGAGAGAAATTTTTTACAGTGGCTCATATATGGAAAAATACTTAGGTTTTTTCTATCAGCAAACACAGTAGATTAGAAGAGCTTGATTTTGAACTAATCTGAAGTTAGAAGAGCTTGCAAAACATCTGTTGACAACCTTGGAGTAGATGGATTTTCAAATTCAAAGTGATTCAAATCAGAGACGTTTCTCATAGTTTAGTATTTAAATGAAAGGGGATTTACATAATGATTTATGCAGCTTTTAAAATTCTTAAACTTCAAAATTACATTCTCTAAGGAACACTGAACTCCCACTGTTTAGTGACTAGTAGGGTATCCAGTTATATAGGCTCTTTACATCAAGTCAGTACCTCTAGATGGAAGCTGGAGTAAAACTGAGTAACAGGACAATGTTGAAACTTAATGAGAGAACAATTTTATTAAACAATATATACAAAAGTCAAATATGCTATACAGTTATAACTGGTGTTTGGACCTTAGGGGAAATGGTACAATATAACATGATGCATAAGTCTTATGTTATATTAGCTCCTAAAATGACAGAAAAAGCCATCATGCTAATAGCAATAAATATTTTAATGAGTTATATTTGATATTTTAATGGTTTAGATTGAATACAATACTGCTTAGGGCCTAAAGGTTACAAATACCATATTTGGTTCAGTTAATGAAAATGGAGCTTCAAAGTCATAATCTTCCTCTGATGTTTATATACTCAGTTGAGAAAAATGATGATGCAGAGTAATTTTCAGTTACTTGAAAAATACTTACTTTTTATTACAATACATGCCTGATAGAAATGTTAGAAACTTAAAGCCTGTGTGACATTTTCAAATTCTGTTTCCTAAAGTTACCTTCTTAAAACTTGGTGAGGACATACGAATTTAGATTTTAGTGTGTGTGGGTGAGAACCTGGTAATATGTAAGCACCTAGAAAATGTTATACAACCTGTAGATCAAAAGCTACCATGAAATTAAGTTAAAAGTGAAAATAAGGATAAAACATACAAATTATAGCAGAAATTCAGAAATAAAGCTCTTTGGGTCTTTAAAAATTATGGAATTATTTCCATAGGCTTCCAAGAAATAATTCCCACTCAGAACCATCCCACTTACAAACCTCTTCATTATATCCTAGTGTAATACCATGTAAACGCTGCAGCTGCGAGCAATGTAGCTTAGTGTCTATGGTGTCAAATGAAAAGTAAATAATTGCAAAAGATCTTTTGGCTTCCTTTTTTCCCCCCTACTTCTCTTACCTCTGGCAACCAGTTGCTTTCTCTTTCTAAAGTTTACAGTGTGTCATAGCTGATGAAACACAGTTTTCCTTTATTTGCACATTCAAACCATGAGCAATTGACTTGATACTTTTGAGAAAGATAAAATTTTAAAAAGTGTTATTCCGCTTTGTAATGACTAAAATAGGCATGTTTATGACAAATTTTTGGAGGCAAAAACTAATTTAATTGTTTTTACCTGCATAACCTATAGGCTACCTTTAAAAAACTGCTGCAATTAACGTCTCATCTCCACAGTTTTCACCTATTTTTCTACTCTGAATAAGATCAAAATTGTAAAAACTCGTGTCTCCTTTTGATTTCTGTTAAAATTTCCCTTTTTCAGAGAAAGAGGGGGAAAAAAATTCAGGGTTTTTATTTTCAATTTCTGAATGAAGTTCATTTTTGTCTTCTAAAATTCTTAGGTTGGTTTATTAGTGGAGATTTTATATTATTCCATGAGGCTGATAATCACTTTGATGTTGAGGTTCTGATGGCTCATAATGTTACAAGTTGGATTTTCTTTTCAGACAGTGATGTTACCAGATGCCCACTAATCTCATCCTCTTTTTGTCTGCTGCTTCTGTTTTCATGCCAAGATACTTCTGTCCTTTCTGCTTTTTGGCTCTTAGCAGTAGCAGCTACCAAAAGTTGACTAGTAGACCTTTTCATTCTGCTCCTACACAAACAGAAGCAGTGGAAAAAGTAAGAGAAGGGAAAATTTAACTAACAGACGGAAAGACAGCAGAAGGAGGGAGAAGCAGAAGCAGATTTTCTCCTATGGCTTAGGAGTCCTGTTCATTCTTGAAGATTTATGCCTTTTCTGAAACACTACAGAAGTTCCCAAGCCCACTAGACGTAAGTACAGAACCACCAGATGGTGAATCATGATTGTAGCACAAGGAGCTCCTAATTTCTGAATCCATTATTCAGCTTTCAGATTTAACACTGTCAAATCATACACATTACTGGCCTCTCCAAAAATACGCTTACTGAGTTGTGAGCATGTTTCTGGTCTACTCCCTTTAATATTCTCTGTCATGACATTCTGAACTAACCCTTCTGAAACAGCCATACAGAGGAAAGATTAACTTTTTTCTTTTACATGCATTAAGCTTTTTCTCTTAACATAGTGTTTGTAAAACAAACAAGCAACCACTAGAAGCAGTAAAATGACATGCTGAACACTTAATTTCTTTGTGAAAGTAGATGTGTGGGTCTCAGTACTGGGTTTGGCTGGGATTTTAATGTTTTTCATAGTAGCCTATAGGGTGCTGTGTTTTGGATTTGTAACCAAACAATGATGATAACTCACCTATGCTTTAGCTATTGCTGAATAGCATTTGCACAGCATCAGGGCCTTCTCTGGTTCTCACTCTGCCCTCCCAGTGAATAGATTGGGGATGTACAGTAGGCTGGGATATGAGACAGATGACCCAAACTAACCAAAGAGCTATTCCATGCCAATGAATATAACCTTGTGCATAGTAATAAAAAGGGAAAAGAGAGGATTCTACAAAGTTAACCATTTTTTGCTCAGAACTGGCTGGGTGTTGGTCTACCCATGGGAGATGCTGAGTGATTGCCTTTGCATTGCTTGTTTTGTTATCTTTCCCTCTCTTTGTTTATTAAACAACTTTTATCTCGATCCACAAGTTTTATTGCTTTTACTCTTCCTTTCCTTTACTCTTTTTGCTCTTCCTTTCCTCTTACCCTTTCCCAGTGGGGTGAGGGGGTGGGGAGCAGGCAAGAAGCTGCATGTTGCTTAGCTGCCTGCTGGGGTTAATGCACAATGGACATATTACATTAATTTAAATCAGTTTACAAGCTACAGACACCAAACTGACTTCTGTGGTGCAAAAGAACTTTGGGCTTTCAACATTCCTGGATATTGTAAAAAACTCTCCCACAATGACATGATGTGTGTGGTTTGTATGCAGAATATTAATAATATTCCACAGTTGCACTGACCAGTACTGTTCATAGACAAGTGCATGATGCTTGGGTGTGATGCAGAAAGGTGAGACCTTGGAGTTGATGGTGCACATTGAGTTGAGTAATGTGGAGATTGAAGGCAAGGATTGCCTTTTCAAAATGGAACAGAGCTGTTTGAGAAACTGTCAGTAAGTTATTAAATCACTAAAACTTACAAAACTACCCTGTGCTGATCTGTCAAAAATCTGAACTTTGTCTCAACAGATCAGTATTCTCTTAAAACGGAGTAGTTTATCAGGAAGAAAGCAGTTACCTTAGAATTGAATGTTGCAGTCTCACACACCAGTGAAAACATCAGCAAATTAGAGCATCAAAGTAAATTATTTCAAGCAAATAAAGTATCATGAGAACTAATGATTGCAGCACTTTCAGACTAGGGAAAAAATTTCCATGTTTATAGATGTGCCAGCTACATGAGTCCTTAAAGATCCTGACTTTGTAGTGCTTGCTCATTTACTGTGTGTCATTTTATGATTATTTACTATAATTAGAAAGAATCCTGACATGTTAGCTTTCTCCCCATGGTAAAATCTGATAAGGGCTTTCAGTGTTAGTCTGTTTTTGTTACTGTGTAGATGTAGAAAGAAAGCCTAAAGATTTGAACTTGAGAACTTGTAGTCACAGCAGGGCTGTCCACAGCGAACTACAAGTTTGCATTCCTACCACATGCAGTAAGGTTTTCTCTATAGACTCCTGTCACGGAGGAATTCAGCAAGGAACAAGAAATCTTCAGTCAGAGGAGGGCCACAAGTGTGTGAAAAGCTAACCACACATAAACAGTAAAGGTCATTAGCAGGCTCCTAAACTCCTGGCTAGGAATTAGTTTTTTGGATCATTAACGGTAAAAAAGCCTAGGAAATGAATAGGACTCAGTGTCCTATTAAAAATTAGCCAGAACAATTAAAAGGTTTCTAGTTTTTAATGGGAACCAGACCTGATACCTCATTTTCCCTTGTCTAGTGGGCTGTTTCTGCATTTTGAATGACATTAATTTTATGTCCTTGTGTTTTTAAAGAAATATCTTGAAGTATTTATTTTGTATAGGAGTTGTAAATTATTTACAACAAGGGCAGTTAAAGCTTGGGAGATACAGAATCCAGTGTCTCCCTAAGACTGTGTTACTGATTCCAAGTGTCATGACTCCGAACTACTACAGTTAGTTGTGACTGGATTGCTTCTGGTGTGTGCAAATATATACTCTGCAGACTCCTAATACAGTTGTTGTATTATGCAATTCCATGAGTTCAAATGCTCATTTGGTTGCAAATGCACAGCCTTTTTTGCTGTGAGATGTCTTTCCCTACGGTGTTTCCCTAAACTCTGTTTCCTGATTTTAACCGCAGCATTTCTGCTTTCATTTCAATGTAAATTCCTGGCTGCTGAGTGGATGACTGATGGCTATTTATCTTCTCCTCCACTGTGTATTTTTCTTGAAGCCTGTAGTCCTCTCTTGAGTTTGGCAAAAGAAAATAACAGTGTGCCTTTAGTATTCTAAAATACAATTTTTGGAGAGGTTTATTACATACTTTCCTTATCTTCACATGCATGTCTTACAAAAAATCCAAAGGGAGAAAGAGAGAAAGAGTGAAAGAAAAAAGAAGGAACAAAGAAATGTTTTACACTGTCTGCTTTGGCTGCAGGCCTGCCACTCTGGAGAAAAACAAGCCCACTAGTTCCCAAACTTTTTAACTCTGTAGTTGTTACACTCATTTCCTTCCCCATATGTCTTAGACACTAAATCTTCCCACTTACCTCTCTGGTAATAATCAAGGTAATCTATGAATACAAGCCATATGATTTTCCTGAAAGATAAAAAAAAAAGAAGAAGATAAAATTTTGGATGAAGGAAAATGGATTGTAGATAAATGGGGTGGGGATGGGGGAAATAAAAGGACCAAAGAATGGCAGGACAAGATAATCTTCCTCACAGTGTTAATCTTGTACTGATCATTCATTGGCTCCATATACATAATTCCTTTCTGCAGTGAGTGAATTGCCCTGTCATTAACATAAAACTAGCTCCAAATGATCTTGGCCAAGAGCTTTGACATATATTAGTATAGAACCACACACTGAAAACCATGTGGGAACCCATGTGGATTTCCAGATGTCAGAATCGTCTGTGTTACAAATATAGTTATGTGTACGTAGCATAATCTGCTCTGTGGATATACTCTCGATGCAGCTGTGCTTCCAGTAGTGGTCTCTTATGTTAGGCTCTTCCTGTGTGAATGCATTGTATTTCTTACAGCGAGTCCATTCTGATAATCACTACTTGGAAACAAATATTGTCCTGCGAGTTAAAATACATTTTCAAGAAATGGAAGAACTTCAGCATGGGCTAGTAGATTAGATTAAAAGTGAAAATTTGAAAAATTTAATGTTTCATGTTTGGCTCATCATAGTGTTTTGCTGCTAATTGTTTTTCCCTGTCTGAGTTATTTTTCATCAGTGAGTACTTTCTGCACTAGGATTAAAATTTAGAAGTCTGAGTAAAGTTTGTAGATGTCATAATATTTTGCATGTTATCTATGTAAGTGCTTAACCTTGTGGTTTGATTTCAGTTATATCATCACAAATACATTGATTGATAACAAGATTAGTTGCATCTCAGTATAATTACCTGAGTCTGTATTCATCTAAATAAAGATCTCTATCCATAATGGTAGTCTGTCGATGCTCTTTTTCTTCCCCCCTCCTTTTTGTTTTCATATTTAAAAGCCCTTAACATCTTGATTTCTTTAATGCAGTTGCCTTCTGTTTTATGTGTAAGGAAACTTGGAGTATCTTTGGGAAGGAAATTGATATCTGCTGGAAAAGACTACTGGGTTAAGTGACTCTATAGAGCTGAGTTTATGCACATCAGTTAATGCCTGAACTGTACAGTATTCAGTCTGTAGCAGTGATTATTAGCTATTATTAATGTTTGAATATATAAGTACAGAATGGTGACTGAAGGTAACTTAAGATGTCATTCTTGTTCACTTTGTAGTGTCATTTTGTAATTTTTAATAGCCACAAGTTTTTCAAAGAAATACTCTTTCCTTCCTGACTGAAAACTGTCCCCATTGATGAATAGGAATAATCAGTTTTCAGGTGTAATCCATACACCCTGTGGTACTTTGGCTGTAGCCAAGTCATGTCATATATATCAAACAGGATAATATGACTCCGACAGTTGGATCAGAGATCCTTAGGGGAAAAAATATCAGCTTATCATTTGATACTGATCTCTCCTCTGAAATGACAATAGCCCCATCCTCCAGCACAGTGTAAAGTAAATTATCTGTAGAAGTCATTACACAATGAATAAAATTTTTGTTTTACATAAATCACTGTAGCCTAGGAGTTCATTAGTGTGTCAGCTGATCCTTTATGTCTTGAAGGTTGGGTAAAACTGAGATTTTGATTGTTGAAAGCATTTTTTTCTATTAAATATTGCATAGTGTTTCCAACATTTTTAATATATATTACGATATCTTCTATAGCTCCTATTTCATGGGCAAATGTATTATACGTATCTAAAATAGTCTTGTACTTATCATTATAATCTTTAAATTGTCAGGGAATATTGTGCTTCTCTGTTTTTACGAGCATTAAACTTTGTAAAAGCTGGCAGTAACTCCCTATTGCTAACCTCTTTCAGCAAAATATCCTTTGCTATTCTTCACCATAACCAGCTAATACCAGTCATTATCTTTAATAACAAATTTTAAGAAATTTCCAGTAAAGGAGACCTGTGTGATAAAAATCATGGGAGTGTGCCACTCTCTGAATAAGAAATTAACTGAAAAGATACATCTTTGAACTATGCAAGCAGTGACAGCTTGAAGGAAACACTAAAACTGTCCTAAAAAAGATGGAGCTTTCTTCTGTCACATGCCATGGGTCATGCTTGCCATGGTAGGTAACTGATGTGCTTTGTGGCACATGGTTGAGAAGTGCCACTATGTGGCATTTCTACCGTGGGAGGCTGGGAATATTTCAGTCAGTATGTGACAATCTTTGTGGGCTGGTGCTGTCCAAAAACCATGTCTGACCCCAGCTGCATTGCCCCAACAGTCTTTTAGCAATGTGCTATTTTGCTTTCAATAACTAAAATCTTAAAGAGAGAGAGAGAGAGTGTGTGTGTGTGTGCGTGTGCATTTGTATGTATTCACAACAAACCAGGATATATGAAAAAGTACACGCTCTGGTAATTACAAAACAGTCAGAGCTCATGGAAGACTATGCAAAATCAAAGGCCTCCCAGTGCCTTGTGGACATCAGACTTCTTTCCTAACTTTCATCACAGAATCTATCTAGAACCTAGTGAGGATGCTGCATAAAATTTGTAATTATGGAAATGTATATTTAAATTCAGTTTGGATTGAAAAACATTGATATTTGTTTAAGGATTCTGACAGTGTATCTCTCAAGCTGTTTTATAGAGCTGCTTTTCATTAATTATAATTTGACAGAAATTCTCGCCTTTTTTTTTTCAGACTGAAGAACAAACAACCCTCTCTGAAGAGCAGCTTAAGACCCTTCTGGAAGAATGTATGCAGCCTCAGAGAACAATAAGTAACGTTACCATGCCACACTCTCAGGAATCTCTTTCTTTTGGATTAAGTCCCCCTTGTTACACAAGTCAAGACTCCACTCTTCACTCCACATCTAGTCTTTCCAAAATGTTAGTTGAAGACCATATTGTAGGGATGTTAATGGCTCAGGAAAAGGCTGAACTCAAAGACAAAAGCTTATGTGTTAATTCAGAGAGCAAAATCCCTGGCTACTATATCAGCAAAGCATTGGCTGGTAGTCACTTATCAAAGGATTCACTGGCCCAAACAGAGGAACCTGATGACCTAGAAGTTTTACAGAAGATGGGAGATAAGAGTATTACTGAAGGTTACTTTATGTCAAGAGCACTCAACACAAAAAGATTGAAGAAACCTTCTTTCTTGGGTGAACCATTATATTGCATCAGCATGAACAATGAGCCATCCACAGAGGCTGACATTCTCAGCATACCACTGCAAACCAAAGGAGGTGAGACTCTTAACAAGCCTTTAGAATAGGCTTTTGATTATAATGAAAAAACCTAAGCAGGTTCTCACCAAAGGTATGCACCAATACACACTGATTATTATGGTGGGGTAAGAATGTTCTTTTAGAAAACATAAAACTGTGCCAAAAATAATACACACAAAGTAACAGCATGTTTATTAAAATTCTTACTCTGAAATAATTGACTAGGAGTTTTATGAAATATATCACTGATGTTGATTAATTCTGTCAACTGGAAAACAGAGTTGAAAACACATATGGATTATCTTTTGGTAGTACAAAGTCATGTTCACTGTTCTGTGGAGAGCAAATATTCTCCCAGTAGCTGGTACAAAAATTCACATGAAAATCCAAGTGTTTCATGAAAGTTTTTAATCAGGTGAAGTCGGTAGTATAGAAACAAACATGATCTAGCTATATTAAAGAAAATAAACTGCTTTTAGGGAGTTCAAATTTACCTACATAAGATACCAAAATTAATAATACTGAACAATTTCTATAAATTACTTCTGGTTTGGTAAAAGAAGGAATAGACTTTAACCATCAAAAAATTAAATTTTCTCTCTGTCTGGTTTTATAAAAAGATTGTGGAAATGTCTCTTGTTTTTATTTTCTTTACTTATATGTAATTACATAGTGATACTGTAATTTAAATCTGTATTTAGATTTTTAGCCTAAGACTAGTTCTCTTCCTGGAAAGCCAGCTTTTCAAATAAGACAGATTTTAGGCAGGTAAACCTTTAATTTTTTTCATAAAAGTTGTGACAGCATGAAGTTTGTGATTACAGTGCTACAATCTAATCTTACTAAAAATCAATGCATGAGGCTGGGTTTGTCAAGATTGTTTGTCAAGATTGATCTTTGTTATACTGGTAATCTGTTCTGGGTTTAGAGAAACATTTTTTCACATCAGTAATTCAGAGGAGCATTCTAATATCCCTCTGCTATGTTATAATTTTGTAATTATGATCGCAAAACTGTCTTTGATTGTTTGTACTTAATCTTTCTACAGTGAAGTGAATGTTAATATTTTTTCAAAGCGATTCTACCTGTCAGAAAGCAGGAAGTCATGTTACTGCTGTTTTTACACTGCCAGACAAAGTTGATATCCATACTTACTGCACTGTTTGCCTCTTACGAGATTTAGGTCATAGCTTCTACATGAAGAAAATAGAAATAGTACCTGTAGAAAAAGTGGGGTGGTTTTGGTGCTTTTTTTTAACTGCAGGGTACTTACCAGCTACCTTTACAAGCTGGCTTTGCTCTTCATGTAGATGGCAGGCATCAGAAGAGCAGAGCAAGGGGAGAGAGTGGTCTGCCCAGAGGAGAGCAGGGTAGCAGTGATGGTCATAGGGAACACCACAGAGAACCACCTCTGCCAGGGGCAACCTGATCTCATGCAGGAGTAACATGATTGCATACCACGCCACCAGGCTTCTTTGGCAACCAAAAGTGAGCAAAAACTCAGTAACTTGCTGCCTTCACTTGAGTTAAAGTTCTCCTTTAGTCCGAACAGATGTAGCAGGGTCAGAGCCAAGTGTGACTCAGCCCCAACTACCACCTCCCATTATGAGCGTGTTTTAAGATGGAATGTGTTAAATCAAGGAAAGCATCGTGCACTGTGATCACTGGGTAGTAAAGTGAGCAGGTAACTGTAGATGTAGTCACCATGAGGTAGTTTTATTGCACAAGAGAGGAAGGAGATTTTCACTATTAAGAAATTTCTGTATGGCACATCTCATTGTAAAAGTCTATAAGGTCAATCTGTTAACATTTATCACATAATAATTTAAATATCTTTGAGTCAAAATCATGTGTGTCAGAGTAATGTAATGGGGTAATTCAATTATCTGTTTTCAGTAGTGACTGAGTAATGTTTAATCACATAGAACTCAAATCTGTGTGGTTAATAAGCATCTTGTTTTTGTGATCTTTTTACTTACGAATTCTTTTTTTTGAGGGGGGGAAGTAGTCTGAATTTTCAGTTCCTGATTTTTTTTTTCATTTTTTACTAAGAAGCTAATTAATTTGTTTCCCACAAAGGTGGCTCAGTTCTGTCTGAAGCAATTAGTCCTGGACATAGGCCAAAGGGTGTGTTATTTATCAAATTTGTAAACTTGCTTAATGTATTCTGTAGATAATTTGCTTGTTAGTTCAGACCTGATTAAATGTGCTAATTGTACAGAGAAATGGAGATCCCAGTGCAATCCAGTTTAAGGCAAATACATCTGCAGATGAATGTATGAGAAGTGTCAGGTGTTGTTTTCATTTTTAAGAGATATTTACATAGTTGAGTTTTGTTATGGTTTTAATTCTGAAGGCCATTTAAACATGTATGCATACTCTTCTGTAAGTAGTTTGATTTTCTTGCCCACTTAGATATGGTTTAAATTTTGTGTAGTGCTGGTTAAGCAAATACAATTGTGTGAAACTGGTTTAGCACAATCTCAGTTTTGCATTCCTTGTGGTACTGTAGTCTGTCACATAGATTTACTGTAATACATTCAATTCTGTATATTCTAAGAAAAGCATAATTATTAACATAATGCATATATGTGGATATATGAAGGAAACTCTCATGTACCTTCAAGGATAAGTAATGCCTGTTTCTTGAAAGAAGCACTAATCTATATCCAGCTCATATGTATGTAAACATAGATGATGTTCACTGAGAATCCAGACTTACCCACATGCACATATGAAAAGGCTGTTAATTTCTCATCGTTTTATGAGCCAATAAAGAATTATTTCCAGCTCTGCTTTGGGGGGCTGTATTAAGTTTTAAGTAGAAATCGTATCACAAACCGTTGCTACGTTTTCTTCTTGCAAATAATGTTGTGCTTGCAGCAGTTCAGCACCTTTTTCTATTCTTTTTTTCAGATCATATGAACAGTGAAATTTGAGGGGAGAGTGACTATATGCTTCTCAGCACAACTGTTTTTCTGAAAGTGTAGCTAAACCTCTATCAGTGATATTACGCTGATACAGGATCATATCAAGCAACCTGAAGGGAATAAATTGTCATAATTGAAAATGTTCCATGAGTTGATTTTTTCTTTAGACATAATTATTATTGTCATTATCATATATTGTTGAAGTTTGATTTCAAAATAAACTCTTGCATTTCATTAAATTTCCTGGGGGTGTTCTGCCTAATAAAGAAATGTATGCAGATATTGTGTAGCTGTGTGTCTGATAAGACCTGCATGTCTCTGTTTGTGAAAAAACAAAAAAACAAAAGAACAACCAAACTTGAAAAGTTTAGTATTTACTGATGGGGCTTGATTAGAGAGGGTGTGAAATATATATAATAATTTTCTTCACACACACACAGAGTCTAGTGTTTTCATAAAGTTAGCGAAAACGTGTCTTCTGTTATCTCACTGCAGTTTGCTGAAGCTTTCAGCCTGTCTGACTCAGAGTCCTGACTCAGTGAAGCATCCAAATACTCAGTTTTTTTCCCCGGGGCTGTCTGTTGGCTGGACCCCTCGTTTGGTTGAAGGCTCGACTTGCACAAGTCCTCTGCTGGATCAGAACATCAGCACTAGTCTGCTCAGGTCTGCCTGATTCTTGTCTGGGAAAAGGGCAACCATGCAGCAAACATTCATATCTTCTGGTTAAGAAATGTAATTAAATGAGGAAGGATCACAGCCCCTGGTGAAGACTTGGTGGGAGTAGAAGTGGAGGCATTCAGAAGTTTTCCCTAAGCAGCAGCTACTGGATTGTGAAACCTTATTGTAATGGGGGTGAAGGTAATGCAGCTGGTTTGGGTTTGAGAGAATAGTAATAATTCATTACAAGTTTTTGATTGTCTAGCTAGTATTCTTTCCTGACTTTCTCCTTATTTACTCAGCTGATGGTCAGTTTTCCATTTCATGTGCTGCAATGTCAGAATAAGAAGACATTATTAAAAAAATATGGTTTTTTTAAAACGTTTTTTTAAGATACTCTAGCAAAGCTGATTTAACAGATTTATTCCATTGTCAAGCTCTCATATGACTTGACCAAAAAGGACAAATTATTTGTCAGATCCTATACCCATAGTCATTTAACATTCACCAAGAAAAGATGTATGAATAGAATATTAACTATACATGGGCTGTTATCGTACAGGGTTTACTTGAGCTAATATGAATGCTTAAATTAATGCACATATTGGCCTAGATTTTAATCTTGTTTACAGAGTTACCTGTAGAAGTGGATGCACACTCCTGGGGAAGTTGTAATTCTGTGGGTATAAAAGAGATCAGAATCTAATCTACTTGCTTTTAGTTGAAAACCTGAATGGGACATTATATTTGAAATAAGCTATTGCTATTTCTCTTTTTACTTTCTGATATTTTTACTTGTTCTTCAATAACAATAACAAACCTTTCGATAGTGGATGTTGTGCATAGGATTGCTGTAAGCACATTTCATGGAACTTTCCAGATCTCACCTAGATGTATTTCTTATCTTAAAAATATTAAGCTTGTGTCATAATTTTGTTAGCATAAATATAATTAAAGTAATACCAACAAGTGTTTTCAAGAGTATTTTCTGTGCCTGTATGATATTCATCCAGGACTGCTGGCTGTAATCTTGCCACAGTCCAGTTATTTTCACATGGAACTTGTGTTTTATAGAGATCTTCTCAAAAACAGTGTTCCAAGTGCTTGGGCAGTTTTTGAAGTAATCTAAATTGTGTTTAAATATTGTATGTATAATACCTAGAGAACTTAAAGAAAAATACTAAATAATTCTTAATTTTCCTGGTTTATTTTCTTATCTTGAATCTCTTGCTGCTATAAAAAAACTTTTCCTACCACCCTCAAGGAAGGGTTGCTGTTGCTAACAAAGACGTACAACATTCCTGAAGCCATACAACTTTTTATTCACATCTGGCATTTCAGGGAGAAGCAGGTAAATTTGAATGGCTATTGACTTGAAGTGTATATTCCAACAGGAGGTCTGTAACTTAAGTTTTAGCCTTGGGAAGTGCTGAGCACCCTGCACCAGTTGTAGTCACTGCAAACCACAAGGACGTAGCACTCATGGCTTGCTATTCCAGAGGTGTGTTGGGTCAGTACCCAAAGCTCAGAGACTGTAAAAAATTAGTGGCCTAATATTTATCTGTGCTTGGTTTCTACTGCATTATATTAAACAACAGGTGTTTGGGAATATTTTATTTCTTGCTTGATGTTGCAGGTGAGATATCAATTCAAGCCCTCCTTTCTTCTTGTATTTACAGTTTTAAGTAAAACTGTAGGAAATAAAATTATTTGGAAAAATACGGCACTGGTAAGAGGTAGACAATAACAGAGATACTATATAAAATATAGTGACAAGGTCTTTTGCTGCAACATCACCAATACCAGAGTAAAAAGAAAGTTGAGCCCAGGAGGATTCATGGGTTTTTCTTTGTTTTTCCAGTGACTCTGTGTTGTGACCTGCAATAACCCCTCCATCGGGGCCTGCCACTTGAATTCCAGCTGCACTGGAATGTGGCAGCTTCTCCTCAGGGAGTGATGCAGCAGTGATGATTAAGATATTTAAATGAATTTTCTTTTGCAGCCTAACTTGGGATTTGGAAACAGGTTTTCTGAAAGATATACCTTCATTCAGCATAAGTTGTATTTGTCAAAAGCTTCTTTACTGTCCTTTCTAGCTCCTTTAATCCAAAACATAGCAAAACACAAGAGACTGATTTTTAAAGTTATCCTTCTGACTTTTGGGCTTTGAAGTGTTTGAGGAACAAGAAGTTTCATGTGTGCATGTAAATTTATGCTGTTTGTTCTCCTTACCTTTTTTCACACAATGATTTTACAGCATAGATGGATGCTTTGTTCCAAAAATTTAGTATTGGTGAAAGCAACATAGCCATGAGGAAAAGATTCTGGCGTGCTTGCATATAATTGCTGAGCAATATATGACCAAACCATTCTGTCTTTTTCCCTGAGACCTCTCAGTGGTACACATACAGTGCTGGTGGTCGTAGTGGCCGGTGCTCAGCTGTTGATACTGATTTTTTCCAGTGGGTATGTTTCGATGCTGCCACGGTTTGCCCTTTTAAAAGACAAACTGCATATTGTTTGCTTCTGAAAGTGGAAAATTAAGGTGATTCAATCATTTTCATAAACATTATGTGTGTGCATATATATGTATATATAAATTGTGTATTCACTGAATATATAATATAGAAAATATAGTATACATTTGAGGGGATATTATAAAGGACGACAACATTGATTTCAGTATAATGTACCAGTGTGAAAAGTTCACTCCAGCTTTACTTTTATTGTGCAGACTTAGAGTGGTTGAAGGACTTTAATTTCAAAGAGAAGTGACAAACTAAATATCCTGATGAAAAAAAAAAAGTAAAAAAGTTTCTTGAATCTAGACAACAATAAAATGAGTGAAATCATTCTTGTGCGTTCAGAATTCAAGTTTAAATTAAAGTAGTTCTACCAAGGGGTGAAAAAACTTTCAGTTTCATCATTAAAAAAAAAAAAAAGGAAAACTGCCCACAAAAGTTCTCAGCCTAATGCCTTTTACCAAGAGAGACGTGGGCTGGTATCTGCTTCGTAGATCTGTGGTGCATGCTTTCCTTCTCACTTCCCGAGCAGAACTCCTGCAGAGCCAGTGGGCATGCTGAGCGCTGAGTGAAAACAGGCTGTGCAAAAATTATCTGCTGCATAGATCAGAGAGGAAAGGGCTGCTTAAACAGGTCGTCAGAGTAACAACAACTAGTCTAGAAATGTAAAAAGGTATGCCAGTAAATTCATGTGCTGGAAAGGGTACCTTTTTACCTCCATGTCAGGGACAGATAAGTGAGAGGCAGTTGTTTGCAGCTCAATTTCTGTGATTTCAGTAACTACAAGAATTTTTATATTTTATTAAAACCCCCTACTTGCTAGATAAAATTTCAGCAAATATGAGAATGCTTCTTTTTGTTATGCTTCTTAAAAGGCTTTCTAAGTACAGCTTTGAAAAAGATCCCCCCTCTCTTGCTTTTTACATGCAAAATTTGCCAGACAGGACTCTTCCAAGAGTGTTTCCTCCCCCACTTACGAAGAGCGAGCCTCACCTCTAGGAATCTCACAGTGTGAAGGACAGACACAGAAGACAAGGTGGTCTGGCAGATCCTCAGGAAGCTGACAAGTTAGGAGGGTTTATGAAAGCTAGGAATAATAATAACTGTTTTTTTCTTTTATTTAATTTAATTTTCAACAGATGCACTTATTGAGAAATAATTGCTCCTTTATTTGTAGTGAGATTTAAAGGTCAGAAAAACTGTTTCCTTTTCAAATAGAATAGAGGCACTTGAATACTACTAATGCCATAACCTACATTTATCCAATTATACGTTTCATTGAGGGGTTGGCTAGAATCCAAATGCAGTAGTTAGAATAAAAGGCTCCCTGTCATTTATGTCTATGTGAAATAGTTCACTGTTTGCAATTGAATCTGCAATACCTTATCCCTTATGTTAAAAAAAAAAACCCCAGTAAACTGGAATATTCTGGAGTATGTAGTAACTTGTAGAGTGCTGAAGTGCATGAACAATTTTGTGTTATAGGCAGGTATTCTGTATTTAGAACTCTTTTTTTCCCTTAAAAATCTGCTGTTTTCTTGTGGAAATACTGATCTGTGCCATTGTTTTCTTATTGTTTGCTTTGTGTATTTGGTATGCATAGTTTTGGTGGGAAGGGCATTGCCAGAGGCATTCTACCCTAATTTTACAATAACACTAAAATGGTCTCTCCATATGCATTTTGTAAGCAGAGTCATGAAGGGAGATGGACAGAGTCTAAGCAGCACTCAGTTTAGCCTTGTATGTTTTGCCTAGGCTAGCAGTTCTTGACTTTGAAAGCAGTTGAAAAATGAAAGACAAATGATGTCTGGGTTTCCTGGGATTTGTGTAAATTTGAAAATCCAAATTTCTCTATGATACTTGTCTAATTTTATGGATTTCTTGTGGAAGATTTTATCTTTAAGACTTCTGCTTGCCAAACATTTTTTTTAATGAGTTCTCTTCCTCTTGTCATAACTCTGCTTCATACAGATAAATATCCATACCACTTTGTGCACCTGTGTTTTCTCTTTTGAAAAGATGAGAAATAAGAACTAGAACTTCCCTTGTGGATACTCTAAGATGCTTACTTCTGCAATCTCAACAATCCTTTCAAAATGAATTTATGTTGAAAATGTACCAGTTACTGTGGACTTCCCTGCAAAAATCATGCCAATATCAGTAAAAAATGCACTATTGTCATTAGGATGCAGATCTTTCTACACTTATCTCAGCCTTTATCTCCATAGCTTATGAATACCTACAGGATAAACTGCTACACCTGTTGAATATAGGTTTGATGCAGATGACCACTTTAAAACTTAAGGTGCTGCATTTGCATGGGGTCTGAGAAGAGTGTGTAGTGGAAGGAAAACATTGTGTTCTCTACAGTAGCATGAAATTAAAAGATTACTTATGCAAAAATAGTTGGCCAATACCAAGTAACACTAGAAGTGACATGCATTGGTTAGTACACTTATGTGTTCCACTGATGAGTCTTCAGATAGTTTGGAACAGCAAATTTCCATAGGCTTCTCTGCCCTGTGAAGTGTGGCCATCTTCCATGTTCTTGCTGTTTAGTTTCTCTTTAGTAGTCCTTTCTTTGGACAAGTAAAGGCCTAACTTACCTCAACTATAGCTTCTTGTGTCCTACTGTAGGCACACCCACCAAGCAAACAGTGGGTGGACTTAGTTAAGCTATGGGTTAACACAAAGCATATGGCTTGCCTTTTTTATTCTAATGACAAGAAAAGCTACATAAATGCATGCAATAAATTAGCGTGAAAGTTTGGCATGGCTCAGACAAGATCATTGGAATGGGCTTCCAAGGCTATCTTCCCCAGCAGCAGTTCTGTTTTGAACTTTTGGTTAGACCTACATATATCCATGTATAGATATGTTCAGATATAAATATATATTCAGAAAACTGGTTGGCTTTAAGGTATCTCCTTTTTCCTGCAAGTAAATGAAGAGATGTTTCCAGTTTGGAACTTTGTTTTTTGTAGTTCTCAGTCTTCTTGGTGTCCTTGGGAGGCAAGATGAGAGTTAGAGACCAAAACTGCAGGACATATGATACTGCAGGCCCAGATAAGATCAGATGGGTTACACTGACAGTGCACTCCCACTACGCCATTTAATTCCAGAGAATTCAAGCAGACAATCCTGTAACTGATGAGGGCAGAAATTCCTGGCCTCTCATAACAGGCCAGGAGTTGTTTCTTTGCTCTCCTTATTCTCAGTGGGAAAAAATTAAATATACAGGACTGCCCTCAAAGGTGTAGTGACAGAACAGGACTCTCATCCTCAGGGAAAAGAGATGTAAAGATTAATTTTCTATAGCTGCAGGACCCCCTAACTACACTTCTCATGTGGGTATCTAGCACCTACCTTTGCTAAGGGGTGCACAGGACAAGCTGCTGCTGCAAGTAAAGATCAAGGAACCAGTCTTAACTGTTCTTAGTTTTAGCAGCATGTTCTAGAGGTTGATTAAATGCCCTGGCAGGAGCTCTTTGATCACACTAGCAGTTTCAATCTTGAGAGTCTAATGTACCCGCCCCTGCAAAGAGACAGCATTCTGCCCCTTTTCATGTGAAAGGGGGCAGGCCTGGCTGGGGATGATTGCAGTCTCTCAAAGACTGTTTTGCCTTGTGGCTGCATCAAGGGCAGCATGGCTTAGAAGTCTTCATGTGAAGCCTTCAGAATCAAACATGCCACCTGCCCATGCTGTGTAACTGCAGCAGTGCCTGCAGGTACATGGACCAGTGGACCAGCAGTTACATGTAGGGTAACAGCTCAGGTGCATCCCCTCAGTGTAGTTGTAATGTAAAAAGAGAAAATCTTGCATTGAAGCCAAATTTGACACAAACAACACATAAGTGATCCACAGATATATTACAAAACATTAATAAAACCAGAGCACAAAGGTATAAATATAAATGTCCTTGGTGGTTTATTGTTCTTCATATGTAAGAAGCTTTATTGTACAACTTACACAACTTTAGAATGGAAAAATGGTTAAAAATGTTTACAAAAAGAGCATGTTCTTAGAAAATTATGCTAGCAAAAACATCGGGAGGAGGGAAGCAAAAAAATCTTCAGTGTGCAAACTTTTTATAAAAATAGAAATACTAACTCTACAGGTAGCATTTCATGATAAATTATTTAAATAGCCTATCTACACAATTATGTGATTAACTATTACAATGGCAATGAGAAAAATAATTTATAAAAATACAAGCAATGGTATACAAAATGACAGGAAAAAATATAATACAACATTAGAAATTGTATTTGTCTTTTTTTTTCCAATGCCATTTCCTTACTGGGAATACATTTTCTGCAAAGAAATTGTGACTATGTACAGCATTAACTTTTTAGTACTACAGTAGCTTTAAAGTTTGTTAGACATTTGAACTCTGCTTACTCCAAAGGTTTTTCTCAGTCACACAACAATGAGGTAATATTTGTACGTAAAACTTTCACCATGTTCATTTCTTTTCATTTTTTGAAAAGACAAGGAAATATTATAGGTATAAGGATGCTGCCCCTTCCGCTGGGGAAAACAGTCTTTCAATGTACATCAAGGCCTCTCCCTCTTTTGCAAGGAGCTCCTGAAATTGTCTAGTCTGTGATGAACTCCTTCTTTATAGCTGCACATCAGGAGTTAGAACACTTAGCACGCAGTGGCCCAAAGAGCCCCTTAAATGGTTATTGAGGGCTGTCCTTGTGCCTCTCGCTGCAGTCTCCTCAGGGCAGCTATCCTGGCTCCGGGTTAGGCCCACTGACCAGTGGCAAAGCATCACAGACATTTCCCAGCACTAGAGAACACTAAGATGGAGAATGGCATTCCCTCACCTCTAGTGCTATGGATGGGACAGAAACTGCTACCATCTAAAGGGACTTGAATTTTAGCACTGCAGAACAGTTGCCTCCCAGGCTACCAACTGCGCCTTGCACAAAGAAAGGAAAAGCCAACATTGAGCTCAGACTGAGAAAAACAAACATCCCATTGCCCACACCCTCACTTTTCCTTGCGCCTCAAAGCCGTTATGGGAAAATTGCTCTTTGTAACAAATATATCACCACTATCTGCTCCAGACAAGATTTTTTTTCTCAACTAAACCCTCTCTAGCTTCAGTATAGAACAGAGATAATAAATAATCTGTATTTACAATCTTACAGTCATGAAGACTTGTAACAATGATCAGGTGGATAGTCTTGACGCATTTTTTGTTCTGTTAATCAATAATCCCTCAGTCATTATAACATCAAGAATACGCAAAAATAAATATTTTACAATTTTATCTACAGGCCCCTTTTCCTCCCCTCTAAAGAAGCGAGGGGTTTAAAACATCTATGGCATGTAGAAGAGGAATGTTTTAATTACATCATTTTTGTGCCTCTTTAACCATAAAAAGTGAAGCATGTGCTGGTCTCCTGAAGGACCAGCTGCGATGGTGGTGCTTTCTGGCACCATATCTGAAAGAACACATTTGAAGGTAAGCAAGACCTGCATCTAAATCAGGAAAAAATTAAATCTAATCATAAATCCCAGTTCTCCCAAAGCTGGTGTGATCCAGTGTACCAGTTTTTATCCTCTTTCCCCTCTCCCATGACAGAAATCAGTTTTAGGATATCTGTTTTGTCCTGTGTACAGCAGCTGATCTAACTCACCACAAATAGAGTAAGGTTATGTTTTCATCTGAAAGGTATGACATAGAAAACAATTTCTCCACGTTAAATGGATGTAAACCAAAGTAGCACAGCCTTCCTTAAAAAAAACTCTCTACCCCATTAAGAAAAAAGAAAGACCTAGAGTTTCCCCTCCCACCCAACCCCCTTTTCCCCACACAATGAAAGGTCTTCAGTTTAAGTAGTCCACAGCACATCCAAAGATGTTCTTTTTACAAAATGCTACTCCATGGGACCTCCAGTTAGAGAGGCAGTGACACTGCACTGTGATAAACAGCAAACAAATATCTTTCCTACTGAAAGAAGAGTGCTTGTTCAGTGACGACAATTCTCATTTGCAAGACACATTTGTTTCCTTCCACTTCAGCAGAGGTCAGATACCAAGTATGTTCTCACTTTCATTCTCTCAAAAGCATTCTCTTGAGGCAGGTCATGTGTTTTGAGTCCACACTTACGCAGAAAGAAGAAAGGAAGGAATAATATAATGGTCCCAGGATTTGTAAGGCTAAACGTTTCAAAAGGTGCAATTACCAGCATTTTTAAATAGTCTCTGAATCCAACAACCTTGTGATTATGGATCTGTGGAAAAAGAAAAGATATATTTAAATATATCTGTGTATTATGCATGATTATATCCAAATCATTAATGCCTAGAGACATTTGTAAAGAAAATTCAAAGTGTACTTTCAATTAGGTAATTCCTTGAGCTAGACTTCAGAATCTAATCTATGTAACCATTACATAACAGAGTCACAATTTCAGAAGACTAGGACAGCTGAAACCAGTAGTATGCACTTGCCTCCACTGACCTTCAAGACTGCAATATATGGACAACTTTCTACTTTGCTTACTTTTAAGCAAATCAGTTTTTTACTTGCTAAAGTCAGTATTTTGCATTTCTACCTTAGATTTTGTCAGATGTGTTCATTCATTCTAGTCAGCACTATAAAGGAGATTCAAGATGTATTTCATTTCTGGAATCAACATGGATTTCTGATACTTTGAAATAACACAATAGAAATATACTTAGATTTTATATATTTAAATTTTTGACTGGGAAGAGTTTATTGAGAAGGTGTCATGTTTCTGCCTGCAGAACTTGTTTGAGATTGAACCATGAAAGATCACAGCTGAACTTTCCCTCTTGGCTCTTATGTCTTGAGCTTTCTTGAACCAGTTCACTTATATAGGATCTCTTAAATGCAGTATCATCCTTACCTCTGCATTCATATTTAAGGTCTGAGAAGAACACCATTTCTTGAGAGAAGACAAATAATCCTAGCCGACCGCCAGCATAGGTTTTATCGTAGATTGGTCCCGAGTCTGCCATGATTTTCTTCCCTTCATACATTACAACCCTACAAAGAGACAATAGCTCAGCCATCTTTGATAACGTCCTGTGAGGTTCATCTTCACAGACATCCACTTTCCCTGTGATATTTACTTCAGCTAAAAGGATGATGCTCACCTGATGTAGCCAGTCTTTGGTCTATGGCTAAGTCGCCATCTGTATGCAGTGAAGTCTTTCCAGCCTATGTGACGAGGATCGTGCCACAAAGTTCTCACCTAAATAATAATATTTTTTTATTAACCAAAGGCCAGAGATAACACAGCAGTTATTTTGACATGAAGGTGCCTTACTATTAAAGGCTGCAAGTAAGTAATTAGGCTCTGTAATAGGGTCTTTTGAAATCAACTGCATTTAAATTTACTTATTTTAAATATGTAAATTGGAAGCTACAGCACAATTACAGAAACAATTGATTCACTGATGCTGGAAAGCCTGTCTGCAGCAAGCAATCCTGTTCATTGCATATAATATTTTGCATGATTATGAAAAATTACAAAGTTATTGGTCTTTGCCAAGAAGCCTATGTGATCAGCATGTGTGAGCCCCCTCTAAGTGTCTTAACTTGCTGGAAGAACAGCCTGCCTTACTCAGAAAAGTGTGTTATTACACTGGAGTACTCATGTTATCATGTTAAGAGTACTTCAGCACTTAGTAAGCGCCACTCTTACCTGGCCAGGAGTGTTTCCTGTGTGCCACAGAGCATTACGAAGGTGTTCTCCTGGTCCAGTGGTGGAATTCACAACTTTGATGGAGAGACCTGAATATCCTTGAGCTTTGGTTGGTGTGGAGTCCCAGTAAGACTGGGTGATCTGCTTCCACATGACAACATAGAAACGACTGCTAGATTGGTAGCCAAATACAAAGCCAGCATAATCATCATCCCTTTCTGTATTGATAAAGAAGGTACCGCTGAAGTCCACGGCATTGAATTCATCAAAACCTATGGGGACATTAAAGGATAGTTTTAGGTGCTACTTTTTTGCAATTCCTAAACAACCCCTTAATAGTTTCTCAGGTTCTCTTCCTCTCCCCCACCCCAACTAAAAAAGAAACAACAAAGCAACGCACCACCCTCCCTCCCAACAAACAAAAAACTCAAACAACCCCCAACAACCATGCCTGTTAAATTCTCCCCCTTACCGACTGCAAGGCCAGGGTCACAGTTGACAGTCTGGACCAGTTCTTTACCCTGGTGACGAACAACCCAGTTTGGATCATTTTGGGATGTTCCTTTGGGATCCAGGGGAATCATCTGAAATCTTCGGAAATCAGTCTCACTAATTTCCACATTTTCAGGGCAGATATCATCAATGTCTGGGACGCTGTCTTGGTCAAAGTCATCTTTGCAAGCATCTCCACGTCCATCACCTGTAGGATAAAAGTAATTTTACCATTATATCACCACCACCATTGTGTGCTTCTGAGCCTTACAGCTTGGGAGTTGAAGTCTGAATTGCAGATCTCTGATTGCCCAGGTACTTGGCAGACACATGACAGAAGCCACAACAGCTACTTCATAAATGCCCCTTCACTCCAGCCTGATAGTGACTTGGGAGTAAGTTGGATATGTGGTCATTTTTACATTGATCTTTACCCTGAGAAGCACTATAACAACATTCAATTTTTTTCTGGTACAGACATTCTGGTTTTTTGTTACTTAGTTTTGCCCAACATTAAATAGTGTGAAAAAAATCAGCATCAAACTATTGGAAGTTACTCTTAAAATGTTATTATGATACTGGCTATCTTACCATCAGAGTCAGCTTGATCTGGGTTGGCAACCAATCTGCAGTTATCTTTGTCATCAGGGATACCATCATTGTCATCATCATGGTCACAGGCATCACCTTTTCCATCCTTGTCATGGTCAGCTTGATTGGCATTGGGCACATAGGGGCAGTTATCAAGGTTATTTTGATGGCCATCTTCATCTATGTCCTGGTTGTTGTCACACTGATCACCTATGCGATCAGAATCACTGTCTTCCTATGAGAGGAGAAAAATACAACATTTTAAAAAGCCACTTAAAAAAGGCTAAGATAGGAGTCTCTGAAACAGGAGTCTTAATATGTGGAATTAATTGGGATTTCTGCTTGCTTATGCTTGTACCTATCAGTAGAGACTGTAACATTAAAACAGTCTACCAACTCTTGGTGTTACAGCTTCTACTCCACAGCATAACTTTCTCTATCATAAAAGCCTCTAATGCTCTTCATGCCCCCTGATTCATCAGTCAAAACAACTGTTCCCATGGTGGTCACAGAATGCATTAACTAACTAGTGTGCTTGTCGATCACATATTTCAGCTAGTCATTTGCTTAATCAGCTTCTGAACTAAGACAAACAATCCCATCATCCCTGAGATTGCCTCGTGTTGAGCCTAGTAGTCTTGTTAACACAGGTGGATGACCCTGGTGTAGACACAAGGCATACCATACACCGTTGGATTAGGTATTAATTCTGGCACTTGAAATCTGGTATCTCCACTTCTGGAACTTGGTTGGGATAGTGTTTGGAAAGCCATGAGAGTCTTACATTATGATTTAAAAGTCACAAGAGAAAGGATCTTCCTGAAAGAAGCTGCCTCAAAGAATCTTCAGGCAATTCCCTCCCTCAAGTGGGAAAGTAGTAAAGCAAATGACAATGACTAGGAAATTTTATATTTGTGTAAAACCTTCAAGTAACACTGCTTTTAGGCTACATGGCCACACCACACGACATTCCACTGATTTGCAACAGCTTTTCTAACCCTTCAAACACTCCAGTTGTGTCCCCGAAGCTATTAAACTTACAGTCTTTTAATTGACAGGATGCCACAGCCTTTATCTACTTCTGCCTTCAGTTTTTGAATCAGTAAGTTGTCTGAGAGTCTGGATTCCCCTTGATATTTATGAAGGTGAGTTTTAAAAGTGTCAGAATATGCCTTTTTCTTAGGGAAAAGCAACTTGTGCTGCCTTCCACTTACTGGTAGAAAAGTTATCTTCTGAAATGCAGTTGGCTTCAAGCTTAGGGACAAAGTTTAAAGAACGACTTTGTGTCTAAGAAAACACAGCACTACAGGCTATGAAGAGGGTAGTTCCACTACCCAGATTTTACACAATATCCCCAAAGAATTTCATATTCTCACTGTGAGGATCACCACAACTGATAAACCTAAGAAATGTTTAGGAGACAAGTACATGCAGTAGTCTCACAGCTCGTCACTAGAGCTACTTTTCAGAAAATACCTAGCAGCTGTTCAGACTCTGAGGGCATGTTATTTGATAAAGGCACCATTTGGGAAAGCAGTAAGAACGATTTTTGACAAGTCAAATTTCAGGTGTAACTTGTTCAAATATTTTCTACTACACACAACATACTATATTTTTTAGTACACCGGTCCTCTACTTACATAATTCAAATCCCTTACCTGGTCAGGGTTGTGTTCCAGTGGACAGTTATCACACTGATCTCCAACACCATCCAAGTCTGTATCCCTCTGGTCTACATTGTAGACATATTGGCAGTTGTCCCTTTCATTAAGCACCCCTGCAAAAGTTCATGAATGAAAGTCAGAAATCTAAATGCTGCAAAGGACTGTACAAAGCCACCACACTCTTCTGATACCTTTTTTCCAAGCATTTTGAACAGCATTTAAAAGCTTTGAAACATGACTCATCACTAGCTCTGCCACACACTTCTGCTTCCTACTGCCTTGTGAGAGTGGAGCTAGAATTGAACTGTGCCAAAATGTATATATTCCAAAGGGAATTTCCATTAGCCCTAACTGTTCCTTCAGTAGGTTTCGTGTCCTGAAACCACCACAAGAGAATGTCTGTGTGTTCAGGGATGAAATTTTGGTAGGAAAGCAGAATTACATTGGGTTCATTTGATTCATGGCTGATTAGAAGACCATCTAAAGGAGTGATTAGAGGCTACCTACCATCTCCATCAATATCTATTGCACATGCATCTCCTTCTCCGTTGTTGTCAGTGTCAGTTTGATCAGGGTTGTGATTGTAGGGACAGTTGTCACAGCGGTCACCAACATCATCCCTGTCGTAGTCATACTGCTGTGGGTTGTAGATGAATGGACAGTTGTCCTGCAAAAGCGAGAAAAGTCAAGTTTTAAAAAGAGTCAAATTAAAGCTTTAACCAGATTCTGCTTATGCTTATACTGCTATATGAAAGAAGAAATGAAAGGTGGGGAAATAGCTAAAACTCAAATGCTACTATCTCAAAACCTGTTGCTGGCATGAGAGTATGAATGGCTGAATGAAAAAGGAAAGTTCACTTCCAAAGCTCAAACAGCTGCAGAAAGTTTGTCTGCATAGTTATGCACATCTAAGGTTTCCAGGATAGCTGTCAGTTCCAGCAATTTCCTATTGTCCTCTTTTAAGATTAAGGTTGGAAGCTAGACCCAGCTTTAGGAAGGGGAATGGGAAAGCCACATTCTCAAAGGCTGTTCTTTTCTGTTTTCTTACCCGGTCATCAGGAATGCCATCATCATCATCATCACTGTCACAGGCATCACCAATCCCATCCTTATCATAGTCTTCCTGTCCCGAGTTAGGCAGATTAGGGCAGTTATCCTAGAAAGAAGGAAGTACACAGAGGTGTTCATTTCTGGTACGATTACAATATAGATTTGAGCAGGTAAAACCTAATCATTAGGCAAAATCATAACACCTCAATCAAGTAATAGTTGCCTTACTCTAATTCTCTCCATTTAAGCTAGTCATTACAGTAATAAGTTTTAGAAAGCCACAGTTAAGTAATTTTTAAAATAAGGCTGGGTTGTTTTTGAGAATCTTACTCTGCTTTTCTTCCCCTGGAGACAGCTACCTGTCAGAGCAAAGCTGATATAGGTATGGCCTAAACTAGAATCTTCCTAGAACATTTACAGCAATCTGACTTCATTTTTTCCCATATCACAAGAATATATAAAGCAATACAGCAACAGCAAGATCTTCCTACCAATGCCTTGACAATCCCTAGAAGGTTATTTGCAGAGAGAATATTTTAATAGCTTAGGCTGTTACAATGGTAGATGGTAAAAGAGGATAAACTTACTTTTTTACAGTGGTAAGTGGCATTGGCAACACAAACCAGGTTCTCATTTGGCCATCCATCTAAGTCAGTATCTTCTCCACAGATTATGCCATTGCCAGCATAGCCTGGTTTACATTCACAGCGATACATGGGGTCACTGAAGTGGCCAAGGTAATTGCATTTGGCATTCTTGTTGCAGTCATGTGTTCCATCTGTGCATGGATTACGTGGCTTGCAGACCTAGAAGGCCACACAGAAATTAAACCCACTGAAAACATTTTTTTTTATCCCTCACTTTTTCCCCAGAGATTCAAAAAATCCTAATCAATCAGGAAAAAAAGAAGTTTCATACATGGCTTTCTTCCAGTCCTCAACTCCAGTACCAGTCTTTGCACTAACTATTTTTCTTGTTCAAACCTTATATATTATCAAATGGAACCAAGCACTAAGATATCTCTGAGGTACATACTGTTGTATCATTAGTGAATACTGATTTACCCTTAAATTACACCTAAAATTATGTGTAACCTCTAAACCGTCCATGGCTGAGGAGGACAATGATATTTAAAACCCATTTTGATCTTCAAAAGAAACTGCTTAATACTTATTCTGTTCTGAAGCACAGAAGATGGTGTTTTATTAAATGCTCCAAGTCCTTTTTGCCTAAAACACATAGGTGTTTTCTGTTTTTTAGAAACCTTGAGAGATTTCGTAACCCAGAACAATTCTCAAATTGACAATACCTGCTTGTTAGTCATGGCATCCTCAACACTGCGACCAAAAGGCTGTGTTCCAGTGAAACGTGGTGGACAAGGGAGACAGTTGTATCCAGGTTCAGTATTCTCACACCTGTGCACTCCATTGAAGACAAAGCAGGCATCAGGAACCTCTTTGCACTGAAATATAAGTTTGAGATAGAGGAGAAGAATTAGCATAATAAAACAGTGATTCTATTCTCCCTTTCTGTTTTCTGTCATTCCCTTTCAAGGAGCAAACTATAGTCTTCTTACCTCATCAATATCTTGGCAATGAATACCATCACCATGGTAGCCAGCAGGACAGGCACCACACTTCCAGGAACCATCAGGGGCACTGGTACATGTAGCCCCGGCAAAGCAGGGATTAGACAGACACCCATCTGCGAACAAGTGAGACAGTGTTACGATAAAGGACGCTTACCATGCTGTTACAGTGCTGCATTTGGCTGATACCCTGGTTTAAGATTCTAGCACTTGAGGTTTACAGACTTTACATTGGTATTTTCAAGACTATCAACAACCTTCAGATGTTTGTGGGAAAATGGATACTCACCAATTGGACAGTCCTGTTTGTTGCAGACCTGAGTCCCTCTAGCTTCACCTACACAAGTCTTCCCACCATACTGAGGCTCGGGATTATTGCAGAGACGGCTACGTTTCTGAAGTCCTCCTCCACATGTCACTGTGCAAGCATCCCATGGAGACCATGGTCCCCAGTTGCCATTAACTAAAGGGAGAAGAAGTTAGAAGACATGTATAGCTTTAAATTCAGTGCTACAACTAGTTTCTACCTGACTAAGGACTATTACTTTTGTAGTGAGAGCACTTCGGGCATTGTTCTGACATAAATGACAGAATTAATGGACTCCATGGAAGAGGTATAAAAATAGTTCCATCTGAAACTAACCTGTGAAGTTTTATGTAGCCCACCTCTAAGTTTAAAGAGAGAAGAATACTAGAACGAGCTTATCTAGTAACTACTCAGGAAGTTCACCTTTTAAGCTACCAATTACTAGTTACCACCAGGACGCACTTACTTGGGCAAGGATCTTTCTGGCAGGCTTTGTTCTCTCTTGCTTCACCCTCACAAGGTTTGCCATTCAGCTGTGGTACTGGAGAGTTGCAGAGACGAATTCTAGTGATGATGCCCGTGCCACAAGTGACCGAACATGACGACCATGGTGACCAGTGACTCCAGCCACCATCCTGTTTAACTACAAGAGAGATTTCTGTTATTCATAGTTTCTGAAGACTTCAGCTGTACAGCACCTAGGACATAGCTAGTACCAGGACTGTACCAAAGACTCCATGTGTAATGGATAGCCTCCTCACTGTCACAGATCAAGTTTTGCAAGTAGAGAAATTTCATACCTAAACTGGCATCAAATTTTGTCCTGGGAGCAGTGCCCAAACATGCCTGTTTACTGCATTAGCTATCTGGTCCCCTCTACCTGATTAATACAAGTCCTTAAAGCTAGAAGCCAAGGATCCATGCCAGTGACTGAGCTACATGGTAATCTTTGCTTTTAACATTCAGCCAATAAAAGCAGCCTCTGTTTTACTACCAGCATGAGTAGATTAAGTACTTACATCTCTTATCACACTCCTGAAGGTGGCAAGTCCGAGTCTGTACAGAGGAGCCTTCACAGCGGTTATTGAGACTGTCACAGGAACGGCCTCTCTGCTGAATCCCGTTACCGCAGGTCACAGAACATGAGGTCCACTCAGACCAAGGAGACCATCCATCATCTGCGTAGTCACTAGCTGCAGAGGGATACACTTCTGTGTAAGACTCCAGGTACGTGCTTTTCCATATCTTTTCTCCCCCCACCTCAGCAAAAAAGGCCACAACTCTTCTCACAAGCCATATGCATCTTCCTTTTTTGTATGAGATAAAGGCCGTGAACTCAAACATTGCAGTATGTTGCATACTGCAGAAAATATTTGAACATGTATCACATAAGTGATTTGCCTCAAAGAGGTATCAGATTAACCTTACTTCAGTAGTGCAAGGTTACCCTTGGATATCCAGTTCTGGTATACTGCAGAGCAGCATGTGTCTAGTTAGATGTGGCCAACTGCTATAGAATTGTGAAAGTATGAAGTACTTACGCCAGCACCGAGGGCAGCACTCGCCATCAGGCACGGTGGCATTGGAACAAGGCATGAGAGGACAGGACACTTTCCGGCATATAGTGGCAGAGTTCTATAAGGAGTTGTGAGAATTATAGTTACCAAGTGGAATATAAACAATGTCTGGAGTCTGGGTAAATAATAGAGACCTTTTCTGCAGAACTTCAAGACTCCATAGCGTATCTAAAGCAGAGACCCTTGTATTGAGAGCTGATACAAACCAAGGGGTAGTCACAGGTATTTCCAGTCAAACTTCATCTCATTTCCATTCTCACCCTTTATTTTTTAGTCAAAAGCAGAAATATTTTGGTTCTGCAGAAGTTTATCAAGAGTAGCTAGCAGATGCTGGCTAGAGTAAATGACTATTATGTGATATCCAAAGTATAAGGTCAGATTTCAAAGAAATGAAACAAGAATGAGAAGCCAACTTTCTTTTCAGTTAATATGGATTTAAGATGATTATACGGTAAAGATGAAATGAGTTTAGTGGACTCTGCTCAAGAGCCATGAAATCTACAACTTATACTTAGAGGTTTTTGATCTGTAAGCCAAACAGGCAGGGTAAGAACACCCACCTCCAATCTCGATA
Source organism: Machaerirhynchus nigripectus (assembly GCA_013397975.1). NCBI lineage: Eukaryota > Metazoa > Chordata > Aves > Passeriformes > Dicruridae > Machaerirhynchus > Machaerirhynchus nigripectus. The sequence continues at coordinate 202,905 of VZRQ01008162.1, read as the reverse complement.
AGAGCTAAAGGTCAGTCTGTAGTTTTGCTTCTTGAAGGTAGCAGCTTGGTCAGAAGAATGCCCTCAGGATGACTATTTTAATCTCTCCAAGCAAATTACTAGATTAAGGCAACTACAGCTAACATTGAGTAAGAAGGATGGTAGGAACGAGGCAAATGCAGAAGTTACAGTATCATTTGCTGATTACAAGACAAAAGATGTAGAGAGCTAAAGAAGCAGATGTAGAATTTGAGTTGCTTTGTCTTGCACATACTCGGCTTTTAGTTTCTAGAGAGTGGCATGCTAGTTAACCCACTCTTTGGAAGACTGGTACGCAAAATGCTTTTGCTAAGGTATACTTAAATGGAACAAGCAAATAGTTTAAAGAAACCCTGACACTCTATGTTTTGTGTATATTTACAACAGTCAGCAGAAGGGAAACACAAAGCCTAAGTATCTTGCCAGGTGACCCTGGGACTTAAACAGCTAAACTGAAATCCGAAAGGGATTGCTATTCCGTATAATCTGTAAAAGATAACAGGACACAACTACAAGCATTTTCTAGAGGAAGAAAACCACCACAAGTTTAAGTGCCTCTATTGAGTGCTAGAATGTCTTTTCCTACTAAGTCAGCAGGAGGTTCAGTGAGGACAGAAGGTAGATCTAGCAAAGCCGATAGTACTATATGTCTGTTCCGTTGATGCTGACTTTTAGTTTACTGATGCACTTAATGTAAAGAATACAGGCATTTCCCAAATTAAGGAATTACAAGTGGTAATAACTATATCTGAGTGATGTGTCATATAATTTTCTAGAATACTGCTGTTGAGACAAGGTATGGAAGCTGTCTTCATACCAGAAATCCAGTAGAATGAAATAAATGGAGTAACTATTGCTTCTCTAGTATGCCCAGTTCTGTGTATGATTCACTCTTTCTAACCATTCTGTTTAGAACTATCTGTTAATTCCACCTTATGAATTTATATTCAGGTGATTTGTGAATGTGAGGAATCTTACCTGGCAAGTACATTCAGTGCAGCTGTCAATAGTCCACTCCTCTTTATTTTTGTGCAAGATTCCATTATGAATGCACGCTCCAGGAGTGATCTGGACTACTTTGGCAATGATTTCATTTTCTTCAGTCTTGGGGGTGAGAAGCAAAAAGAAGGTATTTAGAATCTAATACAGAAATACTCTTTTACACAAAAGTCAAAGTAAATTTATTGCTGTTTACACAGGCTCTCAAAAGTCAGGTTATAATTAATTCACTAAGTGCTAGTTAATGAAAGGTACCATGAAGTTATAATCAACACTCACTACTTTGCGAACTCTGTCTTGAAGTGTTGTAACCATGGACCGCAGCCCTTGCAGTTCTACAAACATATTTGTTAGTTCATCACAGGAAAATCCACAGACTGCTTGGATGTCCTTTGTTTTATGGCCAATGTAATTAGTGCGGATAGCTGGGCTGGAACCATTGATGGGGTTGTCCAAAGTAATGATTGCACTAGTGGCTAAGAGAAAAAAACACACATAAAATAAATGCATTTTATACCACATGCTTTATCATTCCAGGCTAACACCTGCTAAACAGCTGCCTCCAGATTCATTAGGGTGCCTGCAGAAATAGAATCTTCTTTCTTATGCAATGTGGAGTTGTATATCAGCATACTTTTGAGTTCCGTTTCAACTTGTCTTTCTAACGTAGTAAGAAATCTTATTTTTAATAGGTCATTGGATTCAGAAGACTGTAAACTTACAGCTGGAGCAGCCTTTGTTCCGCAGTATAGTTTCCAGAGTTGTTCCAAACACAAACCGCACATTCTGCAGCAGACCCTGTGGATAGAGGAAGAATTACAGCTACTTGCAGCAACTGCAAGGGAAAGAAGAACCACTTGCATGGAGAGACTGAAGGTCACATAAGATATTACAAAGTAATTTCAGGACAGACAGATGGAAAAGTGAAACATATTGCTCTATTCTCCTTAATAAAAACAAGCCCTGCTTCCTAACAGTCTTATCCTTGAGCATAAGGACTTGGTGACTCTCCAGGCAGGAAGGAAAAAACCCATGGATTTCTGAACCTCATATAAGAAGCTGAGCAATGAAGCTGCAACTACCTGTCTAGAAGCTTCACTGCCTTTTTATTGCTGCAGAAAGTCCCATCCCTGCAAATCTAATGCTTTACCCTTCAAACTCCATTAGTAAAGTTTAGTAGATTTAGAGGTCTTTGTTGCTCTTTAGGCCTGTTGAGTAGCTAATGTACCTTCAAAACAGACGACTGAAAATTCTCGGCAAAAACATAAGTGGAAGTCTTACCTGGAAGTTGTCATTGACTCCCCCTTTGGCAATACGGAGCCTGGCACTGCTGGCCAGGTCCCTAGTGAAGATGTTCTGGATGGGGATGTCCAGTTCAGCATTCTCCATTTTCTCACACCCCACATAGAGCTGAGCTCGGTCCTCCTGCACAAACAGGGTGATATTCTTCCAGTGTCCTGTAGCTAGCAAGACATCCTCTACTGACACTAACTCCTGCTTGCCATCACCAGAAAGGCTCAGGTCCAGGGAGCCTGCCTTGCCATTTGACACTAGACTGAAGACATGACCAGAACCACCTTTCTGTTCCACGGAGAGCAGCGTGCCTCTGCTTTTCTTGGCTTGCCGGAGAGTGGCCAGGAGAATGAAGCCCTTCTCAGCATGGATGGCATCTAATAAGTCTTGGAACTTTGAGTCAGGGACAGCAGGAATGCGACTGGCATCTTCAATGCGGTAAGCAGGGCTGGAGGATTCTGGTCCCTTCACCAGGTACACCCCGGGGGCCCGGCGCCCGGCTCCCTTCCGCATGAAGCCAATGAGTTCAAAGAGATCGAAGACACTGTTATCATCACTCCTGGACTCTGCAGAGAGAGATCAGGACAAGCATCATGAGAAAAGAGCAAGAGGCCAAGTAGGTGCTTATCTCCCAGGACTGCTTAACATTTTGGCTCCTGGTGCACATCGTGCGAGGCACAGCGTCTCACATCAGAGCACGGACAGTAGCTCCGATGGGGCGGCACTCCCACCAGGAGCTGCTGTGCAACAGTACATGTGCATTCTTGTACAGGAGCCAGTCGGCACAGGAGTGCCAGGTACCCGCTGACTGACACACAACGGTAGCAGCCATTCTGGCATCTCATTACACTCTAGCAGCGCAGAAATAGACAGCAAAGCCCAGACTGCAATATTCATAGGCTAGGACATGGCAAAGGGAGTTTGCTTAATCCAGCTGAGTGACAGCAGCACAGTAGCAGCTTCTCTATGGCACCAAAACGGCAGCCTACTACCCCATTCCTTCTTCAGCCAGTTCCTCCATCACGTTCCTCCTTTCCTCTGCTCAGTGCAGAGGTAGACAAATTCTGGAAACTCTGCACTCCTATTTCTGAAGGTTACACAAAATTCCACACCAGAGAAAAGTTTCCTGTTCCCAACTACCTGATGCTCAGGTTAAACGCTTTTGTTCATTGAAAGCTTTGGAGCTCTTTATCACCGAGCACAACTTCATCTGCCTACACAGGCACCGAAGTGTTTTATTTTTGTTTCCCCCTTCCTTGATTGCCGCGGGTATCAGCACAGAACTGGCCTTACCTGCAGTGCGCTTGGTCTCTGAGCCGCCGAGCACGAGGAGAAGGAGGCAGAGAGCAGTCGCCGGCCCCATAGCAAAGGTCTGTCTCTGAACCCAGCCTGGGGACACACACGAGGAAGGTCACCGCGCTGCCGTCGCACCCACGACCGGCGCCAGCGAGGCTCCCGCAGGCAGGGAGGCTGCGCAGCGGAGACGGCGCAGGTGTCCCCGGCCGCCCTCGGACGGGACAGCGAGCGCGGCGGAAAGCCGCTTCAGCACTTACCTGCGGGAAGAACGATCCGGGCGGTCAGCGCCAGCCTCCGGCTACCGGCGACCAATATCCCCGGGCGGCCCCGTCTGTCCCGGCGCGGGAGGGCGAGCAGCGGTAGGCAGCTGTGGCGGAGCTGCCGGGACACTGCGGGCGCCGGGCGCCGCGCGCGGCTTTAAAGGGATGGCTCGCATTCCTGGGCGCACGGCGGGCCAATCGGCGGCGGCGGGGCAGGAAGCGGGAGGCGGGAGCCGGGTGGCTCCGGGGCCAGGGACAACTTTCCGCAGGGGCCGGGGGGCGGGGGCGGGCGCGCCCCGCGGGCAGGGGG